>VZTB01012674.1:225829-387164 GCA_013397245.1 Thryothorus ludovicianus
AAAAAAACAAGAAATGCTTACCTATAGTATAATCACGATCCATATCAGGAAAGGTAAAAAACTTTAAGATTAGAAAAAACATTGGGGAAAAAGTTGTTACTAAATTAACACAGCCAAATTTCAGTCAACCAAATAGAAGACTCCTCTTTCTACCAGTCACTTTAGACAACCAGCTCTCTGCAGCTCAAAAGCCATCTGCATGTCTTTAAGCTGCCATATTTGATTTGATTGAAATGCTCACATAGAAAAAGAAAATACAGAACTCTGAGAGATCAAAAATCATACTGACAAGCTGCATAAAAATCAAACCTTTCAACAGAAGAAAAAAAAACGCAGCGAGACAAAGAAGCCATCAGACAAAAGTTTTATTGAGGTAGCTTTTGTTATGAACCGTGAATTACTCAGTTTACAAGTTTACCACTTTACAGAGGCCAGCCAGCTACCTTATCCAAGACAATCACAAATTTCGCCCCATCAATTTTATAACGCGCTTCTCTTGTGCCACTAATCTGAACAACCCACCGAAGGGTCGAAAAGCACGGAGTGTTTATCACGTGGAATCGTCACTCCAGCATCGCTGCCGTGATCACTCCTGATGTCACTGCACCTTCCTGGAACGCTTTTGCACAGCTGTTTGTCAGGGTGCCTCGCACAGGGGAATTGCAGCTTCCAGCCGGCTTGAAACGCTTTCTTCAGGCTTCCTATGCGTGCTGTGCTACTCTCACACTCAGAGAGCTTTCTGGCAGAGATCTCACTCCTCTGCTTGTGAAAACATTTGTAATTTTACTCTTAGAAACACAACTAATTACACAATTCTCCCAGAGTAGATACACAACTCCACCTTGGAAGGCATGTATGGGTGACGTCTGCCAATGCACTTGGCCAAAAATCCAAACTGAGATACCCGCTTCATAAAAAAGGGTGTCTTCTGTCTAGATATGTCCATACAACCCACAAACTGATAAAAAATTTGCATTAAAACATAAAATATATTCAAAATAAAGTACCCAAATGATGCCTTACCCCAAAACTAAACCAAAACAAACCAAAAGAAACCAAAGCAAAAAAAGAAACACTCTAAATATTTGACTCATCTAAAGAAACACGGTTTAAAAGGCAAGCAAGTTAAAAACAGTATTTTTCTGCACAGAAGAAATTCAGGTTGATATTGCTACATTAGGTTTCCCATATGAAAAATACAGGGTATGAAAAGCTGTGGTACCTCAGAAAACAATTTGTAATGCTGAAAAATCTCTGGGAACTTCAATGGCATATGGCTGCAGATTTTAGCTTTAAAAATTTTTTGGGGCTTTATGATCCACTTTCAAAGAAACAGTAAAGTTGTGGGGGTAAAGAATCTCTCAATAAAATCCTTGTGTAAATTTTTACTTATAACTAAATATTATGGAGTCAGCAAAGCAAAAACTGGAAATGTTAACATCTTTTTCATTCTCATTTTAGTATGTCCTTTTTTTTCATTTAAACAGCTGTTGATGGGACGTTCTTCTCCTTTTAAGGCTGGCACCCAGGGATGATATTTTGTCACTGAAGATGACAAATAGATGTTGCAGAGTCTTCATCCTTGGAGATAGTCAAAAGCTGTATGGACATGGTCCTGGATCACCTGTCCTTGCTGACCCTGCTTGGGCAGGGTGGCTGGAAGAAATGATCTGCAGAGGTTCCTTCCAACCTCAGCCATTCTGTCATTCTGTGATCTTCACTAACAAGAATGATTTGTGATGTTGCAAGAATGTGCTGCTAATCACTTACAACTGAATATTGTGAATGTGATGTATCATAAAAAGGAAGCTAAGTATTTTTAACAAGGAAAAATCCCTCAAAGAGATAATTGGGATTGTTTAAACAATATTTACTTACTAAATTTTGATTTCCTCAGAAATGTCTTTCAGCTGAATGCCTAAATGTATTTTAAATGTCTTTATTTTATGATGAGCAGACAAAACAAAAGGTGGCAGCCTATATCTTCAAACCTTGCATTTAACTGATGGTTCATCATGGCATACATGATCTCACATGTAATTGGTAACAAAATTGCCATTGCCCACTCTTACTCTTCTCTGTTTTACAAGGAAGAACTCAACAACACAAGAAATAAACTCATATTTAGAAAGTTTCTATCTCAATCCTCAGTGGGGCCTTTCCTTTTCCCTGGCTAGTGAATCTGTATAAGATTCCAAATCACACCGTTTGTTTTTCAGTGCATGTCATTTTTTGTGCTTTCTCAGGAACACTCGTGGCTCCTCTAGTAACATTTCATTCTTTGTATTGGCAAAGAGTGTAAATACAGGGACAAGTGGCTGGAATGCATGGTCATTCTTACTAAATTTACTGTGCACTGTATATATTCCACCCCTCTGTTTCTTCCTTGCCCATCTCCAGGCCAGGAGGGACTCTTCAACAGCCCCAAAGTGACTCCCCACAGGTGGCATGCACTGGAAACCACTCACCCTCACATCAGTGGTCGAGCAAAGGCACAGCCATTCCCAGCAAACTGAGCCTAAAAGAAAAAGGGTTGCTGATACAAATTTGAGGTGTAACAAAAGTTGCATCTGGGTTAAGGGATGTTGAATGGTTGTAAACAAAAGGTTAACTTGTCCTACCTTTTGGAGACTGTAATATTTTATCCAACACCCCACTCATAGTGCCCCATAGTTCGCAACTGTGTTTGGCAAAAGCTTATCTTCCACAGTCTGAATGTGGAAGAGATTTGTTTTTCTATCATGTTCATTATTATGGGACCAGACAGTAGCCACCAGCTGCTGTAACCATGATGTGAAATGAGGGATACGTTAAGATTTACCACTTACTGTCTAAATGGAGCTTGGAAATATATGTCCTACAGGACTACATTTGCTTCTCAAATTAAAAAGTATAGCATACAGCCTGCTTTGGGACAGAGGAAAATCAACACAGCAGGAAATCCCCATGTTGACACACTCAGGTTTGTGCCACTGTTCTGACCTAATCAGGAAAGGAAATGATTTACAACAGACCTACAAGCAGGGGTCAGCAGCCTCTGTGGAGCAGCAGCCAGGGGTGCTCAAGTCTTGGGCTCAGTTCTCCTGGTGGCATTTAGTCACATCTACAGCACCTTCTCAGACTGCCACTTGGTTAGAAATAATAGAGCCAGAGATCAAATTAGATGAAAAATGCCACAGTGGAAATCAAGAAAAGCTGGTTTTCTCCTTCTTCCTAAACGCCGATGACAAATTGCTTTATTCCCTCATGGGTTTCTGTTCTTCCCAAATGATCATGCACTCATATTCATCTTTGTAGATCTCTCATGTGTTGCCTTCTACAAGTGCTTCATGATCCACTGATCCACTTTCTGATTGCACCTGTCCCTTGCCACAAAAGAAACTGCTGATAATCCCCAGGAGAGCTTGTGGGGCAAAGACAAAACTGCAGGCGGGCAGCATTGCACAAGTTGCTGATTTTGGGATGGTGGGTCTGAGTGGTGGGATGCAAATATTCCCTTCAGCCATATTTGGGGTGGAGAGCAAAGACACACACACATCAGCCTCATCACAGGGCTCTCTGACCCAGTGTCTGTCTGTGTTAATGGGGGACCTGGGGAATACTGCTGTGCTCTCTGGCAAGCCACTGCTGTGCCCCATGGGGATGCTAGTTCCTCCTTGGGGTAGGGCAGGATGCCAGAGTCTCAATGAAACCATATCAAGGTCATTTCCAACCTAAGGGATTCTGTGATTCTCTACAGAGACCGTCACACACAAACTGAAGCATCTGAGAGAGGAAGCAAGTCTGGCATGGCTTCCCCATGGTCCATGTCCAGGCTGGTTCAGAGGCAGAGACAAATTCCAGGAGTGGTAGCAGGGAATATGAAAAACCCTCACATTTTCTGCTGTCAGAGATAATTTGGATTTTATCTACATGCCTTCTCAGCAGCATAGTGCCTCAATGCACAGAATCTGCCCCAAAAACTGCTGAGGGCTGGGTGCCCCCTGGGCCACTCAACCCCCTCACAGATACATCAAAGCTGTGAGTTCTCCCCAGAACTTATTAATGAGTTTTCTTTAGAGTTTGCCCAGCTGAAAAGTACAGTGGCATTAAATTGTATATGCATTTTATTTTTTTTTTTTTAGAAACAAAGCCTCTGAGCCTGACAGGCAAGGGCAGGGATGGGATTAGGCAAACATACTATACAGACGGTTCCCCTTTCTGTCTGTCAGCTTGTAAGTGCTTTCTCTTCTGGAACTATACAGTATTAGCTCAGCCGGAAACAGCTATTTAAAAAGTGATTATAGTGTGACATTTTTGTTTGACCTAACATCAAGCCATGTGCAGCTTAAATGTCAGCAAAGCTATTTACTATAGGGACAGACAGGCCCTAGCATGCTTAAATCTACCCAGTGTCTTAAAGGTGGTTGCTGTCTCCACTCAGTGCACATGAATGACACTGAAGCCAAGATGTGAAGTATAGCGCTCCCTAAGCTGTGATGATTGACTAATATGCTGGGTGGCACAATGCATTCAGCAAGAGGCTCACAGGGAGGAAGGCAAAATAATGGATAATTAAAGTCAATCTCAGGTTAGAAGGCAGAGGCCCATGCAAAAGGTTCCCTTGCATCAGCAAGAGCATGCCTATGGCTGGTATGTTTTGTTCAGGGATGTCTGAAGGGCTCAAATATTTGGACAAAAATAGCAAAGCAGAGTTTGCTCATTAGGAGCTGTATGGGTCGCATGAGAGAGGGGGACAGCCACCCCCAGCTGTGGCCAGCGCCCCTGCCCTTAGAGGACCCCAGGGAGCCCCAGCAGCTCAGCGCTGTGGCCTCGGGGTGTTCCCCCTGCTCCCCCCTCCCCCGGGGCTGGCAAGGCTCAAATCAGACCCCGCTGCGGCTGCCAGGCAGGGTGACAGAGGGGAAGGGAGGCTCCAGAGCCCTGTCACCAGCCGTCAGAATAACAGCCGAGCAGCGTGCGTGTGTGTGCGAGGGGGGCAGGAAGCCGAGGCAGCTAATTACGTGCATCTCTCCTTCCCTGTGTGAGAACCACAGGTTGGAGCGGCTTCAGGGCGCGCCAGGCTGCGAGGGCACAGCGCGATAGACGGAGCTGGGCGCTATCGGGAGCGCTCTCCGGGAGACAATGCTCTGCTTTGCAGCGGATGGAGATAAGTGCGCTCACAGCTCCTTAATGGGACCAGAGGCATATATTTGGACAGGGTTCCAGTCTGACCTGCTTCTCAGAGCCTAAAATAACAAACAAATCAGTGTGCCTTTATTTTGAGAAAACGTTGCTCACAGTAATAAGGGAGGGTGGGGGCACCCAAAAGGAAGCAGAGTTGTGATAAAACTTCCATTTTGTTCTTTCTTGCATGTCAGGGGAAAAAAAATGTACATTATAATTCAGAGTGCCTTTCAGGGTTTATTTTTCTTTACATTGTTACATGCCCGATCACATCTGATGTTGGAAGCTAAGCAGGGTCTGACTTGGCTGACATTTGGGAGATGGCTGAAAAGCAAGAGTCTGGGCAAGATCTGTGTGCTCATTATCTGAATGTTCAGTGTTTAAAAGAATGATTGGGGGAATAACAAGAATATTCACAACTTTTCTGTATCTTAAAATACTGCTTTTCTCCATCTCCAGCAACTGAAATAACACTATGACTGAAAATAACATCAAGAGTATTAAATGAGCATTTTTTAAAATAATAAAAATACACTGCTTGTGAATGCTGGTTAGTATTTTACAAAAAGCACAGAAAAATCCTTTGAGCAAACTGATCATCAGACCCTTCGAGATAGGAGTTCTTTGATTTCTATCTGCTGTTTACTAAGTGCTTACAGTGGCAGGTGATTGCGAAAATCCCTTCAAAACTCATTTAAGTACAATTAAGTGAAAACAGTATAAGCTTTTTAACAGAAAATATATGAGACGTAGCCAGAGGATTTTTTTTTACACAGGATTTTTTCTTTTTCTTGGTGTTTACAGTGACAAAAGACTTAATTATATCATAGAATGGTTCCCTCATTCTCACTTTGCCTTAGAAAATTTCAGAAGACCAAGACTGGTCTGTTACAATTTTACTTTGAGGCTCACAAGAAAGAGATACAATTTAAAGAAAAACTTCTTTGTTTAAATATGCTCCTTAGTTAAAACAAATTCAGTTTTAAAAACAATAAAAACTGTAACTAGAACTCCCTCTCTTGCTCCCTTATCAAATATCATCAGCAGGTACCTCTCATATTCTGAGTGGGCTCTGTGGTCCAAGGTGAGCTTCTTTTTTTGTTTTTATTAGAAAGGCAAAACCAACAGGGAATGTGGAATAAAGAGAACAAATATCAAATAGATATTTGAGTATCTGTCTTCCACCTTTAAAATAAATAAATATGATATGGCATAGCAAGGCAAGATTCACATGCTGTAAGCCTCTCTCACGTCATGCCCAAGACGCCCTCATTCAGTTTTACAGTCCTTCTTTGTAGTAGCAAAATGTGAGTGATTTCTAAATCCTGATTTGGATGCATCCCCCCACAGCAGAGACAAACCAACAATTACTGAAGCAAGGCAAGTTGTTTTCAGTTTAGCAGGTTTTTTTCTAAGCCAGGCTTGTGGTGCCGTTTAAAATTTGAATGCTTCCATTCTCTGAGAAGACCAGTGGCTTTTCAATAGCAAAAGATCAAATGATGTTAATCAGGCAGTGTGACCTAATCCTCTAATTCAGCTGCCTTTTTACATTAGAAATGTTCTGCTCCTGTAAGATTGATTTGCTCTTAAATTGACTTTTTTTTTCTCCCCCCAAATGTGCTATTCTAAAGTTCTGCCCTTGGCTTTACAGATCCATTACACATATAAAATAAAACAACTTTTTCTTAATTTTGAAGGTTTAGATAGGCTAACCCTAAGGGTTCTGATAGAAAATCTCTTGTTAATCACAGAAAGGCCAAGATGTTATGCAACAGCATCAAGAAGAACATTTTTTTTTCTGGCAGTGATGCCATTGGTTAGCTACACTGAGCACTCAGTTACTGCTGACTGCTGCAATGCTACCGTAAGTGTACGTTCTCCTCAGCATTCTGATATGGAGAGGGATGTTTTACAAGGGCACATGGTGACAAGACAAGGTGGATTGGCTTCAAACTGAAAGAGACTAAGTTTAGATTAGGTATTAGGAAAAAATGCATTCCTGTGAGTGCAGTGAGACACTGCAACAGGCTGTCCACAGAAACTGTGGATGTCCCATCCCTGAAAGTGTTCCAGGCCAGGCTGGATGGGGCTTTGAGCAAGAAGTTCTAATGGAAGTTGTCCCTACCCATGGCAGTGGAGAGGAAGTAGATGACTTTAAGGTCTGTTCCAACCCAAACCATTCTGTGTTTCTGTGAAGTCTCAGCAGAAGATGTCCAGCCCTTGGCACAGAAATGAGTGCATGGTGCCTCTCCCAGGTGCCTCTCCCCAGCTTTGACAGCCCACGAAGGGGAGAGTGGGGCTCCCTGGGCACAATGTCCAGCATTGTGATGTGCATGGCAGAGTGAAGGGAGCCACATGGCACACATGTACTGTCACTCCAAAGGTTTGCTCTTCTGTACCCTTACTGAAGAATTCCTGCAATAGATTTTCATTAGCTAACTCTATATAGTTGCTAAGATTGACTCAGATAAAGGAAGATATAGTCTGGAGAACTAAAATGACCATGTATAGTGTCTGGCAGGTGCTCATCAATCTTTTTGCTATTATGGTGGACATCAAGGCTGTTACTCCTTCCAGATGAATCTGTGATACACAACCATTTTGCCCCGTCCACTGAACCCCACAACATTTTCTTTTCTTTTATTTTATTTTCCTGACAAATGGTAACAAATGAATCTCATCAATTAATTACTTTTCCTGAAGATACTTTGCCAATACAAGGTTTATTGTGCCCATGCTGGCAGAACATATAAGGGTTTTCAAAACTCGATGTGTTAACTTTGGTGCTACGTTACATAAACCACAAACTGATTACAATCCACCTTAGGAGTGGTTACCGGCTCTGCTCCCAGCCACCTGGCATTCGGGGAGATGATTTTCACATTACTGCACCAAGTGTGCTAAGCTACCCTCTCCTCCCGAGCTGTTTCTTAAGGAAATGGAAGCACAATTTCAGTCTGGCATCGGGTAGCAAATGTTGTCGAAGGAGAAATCTACGGGCAGAGAGCGCCATCTCCAGTTTGTAAATCATAAATATTCTGCGGTAACCTGCTCATTCGGCATTTCTTTTTTGGAATTGTCATCTGTTCTGGCAAAAGATGGAGAAAAAAGCTAGCTGAGACTGATGAAAGATTGAGACTTAAGCCTTAGCACTACCTTAATATCCTGTAGGGAGACTTTGCTAATCCTTGCTGAAGTTTCTCAATTACATAAAAAAGCTGCTTAAAATTGTATGGAGCTGATTTGTTTCTGTTTTCAGGCTAATTACTCAAGAATAAAATCCCGACAGAGCTAATATTTGAACTATGTGGGGTCTTCCAGCCTACTGAGAGTCCATGCATTTAGCACACACACGATGCATTTGATGGGTTCTTGGAAATACTAATAAATACTGCCAAAGAATGACTGGGTGGAAAACCAGTGTCAATAAGCAATATGCAAAAACAGCACAAAAAGTGCATGTAGAGGAATTATATACACATAAATGCTACAAAATTGACAAATATTACAAAAATTACACTGTGGCCAGTACCTGTGAGTCCAGCCTTGTGATTATCGCTCAAGTGTTCATTCTAAAAATGTACCTTAAGGACATCAGTAGCAAAGAATTTATCAGACAATAAAATTGAAAATCATACCTCCTCCATACACATGGGATGTATAAGGCTTACCCATATTAAAGAATTATTAATGAATTTACAAGAGCAAATCAATTACTGGATTTTAAGTGCTATAAATACTAAACATTGAATAGATACATTCAGAAAAGGTTAAAAGACAATGTATCTGCTATCAGTCAGCCTTAAGAATAGCATTTCTGAACTAGATACAGTTTATCATTTAAAACACAAATTATTAAATTACTCTGTATTATTTTTATGATTGCTTTCTGAAGGCTTTTTTCTCAACCATTCAGGAAACCAGAAAGAGGCTGAAAGAATGTTGATGAAGCTCTATTAGAAAGAGACTTTTAAAAGACAAGAAGGCAGTCAAAGAATAGTTTGCATTAATCTATGAAGAACAAATCTCACTTGGCCAACCTGACTGCATCATCTAAGAAAATTGTTTGCTTTTGTGGACAAGGATGGAGCAGTGGACACAGCAGATCTTGACTTCATTACAGTGGTAGAAATGATTTCCTGGAGCACTTTCACTCCCAAACTGAGGAACTATGGCAGGAACAAGCTGTCTAATGGATGCATTGAAAACTGCCTGGGCTGACAGGCTCAGTGGGTGGCACTGGTGGCTTGGCAATGTACCTGAAGGCCCAAAACAGGTTGAGTACTCTAGGGGTGATACAAGGGTCCTTATAGAGCATTGTCTTATTAAAAACCAGGACCACGGGACAGGATGAACTCTCAGGCCATTTTAAGGTAATGCTAAGTTAGGAGGAATGGCTGATACACTAAACAGTAGAGCTTAAATTGTGGGGGGCTTTAGGCAGTTTCTGGAATGGGCCAGCAGAAGTTTCAACATGTTTAACACAGAGAAACACAAGGATAAATGCTCATTTCTGGACCTAAGGCCAAATAAGCTCTTCTATTGGCACTGACTGTGAAGAAATAGGCTGGTTAGCAGCTCCATCAGAAAGGACCTGGGGTTACGTGCAAGCCAAGTCCAACACAAGCTCATAGCACACTCTCATCCCAAAGAGGGAAAATCACACAATAGCCTACATCAGGAGTACAGCCAATATGCTGAGGAAGGCTCCTGTCCCCCTTTGCTTGCTGAGGCGCTGGCTGGACACAGGGCCCACTTTGGTGCTTTCTCAGATCAAGACAGGGCACCTCCAGTGAAGGCTGACAAGACAGCTGTGGGATCTAGATCACATCACCTTGAGGACGTGTTGAGGTATCCCGGGCCAGCCTTGCCTGCTGAGGAGCCCAAGGGCCCACACAACAGCGCTGCTTGAGGGGGGATTCGGATAAAAGGGAGCTGAACTTCCCTTGGGAGTGGTGTGAGATACAACAGGAAACTCCGGGCACAGGGAGGTCCAAAAAGGACATTATGAAACAAAGTATTCACGTGGGAGCCAGACAGCCTGGACAAGGTATGAAATATTTACTTTGGATGGTTTCATGGTTTTGGGATTTGTTTCAAGACAAATCTGCAACAGACGTGATTCACTTCAACCAGGAAAGCTGTACTGCAACAGCCAATACATCTATTAATGTGTACACAGGTATAAAGGTGATGACTTTCCTGGCCTGGGATTCTTGTTTATTGTGGGAAGACAGCCTTAAAATGGTCACTGAAATGTTGTCTGGGCCTTGTTATTAATTTAGGAGTTTAAATATTTGTACAAACAAAAATAAAAAACACTCTGCCATCTGTTGATAGCTGGCAAAACTGCAGATGTTCTTTCCTGAAACAGACTATTTCATCACCTCATTTAAACCATTATCTGCTATTTCAATTGGCAATATAAAAGTAGCAAAGAAACGCAACGTATTTTGAAAATCCATCAATTGTCAGGTAAGTCACTGTGTTATTTATTCAACTCATAAAAGTGACAGATGTGCTTGTAGCAAGATGCCAGGAGTACAGAGAATTATTTACAACTCATCAGTAACCCTGATCCGCTCTTCTCTGAAAAATAACCTGAGTTTGCGCTATTTTTTTTAGGCGTGCTAAGAGTCACCGAGATGCTGTTTTGACAGAAGTCCGCGTTATTCCCGCCTTCCAGGCTGCCTTTCCCTCCTCCCTGCGGACCCAGCGGAAGAGCGGCGAGGCCACGCCCGCCCCGTTCCCTTCACCGCTGCACGGCGCTGCTGCCCGCGAGCAGCCCGGCTCCTCTTGGGCTGTGCTGGCTGCAGTCGCAGCCCGTGTCCGTCTGTTCTGTGGCTGACGAGCCCCGAGGAGCCAGAGCTCTGGGGCGCGGTTCGCACTGACACCTTTCCCCACACGCGCCCCGCGGCGCTCAGGGCGGGCCCCGCCGCGGGAGGAGGAGCCGCGGCCCGGGGCCGGGCTGCCGGGGCGGATGNCCGTGTCCCGGCCCTCGGGCTGCGGCGAGTCCGGGCTGGGCCTTGGGGCGGGTGTTCGCTGGGAGCATCAAAGCTCTCCGGAACATGGAGGCCGTGGTGGGGCGGGATTCGTGCCGGTGTCTCTAAAACGAGGGCCTGCAAATGCCAGGGGTTTAACCTTTCCAGTGCCGGGGTCTGGTGGGTACCGTGCTGTCCGCCCAGAGGCTGGACTCGATGGTCTCTGCGGCCTTTTCCAGCCTCACTGATTCTGTGATTCTGTGACACGGGCACAGAGAGTACCGCGGACAGGATGGGTGTACAGGAACGTGGCAAACCCCGAGAGCGTCTCCGACCACATGTACAGGATGGCCATGATGGCTCTGGTGACTGAAGACAAAAGCCTTAACAAGGACAGGTGAGATTGCCTCTGCTTCTCAGGACCGTATGTTAATGTTGTGGGCGAGCTGCAATCAAAATGATTAAGGAAGCTGTCGTCCCGAGTAGGAGCTTTTAAGTCACACTGAAGGAATTTGAAATGCTTTCCCCTCTTTTTTTCCTTCTGTCCTTTGGACAGGGTCCTGTTTACCTGGACAGTTGAAAGGGGCTACAAACTTTATTGCTTAACTGTGAGTGTTGAGGCAAGTCCTTAGTGCAGAGGCTCGGAGCTGGTCTTCTTTCAAGCAGTAAATAAATGTGCTGAAGGCCCTTGTTAAAAAACAATGTGAAGTAACAGACAACCATGTCAGAGCCATAGATCGTGTGGATTTGGACAGACTGAAGGAGCACTCGTAGCAGTCAAGGGCCACAGAAATCCTCTAGCATAGCAGAGAAAGCTCTAGGAGCTGATTTGAAGGCTTTTTTTGAGTATTCTGCTGCAGACTGGCACAGCTACAGAGCTGCAAGTGACAGATTATATACTGAATTTGGGATTGCTTCAATCAGATTACCTTCTACCTGTTGCAGGAATAATGTGAAGTGTATAGTGTAGTTAATTACCACAACATCTCCAAAAGCCAAGCATACAAAAAGCTAAGTACATTACTTTTGAACATTATGCTCTGGTGCACAGTGTATTTATACTTACATTTACATTTACAAGCAGTAGGGACTAGAAATCAGAAATCAAAATCTTGTCCAGGTGGAAAATACTGAGTGCAGCATGCCAGTGAAAAATGTTACATAAAGTTTAAGAAAAATTCCAACCAACCTTTAGAATATATGAAGGGGGATAAATTCTGCAGTCTCTTAGCCTTTTGGATAAGTTTTCAACTTAAAATTCTGAAAAACTAATTATTCTATCCCTCTTTCTTGTCAGATGCATACGATTAGCTTTGGTTCATGATATGGCTGAATGCATTGTTGGAGATATTGCACCTGCAGATAATATCCCAAAAGAGGAGAAACACAGGAGAGAAGAGGTATGAACATAAGGTGTGAAGCCACAGCTGCAGGGCATTCTGTGTGTTTTAATGTTCTGGTGGTGGTGGAGGAGCACTCCAGGCAATATAATACTGTCATTGGCATTGGACAAGCCTGCCATAACCAGGTAGAGTCTGGAGCTCGTTGTGAGTTTTGTACCTGTGACGTCACCAAGTACAAAGCTATGGAAGAATCTTTGAAGTAATCTTCACCTTGGGCATTTATTCCTGAACTAGCTGCAGTTTTGGTAGCCAGAATTAGTCATGTTCAGCAGCCTTACTAAGAGGTGAGGAGCAGGGAGTAGGTGCATTGAGTAGGATGGATGACAGTTCATGAAAGATCGTGTGTGTGGTGCCAGATCATGAGGTTGACAGAGACTTCTTTTAAACCTTTTGCACAGAGCCTCAGATGCAGGTGTCTTTTTTGTTGTTGTTGTGATTCTTTGAGTGCAGCATGCCTAGAGTCACTTTATTTTTGGCCTTACGCTTACCCAGACTGTTGGTTTGTTGGTTTTAGTTTGTGGCATTATTTGAAGAAAATGTAAACCATTTCTGTAGCCTCAGCTAGAGGGCAATGTCATGCCTCAGAAACTCTTCAGAGGCTTTTTTGCTTCAGTGTAAAAACACACTAGGAAGTGTACTGAGAAAAAGAAACACCAAAATTACAGTCAGTAAAGACAGTACTTCAAGAATGCCAAATGCACCTTAGATCATTATTTTCCTCTTTCTTAGCAACGAGCTTACTCCTAGAGTTAGTCATGGCCCCTCAGGCCCTAGTTTTAACTAGATAAGCATAAAAGGGGTGGGGAATAATCACTGAAGTGTTTGTTAAACTCTTCAAAGAGCTCCAAAACACTGAACAGGAGAAACCTCTTTCCTGGAAGCCTCTAAAGGTTGTTGTGTTACTGAGGATCAGCCTTCAACTTTGGTCTAGAGAGAATTCTCATTTGAATTTAGGCAAGGAAAAAGAGATTTTGATGCCTAGGTATGTTTAAAAAGTTTTCTTAAGTATTTGGAGCTCCTTCTGCTCCCATTTCAGTCAGTGAGGACTTTCTGTTGACTTTGTGGGAAGGGAAGTAAAGCATTAAACATTTGGGATGACTCTGAAATAATTTATTGTAAAAATAGACCATGGGTAGCCACTTCAGAAGGTGGCTTGAGGGAAGTTACCAATACTCTGCTTCCACTGCAGAGTTCTCCTTTTTTCTGTTTGCTCTACACCTGACATTGAGCTGACTCTGAAGTTTGCTGCTTGTGCAGTAACTTTAACCAGTGAGTCTCACCAACACTAAGGCAACAGAAAATGAACTTGATTTAAAAAAAAAAGACGTTTTAGGGTTTTTTTAGAGGAGGGAGGGTGTTGTTTGGAGTAGAGGTTTTTGCTAGGTAAGTAATTTTAGCCACCTAACCTTGAAATCTGATGAGTTTCAGAGCTGGGAAGAGGTGAGAAGGAATGAGGCCTTGATGCTTCAGTGGTGGCAAGCAATGAGGAAACATATTGTGACAATATATCCTTCATTTGAAGTGGAGAAACAATTGTGGCATGAAACCTTTGTCTTGCCTCTGAGGTTGGTTGTTTCAGAAGCAGCCCTTCATGCTACTGGGCAAACAAGAGAGGCTGCACAGAAGTGAGACTGATCAGCTGGGAGAGCACAAAGAGCATGCAGAACAATTTCTGGAGTCACAAATTCTGCCAGGAGCCTGCTCCAGTGCAGGCTCCCTACAGGGTCACAGCCTTCTTTAGGTATCCCCCTGCTTCCAGTCCTCCATGGGCTCCAGGCTGATACCTGCTCCACCACGGACCTCCAGGTGGATCTCTGGCACCTGAAGCACCTCCTCCTTCTTCACTAACCCTGGTGTCTGCAGAGTTCTTCCTCTCACTTCTCACTCTTCCCTCAGGGTGGAGTTGCACAGGGATTTCCCCTCCCCTTAAATATGTTATCCCAGAGGGGTTACCACCTTGGCCTTGGCCAGAGCTGTAGCCAAACCTTGCCATACAAAACAATACAGAAATGTGCTGTGTAGTGGATGTTTCTGCTCGCTTGGTAACAACTAGATAATTATTCAGGAAAGGTAATGACAAAAACGTTGCTCAGAAAGTAGATAAACGGAAATTATTTCTTTTTTCAGACAGCTATGCAGCAACTGACCCAGCTTCTATCAGAGGACCTCAAAAAAGAAATCTATGAACTCTGGGAAGTAAGTTTACATTCTTTTAATCCTATGTTAAAATTCAGGGTGAGCTATTCCCTTCTTGGGAAGCCATGTACCTGTGAAATTGTGCCATCTCTTATGTTGACCTCAAGGAAGTGAGATTTATTTGCTTAGAGGATAAAGCTTAGCAGTATGAGTCAAAGTCATTTTAGGATCCTTTTCAAACAGAAACCTTGGACTTTGGTAAAATAACCATCTTCTGCCCCTAGCTTGTCAGAGTTGCAGATGAAGCTGCCCAGGGCTTGGTTTGTACAGCTGAAGGAAGGATTTGTCGTCTACATCCAGCCCTCTGGATATAAATCTGATTTTTTGATACATTATCACTTTCGTTCATATCTGGCCATTTACAGCTTTTAATACAGGAAAGAAAATTATGGTAGGTGATGGTGCTGTGGATGATCTTCTGCTTTTTATGCGAGTAATTTGTGGCTTTCATTTCTTTCTAATGAAGTCCATTAGACCAAGATATTTAGTACTAAAGTTTCAACTTAAATGTGACAAAAACCCACACTTTTCTACAAACATTGGGGATTTCTGGTCTTAAAAGTTTGTGTTAGAAAGTATCTTTTGTATTTGAAGGTGATTTAACCATTTTTATGTGAACCCATGCTGTTAATTGATAATATCTTTTATACTTGCTAATGAGGGATGATTAGATTATTTCCAAACAATTCAAGTTTATAATTACTGTTGCTTTATCTCTTCCTGACAAACAGTCGCATGGGGGAATTGTATCCACAGCCTCTCGTTCAAACGATGCATTCTGTGTTTTTGGACTCTGTGACCTGAGTCTGTATCTTACATTCATATTCTTTTCTACTTGGAGTGTATATAAATTCCAGATATTTGCATCCAATTTCTGCCTTTTGCTACAACATCTTATTTGTGGTTTTGTTTTAGGTTTAGGGTTATTTTAGTTTTTTTTTTTTCCCTCTTGTAGTTGTGTGGTTGAACAGGCAATGGGCTCTCAGAGCTATGTTATAAGGTAAAGGGGGTAAACCAACATCATCAGGTATGGGAAATAATATGTGTGCATTTTTTTAGAGGGCACTGGTTCCTTGTCCCTTGAGAAACTGTTATAATTGAGGAAAATGAGGGTTTGATAGATAAGGTTATTTCTGTATAGTTGGGTTTTTTCTTTGCTGGTCTCAGTCTTCTCTTGTGACACTGTGAGAGCTGGTTCAGTACGGAGTCAATTCTTCAGCATGTTAGCTTTTCATCGTTCCCATTAACCATAATTTAATATGTGCACACTTTTGATAATTTGATTGCTGTTTCTACCTTCAGGATTATTTATTGACACTGTGTCTGCAATTCATTAGCATGAGTGCAACCCACCTGGCAGAGAGGGCACCCTGAAAATCTACTATTCACATGTCCCTCTATTCACTAGTCCCTCTAGTGTTGTTTTAAGTGGAACACTAAGAAGAAAAAAAGAAAAGAGACAAAGAAGATAAGAAACCTCTGATAACTTTGTGTGCTGCTCTGCTCTCAGCTAGCCAGAGACATTTCCCTATGATTTTTTATTTTTTTTTTTGTGAGTGAAGGTGGCTGTGGACCAGAGCTGAACAGTGCTGAGCAGGACAAGATCTCTTGACACTCTTAGCAAGTCCTTCCTGCACTGCCCTGCCCTTGTCTCTGTCTCTCTTTGCCTTTCAGCTTTACTTTTGCTGCTTTGGATGGTTGTGGTGGGTACTTGTGTTTGTGTAGGGGGGAGAGAGGCAGCAGAAAGATCCCTCAGATATATTTTCACTTTATAACTTAATCCCAAATATGTTTGAAAAAACAGTAAACAAGTCAGCACATTTCAGCTCAGTCCTATTATTCTCAAGTGCAAAAGCATGAGAATGATGTTTAAGAGATGGCCTGTGGTGTTGGAGAGACCAGTTAGTGTTTTTCCTGAGTGCACTGTTATTTCAGTCTTAACCACCTGTGGGGAAGGAACAGTGTTTGTTTCAGCACTGTGCACAGTTGCACATGTAAGAGCTGATGTTTCTTGGGGGCAATGTGAGCTGAGGTGTGAATAACATCTGGTGGGCTGTGTAGCACAAAGAGCTTGGCAACAGATTGATACTCCCACCTAATTGTTGGAGGTGGGACCAACTTTTACAGGTGAACAGCCCTACTTCTCCTTTTCCTGAAGTTCTCCTTTGTAATGCTGCCAAGATTTTGCTGTCTTTGAGGGACCCTTCCTCCTACAAAACAGATTATGAAAAAATGGAGTAGACATAAATCGGTTTAAGAAAATAAGTAGCACTTTAACAATTTAAAAATGAGGCAAAGCTCTGTATGAAAAGAGAAAAACAAGATAAAGACACTGAAAGGAAATTTATTGCTAAAATAATGATGAAGATGCAACTGAAAATTCAAAGTACCATTGAAATCTAAATAGTATAGTAAATCAATCAATCACGGGTATCAAAATCTGGAGTTTTGACTTCAGAGGTAAGGTAATAAGCCTAAGAAAAGGCTCCTAATAGTATGGAGAACAAGACAAGGAAACAACTGTCACACTTATCTGAGCATCACTGTGCTGGAATTACAAAGCCAGGATCTTGCTACTGTGAATACACACCACAGTTGTTGTCTTAGAATGCAGAAAGGAATGCCAGGTTCTGTGATCAGTAGGCAAACCTCTTCTGTACTTGTGCTGCTCTTCTCTGTGGAAGTGCTGTGATCCACAGGTTCTGTGGATCTGGGGGCTCAGATGGCCCAGTGTGCACTCTGGTGTGATTAATGGTGGTGGGGGTGATGAATAGGGTCACACCTGCCAGTGGTATCGAGGTAATGGTAACCTGCACAGAAGAAAACCCCTTTTTATGGGGTTGGTTTTGGAAGTCAGGAAGACTGGCTCATGAGACATCACATACAATGCAGTAGATTTGGAAATGAGAAAATGCAATGCCAAGCCTGTCTGCAGCCATCACTGGAAGCAAACAACAGCAAAATTGTTCAAGTTGACTAGAAATGTGAATCTCTCTTAAATATATACTGATGATGATTGTAGAGAGGGAAAAGATAACAGAGAGATTAAAGGACTTCAGTTCTGGAGGGGAGAAAACCCCCTAACCACTCCCTATCTCCTAGGAGAGACATAAGGACATAAGCAGCTCAGACAGATTAGACCAAAAAGATTAGGCAGGAATGACAGGAGAAATACAAAGAACAACTCTGTATAGAAACAGCAGATGATGAGAAAAGTGCAAATAGTTCTTAAAAATAGGTGGTGACAGTGCATAAGCACACACTGTGGTAATTCATAGCCTTAACCAGGCCTGAAATTATCTTTATACATAAAATACTGTTACATTGAACCTGTTTGACTTGTGTGTCGTGCAGAGCTGCCTCTATCATCCCTGATTCAGCAAAACAATTGGTATCTTTCAAGTTAGATTATGCAAAAGATTGTATTTTATGTCCCACTGCATTTAATATAAATTTGTCACATATTTCAAGTGTTTTGCTGACCACTGTGTTTGTAAAAACAAAGTGAAAGATGTAATTGTGCTGAATGCTTCTGGAGTGACTTGCACTAAAGAAGAAAATACTAGATATATAAAGAGATTTTAATGTTCTTTTTCAAAGTAACAAAGTTATTTTCTTATACCTGCAAATCTTTTCAGGAATATGAAAACCAGTCTACCGCAGAGGCCAAGTTTGTAAAGCAGTTGGATCAATGTGAGATGATATTGCAAGCATTTGAGTATGAAGAGTTGGAAAAAACACCTGGCAGACTGCAGGACTTTTTTGATTCAACTGCTGGTATGACATTTGTGCTTTTTTTTGTTTTCCTCTTTCATAAATGAAATATATAAATTGCCTGGTTTTTTTTTTCTGACAGACATTTGCAGCAAGTGAGAACTAGTTATTTTACTCATTGCTCAAGTCCCCTAATATTTCTGGGGAAACCTAATGCCATGTGAACCTATGAAGTGAGCTGAGTGACCAGCCCAAGGTTTCTGTGAACACTGCCTCAGTGAAAGGATTAAGTTGCAATTGTGTTTTTATTCTATCCACTGCTTTTCATCCTTTGTAAAATACACTGGTAGTTGAAAGCAGACACAGGTAAAATAATAATCTTTATAATTTTGGCAAGGAAGTTGAACACCAAATGAGCACTGTAACTGGCTCATCCTGTCCTGGGGAAAAACTAGGGATAGACAAACTCTAGAGATAAGAGGACTAGCAGACACCAAAGAGAGTCCTGACAAGTCCCATTTATACTTTGGTGACTCCCCAGGGAAATAATAATCTCTGGAAAATGTAAGACTTTGATTAGCCAAAGAAAAAAAAGAACATGAAGGAAGCTTGCAACGCTTAATTTTCTAACTGACATCTTTGCTCTCCTCCCAGAATTCAACAACTCCAATTGAGCTGGTGTCTGAGTAGAGCCTTCAGCATATACCCTGAGTGGTTTCCTGCAGCACAATATGTACTGTCAGATTATTTTGGTCAGGGTGCATCCCTTTTTCAGCTCTTAAGTGTCTCAATAGAGCACAAAATAAAAGCTTTTTGTGAAGAACGGGTGTAGCTACAGTTACTCCTTTGTTGAACTGGGAGCATTCACTTTCTTAAAAGAATAATTTGACATTTATTCTGAGCCTAAAGTGACATCCCTGCTGTCGCTCCAATGCCAAAATGAGAGCATTTTTCATTAACCTTCCCTTTCTTTTGTTTTGCAGGCAAGTTTGTTCACCCAGAAATACTCCGGCTTGTATCTCTGATTAACACAGAAAGGAAAAAAAGAACAGCTGCCACTTCTCCTCCACATTCCTGAGGTGTTCCTAAATGCTCTAGCCATAATAAATACTTTGGTTTATATTCTGGTAATTATTTTTTCTCCTCTAACATCACTGATTCTGCTGGCAGATTTTTCTGCTATGCATTTACTGCTGAGCCTCCCAGGACCACGTAGAGAGGAGCAGGTAGTGTAGTTACCTCCCAGATCAGAGGCTGTGTCAGGAAACAAAGAATTAGTATATTTGGGGTTTTCCTTCTTTTATAAGCAGTCTCAGTTGCAAATAGATTCTCCACGGGGGAAATCCAGGTACATTAAAAAACAAATTGATTGCAATCTAATCTGTTCATATAATGCACTGCATTCTGTGAGTTTCTAAATATGTATGGATTTAAGTACCTTCAAAATGGGTTAATATCCACTCAGTGCTACACAGAAACAAGACCAATGAGCATGTATGTGTCTTATAGAAGCTCTTGACTGAGCTTAGAGATGAGATTTCTTTGGAGTGCATAAGCCTTAAATGATGATGCATAAAACTGGTAATCTCATTAATTTCATTTTCAAGATCTTTGTTTCATGCAACTTTTCCCCTGTTCATAATGTCTATATTTCCATAAGACCTATATTCCTGATTTCCCCTTACCCCAGACTGGCAGTTCTACAGACTCCTTCACAGGTAATTGATAGTCACAGAATGCCTGAGGTTGGGAGGGGCCTTTGGAGTTTGTGCAATCGAATGCACAAGCCTGTACATCCATGTAAAGCTGGCTCCCTTCTTGGGGCTGTCACACTCTGGTACCAGTTCTGCCATTAGTGAGTTTCTGGCAGAAGTACCCACTAATGCAGAAGTACAGAATAATTGTAAAGCAAAGCTGTGATGGTGGTAAATGCTGTAATGAGGCCAATGTCTGCACACCCAACTGCTGAGATGTGTGCAGCTGGAGATGAGGGCAGTGCCATGACTACCGAATGAGCAAAATTTGCACCAGGAAAAATAACATGGTAGAGACCTGGAGTTCTGTGTCTTCTGCCTCATGTCAAATGAAGCAGAATAAAACTAATTGTCATACTCTTTAAAGGTAGGTAGTGTGTCTGAACACCCATTTTCAGGCATGGTGACTCAGGAAATGCTTTCTTTACTCAGACCTCAGGAGCCTGACTGAAGCTCGCAAAGCGTTCTGCCTTTCCTAGAGCACAGAGTGCAGCGCTGAGATGCCAGGAGTGGCTCAGTGGCTGGCACAGGGCACAGAACCTGTGGAGTGTATTGGTCTGGTTCAGGGGAGATGGGAGATGCCTGCTCTGCTCAGGAACCCACCCAGGGCAGCAGTCATGCCCTGTGGCAGCCCTGGGTGAACAGGCTGCACTTTGCTGAGCTAATCAGTGGTTCTTGGCAGATTGTCACTGCAGAGGGGATGAAATGGAGCCCACCAAGCTTTTGTCAGCATTTTTATTCCACCTGGATGCACACAAATCATAGTGTCATTAGTTTGCATTGAATGCTGACTGTGAAACAGCTACTGATGAATTAAGGGCAGAATTGAGAACATTCTTGACAAACCAGGAAAATGGCCTTGAAGAGATGATTGGTGGAAACACACCCATCACAAATACCACCCTAAACAGGAACAGTCCATTCCTGCAGCGCAGCAGGAGGCTTTGAGGGGACAGAGCATGGAACCCACGCACAGAAATCAGAGTGGTTTGAGTTGGAAGGAACTTTAAACCTAGTCCCAGCTCCCTTGCCAGTGGCAGGGACACCTTGCACTAGGTTGCTCACTGCTACTGGTACACACAGATTTAAAACATCACAAAGGGTAAAAGAGTAAGAGAGAAATTTATTTTTAATAAGAATATCAAGTATTTCATTTACACAAACTAAGTTGTCAATATCTTCCATTTTAAATAAATGCATGTTTATGCACAAAACCACGTAAAATAAGCTAGAAAATTGTCACAATACTAGAAAAACAATTAGATTTGATTCCATGCTAAAAATCACACTAAAGAGGCATGTGATATAAATGTCCAAAGTTAATTTATGTCCAGTAGAACATTACAAAAGGACTTTCATCTTTGTAAAAACTAACAAAAGCCACACAAGAAAAAACAAGTATCACTTAAAGCCACGTTTTCTCACAAGATTTTAAGCAGTCTGTAATGTCAAACTCACTAACACTGATCTGAAGCTTTGGCATATGCTCAAGAAATGCATCCATTTTCAAAGTAGCCAGGCTCTTTTCCATCCTGTTTACTGATAATGTTGTGCCCACCTCAGCGTGTGTGGTGAGCTGCGCAACGCAACATGCGGACTGACACGTGCTCACTACACAGCAAGATAGTGTCACAAATGTGCTGCTCTTTCCTTAGAAAACATGTTAAAAGAATGCAATTCAGAAAACATGCTGAATCAAAGCTGAGAGACGTCTGGCTCCTGGTGATTGAGCCGAGATAATGAGGTTGGTGGAGTTACATCCTGGAGCGAAGCACAACAAAATTTGACACCAAAAGTGAAGCTCTTACTCATCCCGTGCATCCTCAGGTAACAGGGGCTACGTTAGCAGCTCTGAAGGCGTGGGCTCTCTAACCTATGGCACATCTGAGGCCAAATGTTGGGTTTGTGTTCCTTCACTTAAGGCTGTATCTTGCCAGAGGCTCATAAATATATCTTCCCTTGGTTTTGAGGGGAAAATGCGGAGGCAAAGATTTTAGAGGTTCCTTCCACTCCACTGGATTTTCTAATTAATTTTACTGCCAAGTGTTATCACACCAAAGAGAGCAAGCAATGGTGCACATTTTGCAACTGAAACTTTTCCAGCCAAAATGACCATCTGAAATCAGCAGCTGTGATAGGTTGTTTCTGAAAGAATAAGCAGGTGTCTCTTCCTGCCTTCCCTACCTTGCTGCCTAACGGGTGTAGGGCAATGCCAGGCTGTACCACTGAAGGAGAAACAGCTTTTTGTGACAGTAAGTGATTTTAATTCTGTTAGGAAATAGATGATGTACAGACACTCCTGAGCAAAGGGCACCTGGTATGGATGGTAGACAGCTGGTGTATGGGCTACTGCTGGCATGTGAATGCTTTGCACAGCTCTAGGTCCATCTGTCTGATGTGGCACTGAGAGGGGAAGCCAGAAACCAACAAATAGAAAAGAGTAAACCAAAATAAATAAGAAACAGAGACTGGGAGATTGTTAGAGGGAAGTTACATGTAACTGAAAACTATTTAGTTACTTAACACATAATTTAGTGCATTATAGCCAGTGTCTTGAGTAGTTTTGATAAGGTACAAAGTACCTGGTGATAAAATGGCCCCTCTAAAAATAGAAATAGGGAGAAGAAACATTTCTCCAACACAAGGCCAGGATGGCAATTTTCCAAAGCTGACAAAACCTTGTTGCACAAGTTGTATGGTGAGGGAGAGCTGAAAATCACTGTCTGGGCAAGTCTCTGAAGAGAGGCATGGGGGGCTCAGGAGGGCCTGCTGCTTAACACTGAAGCTCTTCTTCACTTTCAGGGACTCGGGTGCCAGCAAGGGAGCTCTGAGCACTGGCATGGGCTGTAGAGCTGAGAACTTCTTCAAAACTGCCTCCCGTGTGGCTTGTCCCACCAACCTTGGTCTGAAATGAGGCAAACAGAGAACAGCAAGTTCCTCTACTCACACTGAAGCAAATCCCATTTCCAATCCACCCCATGGCTAAGAAGAGCAGGGAACTGTTTGGGCAGAGAACACGTAGGGATGGGTTTTTCCTTAGAACAACAGCAATAAAACCAGTCAAGTAAAGCAACTTCTTTACTCTACAATTTCTAAATTTGGCTGCCATCATAATATCTGACAGTGGCATGTCTCATATGCTTAAAGGAACTAGTCCTTAAGTAGATCCCAGGTAGGATCCTAGACTCTAGCAGTAAATCCAATGTGATTGTTTACCTGAGTAGCTCATGCTGGTTTCACTGTTTTTTTCCAATTCTATGCAGGCTGGATAAGAGATGGATACTTAAATGAACTGGTTCATTTGCTGGGTGGCCCACATGCCAGCTATGGCAACACAGCTGCTCACAAAACATAAACCATACTGGGATTTTGGACAGCAAAAGGAATGTAGTAACCAAAGGACAAATCTAGCAACCCAAATCCCTTCAGGCACTTGTAGCTGCTTAGATACTAGTATATATAAAACTGCCAGCAGCATTTTCATGGGGAAAGGCAGGGAAGAGATACCAAAATACATTAATTAAACATATCCAATGTGCTTGCACATCTACTTCCAGAATACTTCAGGTCACTGAATTTGTAATAAGTACTAAAAATAAAAATCAGCAAGACTAAATCTTTGAAAAAGAAGTTTCCTAACAAAGATAGAGCTATATCTAAAGATTTGGAAATGATCAAGACTAAGTGATGAAGAGATAAAACTGTTGGGACTAGGTTGTCTTGGTAAAAGAACATTCTTCTGTGGCTTTGCTTGCTGATTTGCCTGCTCCAAGTCGATTCAAGCCTGAAAATAGGGCAAAGCCTTTTACTCCATCCTAGAAGGGCAGAACTCAAAGACAAGCTAACATTTTTTTCAAACTCTCAGCCACTGAATGCTTAGGAAGATTATTTTAATTAAATGAACTTTGTGTTCTAAGTTTCCAAAGGGTTAATCCTACGTAATCCTGTTTCTTTAGCTGGCACAGCAGCTTACCTTGCTTGAAAGTCCAATAAAACATTTAATTCATCAGAGTTCAGGTTTTCAGAAAAGTTGAAAAGCATTAGGCATACTGGTCCTGTTTGATTTCCAGGGGAAAATGAACTAGTATACTCTCCCAAGAAAACTGCAACCCAAAGTCCAAACTCCAAGAGCAAATAAAATCTAATTTGAAATTTGACTTCTAAATGTAATGAAACCTGAACATTGGTTTTGGCAAACTGCAGAACACTGTAGGATCACTGAAGATTTGTAGCTTATATGTGGGTTGGAAAGATTATAAGACTACTGCTGTTCTTTTTTTCAGGGGTCTCTCTGGATAGTTCTCCACTTTTTGAGACCACAACAAAACCCTAGAATTGAAGGGTAACTCCATGATTTCTCTCCCCATCCCCTGGTCTTCCTAATCTTGCAAGCTTTGGAACAGAGGCAGGAAAAAGGAGGAGCAATGCTGAGACATTCCTATTTGTCTGCAGTCTAACCTGGTGGCACCCTAGATCCATGACTCCAGCTTCCCTCCCCCATTCGCACAAGGAAATGAAAGAAAGAAAGAGAAAACAGAAAGAAAATATTTTGAGAAAATGTCACTGAGTTTGCCAATAAAGATAGACAATGAAGGTTTCATGAGATATGGAGGATTATTTCAGACTCAAAACTTAATGTATTGTCCTGCTTAATTACAGATTTCTTAAAGGATGATCTAAAAGCACTCTGAACACAATAGGCTGAGCTGGCATGACAAATACTCCCCTCTAGAACACCTTTGCTTAATCAACAAAATAAGATCAGGCTCCTCAAGCAGATCACTGTGGGAGGAAATGGTCTTCAGAGCTGTGCAGTTTGAATCACCTTTTTCTATTTCTGAATGACATATTGAGTTGACTGGGAACAGACACTCTGTGCCACCACTATTTTTGGCATTTCTGAGACCACTCGCTTACTTTGGCAGGTATCAGAAATAATTAGCAACAGAGCATAGGAAAACAATTTCTTTGCATATTGCCTTCATTTTCCATTAGTGCCCCTGCACTACCATGAAATTCTTGATGGAACAACAAATTCAATCCTGTACAAATGATAGGGACAATTAAGCTGTCACACTTTCACACACACAGGCGTGCAAACTCTGCCCCTAACCTTTACCTTAAGGCTTGTGACAGTGGTTTCAACCTTCTCCTCAAATGATTTGAAAGTTGGAGAATTCCTATGAGAAAAGAAAAAGTTGAAGGGAGGAAAAAGAGTCAGTTGCCAACATCATGGGATAACTCCACAATTTGATCAGTTCTTACCAGGCAACACTGCCAGCACAGAATGAAGGCTGGCTGGCAGCACAGGGCTGTGAACACTCACTTGTGCTCCGTCAGTCCAATCCAATTATGGTAATCGGATGAGTACTTTTTAGCTACGAATTTTCAAAAGCAGAACCTTCCTAGTACTTGAAGCCAAATGATAACTGGCCTACCTACTCTGTGATATATTTGTCATGTTCTCAGAAGAACAACCAGACAATGCTGTCTGTAATGATGCTTTTCTATGGCTTTATCCATTTGTATTGTTGCTGTAAAGAAATAAACATTTTTTTCAGCTGATGAGCAAGTTCATAATCTACATTATTAAAAAGATGCCATGTGTAATGTCCTCAGGCTGGGAAAAAGGAGATTAAAACCACATGGGAAGTGAGTCCCAAATTCCTTTGAGGAATCTGCCCCCTCTCCCCTGTGATTTTGTGACTGCTCCTTTAAAAGTGAAAGAATTTAGAGAGATTGTGGTCCTAAGGTGCCTCTCTGACTGAGCTAAGATTTCTGTGTTCACTCAGCACAAAGGAGACTTGGACAAGCCTACAGTGGGTGAAGGGGACCTTCTTCTGGTTCTCTGCTCCTTGCTTGGCACCTGAGAGCTCATTTACAACACACATTGTGCTTCATAATTAATGGATATTCTGAAGCTCAAGCACTGTTGTCCAGCGTAGTTCCTGGTTCTGCAAATACATTTATATCATATCAGGCTGAGTGAAAAGGATCTCAATTTAAGGGAAGGGCAAACAGAAGCCAGTTGAAAAAATAATGCAAATTTAGTTTCTGTTATTTAGATAACAAATTTTTTCATAGGGCAAGAAGGGTCAAAAGGAGAGAGAAACTAAGTTTTATAATTTATATTTGATCCATAGCTCACGTGGGTGAATGTTTGCCTTAAACTACCCACCTGCTGAAGTTGAATGAATTAGTAGTATCCATCATTTAGTTGTGAGTTTGTTTTTCATGCATGCTTGGCATAGAGTGGGGACAGTCATGTATTTAGAGGCTAAGGGAGTAAAAAGAAAGCTGGATACTAATTTTATTGAAAACAGTCAGAGCTTTACTTGAACAGACGTCAATATTTGGCTGCAGTCAAGTAAAGTGTGATTATAGACATTAAAATATGAAAGCACTCATGTAAAATCCCTTCATGGGAGCATGATCCAAAGCCTGTTGGAGTGGAAAGCATCTTTGACATTAACGGGATGATGTTCTAGAAGCAGTAAAACAATTGAATTTCAGATTCAGTAATACAAACCTGATAACAATCAGCTACCCAAATATATCTCAGAACTGCTTCATTTACTCAAAGGCTTGTACAAGAGATTAAGCAGTTAATACAATTAAAATGAAAATAAACCCCACAGCTAGCCTGTCCTGCTGCCCTCATCTACATGAACAACCTTAACTGATTGAAGTGAAACTACTCATCCACCTAAAAACTGCAGGATCAGGATCAAAGTATGCAAATCCCCCCTCATTACTCTGTTGAACATCTCCATAGCAAATAGAATGTGGGTAGCACATTACCTCATTGCAGGCATGCTTATGGAATGGCGAATAGAATAGCTGTGGGATGAAAGCAAAACATTAGAAAAAAAAGCTGTAAAATCCAATTTTCAATATGATTAAAATGTATTTTTTTGACTTAGCTTTAAATGTACATATACATATTTTCAAGAGTGCAGGTATTCTTCCTCTCCTGATGGCAAGGGCTTGTCAAACTCCAGCTTACTCTCAGCACTAAGGATCTTACCACCACATTCTCATGTCAACTGACCAGCAATGGGGCTCAAAAGAATGATGCAGAAGAGCTCCTGGCAAAATCCATTTAAATGGTGCAGACCCTGGCTATCCACAAAGACACGTGAGAGGGGACAGGCCTGTGTCCTGCCGTGACAAAGGACCAGCTCTGTGTTGGGCAGGAGGGAGACACCCTAGGTTCAGCAGAGCTGGTTCAGCTGACTCCTGCTCTGAAAAGGCTCCTGCACAACTGCTTACCTAAACAAGAGGTTTCTTCAACCAGAGAGGCAGCACTCTCACTTATCCACACCTCTCCAGGACATTTCACCTCCTCCTTCGCTCCATTTTACCAAAGGCACAGAGCTGTTTCCCACAGCTCTCATCCAGCCCTCCTTGTGAGTCCCTGCTCAGACTTCCCATCAGCAGGAGTTATTGGAGGATTGCAAGCAGAGGATGGCACCTCTGCATTACTCAAAGATCCCCAAATCATGCTGTGCACCTTTAGACCTGCAGATGCCACCCACACTGACTGCTTGACTTATATGAGCCAAATTCTCCCACCTGAGACAACAACTCTGCTTTCACAGCATCACCTGTTCCCTGCTGCTAGGAAGCATCAAGCCTGGTCCAAATAAGGATCTTTATTTGAAGCTTAAGAACTTTCCATAAGCACATTTAGATCTGAGCACTTAAAGTATGTGATGCAGGAATGTGTCTTTTTCCAAAAATCCCTGTGTTGCTACTTTCAGTGTTGGCTGAGAGCTGCAGCCTGGTCTCACTGAAATCAGGGAGAGCTTTCCTGTAAGGATCACCAACACTTGGCTGCAAGCAAAGCATGATTATAGCATTAGAAAATGAAAGCTCTCATGTAAACAGCAAACATGTTTGTTTTAAACTATATAAAATCAGAGCAGCACCGAGTCTATATAGAGATTTATTTTTCCAGATTAAAGATTCAGAAAGGGGGGTGCGGAAGGGAGGGAAGAGCTATTTGGCAAGCAGGTGGAATAGTGAGATCTAATACAAACTGTTTGCTGTTGTATACATTTTAAGGCTTCTGCTAATATCAGCTAGACAAGAACTGACAGGAGACAATGCTAATGTCTCATGTTCAATTTTTCACATAATTTTTAAGACTTTTGAAAGATTACCCCAGACATTTCACAAGTGCAGTAAATCTTTAACAATCCTCATTAAATTAAGCAAGCATCCTTGCCATTTTAGTTTTGCAACCCACAACAAAAATAGAGTTTGGAAGTATTTCAGCATAGTCTGCTCCTCTTCTAATAGCAAAACATTCCAAATATAAAGGTTTAAGTCAGAAGATTAAATTTCCACAGCTGAGAGATGGCATGTGACAGACAATCCAAATATTAAGTGCTTATTTTTTTGGGTTCATATTTTAGTTTCTCTAAAGAGGTAAGAATGCAAATTATAAGTATGAGCATGAAACATTAAGCTTTTATTAAAGACATAAATGTCTGTGATAGTGATCATTGCAGAGAACACAGACCCTTCATAACGGAGGTTGGTAAATATTACATTTTAGTTCCATGTCAGAGTGAGTTTAGAAGGTCAGTCTATGCTGTACTTTGGAGTTTACTCAAAGAAGTTTGAGTCCTTGTTAGGATAGCTATGGAAAAAATGCTCTTGAGCTTTTCAGTGCACTGAAGATACAACGCCAGAGGGACTGGCAAGGCATTCAGAGCTGCTCAGCCTCTCTTCAGGGTGAACTAACATAAAGCCAGACTGCTTATAGATTCCTTGAGAACACATAAAATCGTTTTCTAATATTCAAGTGCTTTACAGAATCAATAAACTCTAACTCTAAATATAAAGAACTCTTTTATCATCTTCAGAACTTGGAAATTTCCCCAGGACTCAAGACTTTTAAAGAATCATGACTAAGATACTTTTACTCGACTGAAGAGGAGGTAATTAAATATTTCATATAATCGTTACAAAACTCAACTGAATAGAATTTTTATTGTTTGTTGCTTATGTTGAGGCATCTGACAGAAATAATATGACTGAGAGAATGAGATTATATATAAGTAGGTTTTCCCAAGACGAACGTCTTTTGAATGAGTCCATTATTTGAATTTGAGACTAATCTACTCAAGGCAAACACTTAGTCCAATCCTTTTCTTGTTACACTCACCATGCTGTAAAAATGAGGCATTTAAGTTTAAGTAGCACATTCTTTTTTCCATGCAATGATGCTGAAGGGAAAAAGGTTACTGCATTACAGCCCATAAAACAAATCCTATCAAATACAGAGGCAGCATTCAAGGAGAGTAATGTGTCTTACCCAATCGAATGTGATCTGTGGTGGATGCACAAGGAAAGAAAAGCAAGAGTTAAAAGTATTAGGAAAAGGTAACAAAAATAGATATATACATCTGTAGCGTGTCAAACTGCCCAAGGAGAAAAATAAAGTAATTTGCATTCAAATCTTGATGCTGGAATTCACAGTAGAATGTTGATCAGTTCAGATCACTCCAAAGCAAAAATTTTCACATGGTCCCTCACTATGCAGTCACTTATTCTGTATGCCTTGAAAACCAGAAGTTTTGTCTACCAAATTTTGTGTTCTCTTCATTAGAACAGATTTAAACAATGCTAACTGGTTTCCCTCCTCATAGCCTCCCATAGTATCATTAAAGGGAAAGTATAGGTGAACTGGAATTGGACATGTACATAAGATCAGATTGAAAAACCAAATGAAATTAAAATTACGAAGCAATGGGGTTTCTTTCCCCTCTGAATTCCTTAATCATCTCTCGGTTAAAAAAGGCTATTGAAAAAATAAAGATTTTTAATTCTTAAAACATTATTTTCTAAATTACTTATTCCTTGATGAAAACAATACTTGAAACACTTTGACACTTCGACCTCACAGGAAACTTAATTAAGGCAGAACTGGGAGAGACACACTGATATACAATATTCAAAGGGGCCGTCATTAATGTTTCAAAGTTGAGAAATGATGAAGCAGACAAGCCTCTCCTTCATCTGTGTTACTGATGTAGTCTTTAATTACAGACCTCTTCAAGGGAACACCTGCCTCATGCAGTGAGCCAGAGAGGTGGTGCACACTTAATGAACATCTCTTCAAGCACTTATTTTTCACATCCTTTCTCAATGTGTGGTGTGATGCATTGTTTACTGTTCAATGTTCATACTTTGCTCCAAAGAAAAGCATTGTTTTCTTCAGGTTTATTTACAAGGTTATACACATCATCATGTATGCTGGTGTTTCTCAGACTTTGAAGGGTTTGTCTTCACATCTCATTTCTGTTTAGACCCATTTAAGCAATACTGTTGCCCTGCTTTTATCACCTGCTGGCTCCCAGTAACAGCCACGTCCTTCTGCAGGCCAATACAGATACTTGCACAGACATATGATAAGGAATTCTCTGTCACTGCAGACCTTTAAAAACCAGCACAAATTAAGGGGAAAATGTCCCTGGAAGTGAGAGAAAACAACTTCCTCACCCATTAACAAAAGAAATGCTTATGGAATTACATTCTGAAACAAGGTAGTATTGCTATTTCCTTTATAGGGGTATCAAAAGACAGAAAGGTTTGAGAATGGCAGTTTCAGACACGACAGCTACAGCATTTGAAGGAATTCAGATCTGACAGCAGTTTTAAGTGCCCAGAACATCCCTAAATCACATAAATTCTAAAAGGCTGTGCAAAAACTCTGTCACCACAAACAACAACAAAACCCCCAAAAGGAACAACAATAAAAGCACAGCAAAAATCAACTCCCAAAGTGGTAAAGCAAATTAATCATACCTGAACCATCACCCAAATATTTTGGCCCCATCTGCTTCTAAAATTTTAAATGACAGAGATTTCATAACCTTCAGAAATAACCCATGTTCAGCTGCACTCATGGGCCACCAGGCTAGACTTGCTAGCCCTTCTCTGCAGAGCTGCCTGGTCAGTGCTCCTCATCTCTGCTTTTGAATTTTTTTCCCATTTGTCAATAAAGCACCTTACACTTTCCTACACTGAATTTTATTTCATCGTTTAAAATTATGAGGATTTCTAATCCTGGTGCCAAAAGTGCTTGCATACCCTGCCACTGCAGTCATATAGGAATTCTAAGTGATGCCACCCTGGCACCTTCATCCAACTCAGCAATGAAAATGCTGACAAGTAACAGACTCAGGACAGATGCCTGCAAAATCCTGTATTATGGTCAGCTACTGAGACCTATTCTTTGGACAAAATTTTCAACTCCCTATGCTCTCTTCCTACTAAAGCAATAACCTAAGCTGTATTTCTCTAGTTCTGCAAAAACAATAGAGACAGCCTTATCAAAGTCAAGCTCTATCACATCTCCTACCTTCCATCTATCCTCTATGACAGGTGCTGTCAGTTCAAGATAATTGTTCTTGACAAACCCTTTTATGTTTTTGCCATCACGCCATCTTCTAGATGCTTAGAAAATAACAGATTAATGCATTCCTCCAGTATCTGCTTTGTAGTTCCCAGAACTTCCCTTGCCCCTCTGGAGAGGAATTACCCTTGCCTTCCTCCACCCCTCTGGTGCCTCCTCTACCTTCTGTGCTGATTTCCAAGGGGTGCATCCAACTGCCACAGGCATTCCCCAAGCCTGTCTCTCCCTGCAGCCTTTTGTGTCTTTCCACGTGTGCCTTCCAGCTCCTGGCAGGAATGAGGCATTATATTACCTTCATTCATCTTGAGAGCTGGCTCATCCCAAGCACTGAATTTGAAAGGGGTCTGTGTGATTATGTAATTAAAGAAAACGTACCAGATAGCTGAATGAAGGAGCTGTACAAAATGTATCTGCTGACATCCTAATTTGCATGCATGCCTTTGTTAGCTTAATCTTTAAATACGTTTACTTGAGTAGCAGCAATGTATGTGGTAGTGTGCATATAGTAATGTAGTGCAAGTAATTTTCTTTTTCTTTCCTTTTTGTTTTTTTTAAAGCGACTCAAAACCCAGAAAGTCTCTCACTTGGTATCACAACTTGTTTCTGAAAAGGGATCAGCGGGGATGAAACATAGATCCAGAGTAGTCCAGCAGTACAGCATGAAAATATTCAAACTTTAGCAGAAAGCAAAGGAAAAAGGGATAAAGACCCTCAACTCTATCACATCTGCACTCTTAGCAAGAGCCACGTGAAAATGTCAGTGCAATCTCTAGTACCGAGGGATCTGAGCCTCTGATCAATGCCCTGTGAGTGACCTGGGACTACCCCCTTCCTTTTAACTTTCCACACCAGAGAAATATTAAAAGAGACAATGGGAGATGGAGGTGCAAAAAAAAACAACCAAATCTTGATGGCATATAATTAATCACAAGATCTATTAATGAAGAATCTATTTTAGCTATATTGCTAGTATCTGGTTTGTATCTGAAAGCAGAAGTATCTGTATGCTGGTTTTATATGCATTTCTTGTACTTCTAGAAACACAATATTAAATAGGATGCATTATGACTGTGAAGAGACCTTGCAAGCACTGTTATTAATACAAAATTCAGAAAATGTAGAACGCTAGTGATTATTCATGCACATAATGAATTAGAGAGTTGCAACACTGGGAAGATAGGGTGGGGATGAAAGAGAAGCACAGCAGCTGCATGAAAAGCACTTGGTCCCCAAAGGGTGGCATTTGTTCTTTCAGACACACACAATTTTATCATTTTTCTCATCGATTTTATCTTCTTGAATGCTAACATAGCAAAATAGCATATTTGGGGAAATCTGGCTTGTGGTTGTTACATGATATTTAAACAATATTTTTAGAGATAAACCAAGATCAAAATTAAGACCCAACAATTTCAGAACAGAAATATGTGTTTCATGTAGTGCTCTGTACACTTGACATAGCAGGCAACACAGAAAACAGAATTTTGTTTTATAAAGAAGGCAGGTTTCAGTATTTAGTCTGTCTACAAACCCTTTCAAAATCACCATCGTCACAGGCAGGGGGTAAGGCTGCTGAACATACTGGGAATTATAATGACATCTGGATTTTAGAAATCAGTTTCAAGTGTCTGCTCTGAGTGAAAGCAGAACAGGGATTTGCATCTGGATGTCATCAGTGACTATCAGCCTTAATGCCTAACCGAGAGAATTAAGCTAGAGTCTGATGTTTGTTTAAAACAGCATTATGGGAGGGGGTGGTGATAATCTATACACTATATCACCGAAATAAAATTATTTGGATTAGCAAAAAAAGCAAGCCAACAATGACACAGAAAATTCCTGCCTCTTTACAGTTTAGTCCCCCAAACACAAGTGGAATTGAAAAGGGAGAGGGAAGATTTTTAATAGTGAAGTTATTTAAGTGATAAGGTTTGTAATGTGACTTCACACAGAACTACACCTGGCATGGCTGAGGCAAGAATTTAGGTCAGCTTTGTTGCTGAGGGAAGGATACTGACCACCACTCCAGATTTAGGATGTGCAGCAGATGGAGAAGGTCTGAGCCACACCACTCTCTCTAAAACCATGGGAACCTGGTTAGACAGCTTGCTGCTCCATCATCTGGCGTCAAGAAAAGTCCTAACTGAGAAGTTAACTGAAAGTATCCACAAAAAAGGCAGTGCTGGTAGTTCATATTTTCCTGAAAAATTCCCAATCAGGTTCAAGGTAATAATTTCAATCAAAGAAAGCTACTAGAAATCAGCTTTTTGGTTAATCAAAATGCTTTTGGACTCAGCCTCTGCTTTGAGCCCTTGGCTAAAGGGCTAATGGGATAAACACCTCCCATCTGCCATGTCAGAAACATGAGTGCCACGGGCATGAGGGCTGATACTGATAGGTAAGACAAAGGCATTTGCTAACAGTGATTAATTAAGAGAAATATTAGAGGATGAACATGCTGTATTTCAGTGAAGACATTTCTGCCTTTGCAGTTAATCTCATACCATGTGCAAAGCACAAGTAATAGGATCTGAGAAATCCTGAACTGCTAAGTCATCCTTCCCTCTACAATCCAGAGCCTGTGCTCAAGGTATTCACAAAGAAACTCTTTGGTCACTGCTGTAGGATCTACAGTGTGGAAACAGCAAGAGAACCCGTTGGCTGAGCTGTGGGCTTGTCTTTTTTATAAGAGGAAGTGTTAAGAAAGAACATAAAATGAAACAGGGAATATGTTGGTTCCACATGCATCACACGCATCTTATACATTTCTCAAAAATACAGAATACAACTATAAATGCAAGGAAGGCAGAAAGAATTAACAAAGGTAACAAAAAAGTTTGTGAACGTGACTTATCCAGCTGGAGCCTGGAAAGAGGGAACTGAAGTGAAATACAATAAACCCACAAGAAATAATGAAGGTCAGAAGAAGAACTCACTCACTGTTTCTCATAATGGAAGAGCCAGAAAGCACCAAAGGAAAGACCAGGGAGACTCCAAATAGGGAATAAATGAGTGAACAAATAGACTTTACCACATAAACGTCTATTCATCTGCAGAGGCATGAGGTGTTACGAATTTCCAAAGCTCTTATAAGTTAAAATAAATCCTAAATAATGATTAATTCATGAAAAAAAACCCTCAAGAAACTTTTAAATGAAGGTTCAAATTTATGTTTTAGAAAGTTTTCAGCTCTTAGATTTCTGAACACTAAAAAAAATATCTGCTAAGAAAATACAGTTGCATGCCTGCTTATTCCTCTATCCTTTGATAGGCATATACTACTCATGAATGTTTAACTGTATCAAGTAAAAAATTTTTAGTTATGTTCATACCTGTGTTGCACTCACTAAATTTCAATTGCAGTGTGGAAAAAGACACTGTAAAGCAGATGATACAGTAAAAAAGATTTGCCTTTTTTAGTTTCACCTAGAATAACAATAGTACTTCTGTAGAGGATTTATTAAGCTGTGTGTAAAAGGTAGGTATTAAGGAGGAACTCTAAGGATTTAAGATCCAGAATAAAAATAAAAACAGAGAAAAAATGTTTTAGCTGCCAAGAACTAAGCTGTAGTCATTTACAGCACACAGATCTTAGGATATGGTTACCTCATACATTATAAAATAACAAAAAAGTGAGTCCCTACCAATGGGATAATATGAATTATTAATAAATGAGACCATAATTCCTCAGGTCAGTGTATCGTAGAGTTACCCATGTCCATTTATTTTATCACAAAAAATCAACTCCTTCAACACTGAAGAAGTTCTGTAGTCCCACTACCTAATGAAAACTGGAATGCTGATTTACAGTACACAATTTCTGCTGTCATACTGAGGAACTTTAGGAGCAACACTTTAAAAGATACATCAACATATAAAGCCTGACACTGAAGTTGCCTTTAAATGACAGTTCTACTGACCTCAACTCCTGTTACTTCCATCATATCTATTTTTATACAACTGCAGAACAAAATTTTGCAGTACATCTTGGAAAAAAAAAAAAATATTAAAAATAGCCTGAAATACTTTTTGTCTTATCACAAGCAGCTCCTAGGTAGGCTTCTTTTCTTCAGATATTTTTCTCCAGCATCCACATATGAATAAAATTGGGTTAATAAAGATCTATCAGTAATTTTTTGTTCCATTTTACTTATACATTTCCTTGAGTTTGCAAAGTTATTACAAAAGGATTTCTGACTGTACTTTTTTTTAAAACAAAAAAGGACTCATATAAAAATTCTGTCTTTGGTCATCATTATGCCTTATTTCCAGTTAAAAACATGGATGTTATTAAATACTCTTAACTGCAAACTACGTGAACCTTTAAAACTCTAATGTAGAAGGAAAAGAAGAGCTGACAAATGATTTATACATTTAGTCCTCTAAATAAGATCAGAGAAGCAGAAGATGCCAATACCTCATATCTCCAAACTTCTTGCTGATAGCTGTTCCTACATTGCTGATAGCTGCTGTTGCTTTTTGCCCCGCATGGCTCAGGGTCTCATGTGTTTTCTTGTAACTGGAAACAAAGAATAGAACAGAAATAGTGGTAAGCATTAAAAAAGAGAGACTAGAATCCCTGCAACCAATTTCCCTCAATGTCCTATCCACTGAAATATTAAGAGACATAGTAACTGTAGCTCAAAGCACACATGAGTGAGGATGCTCATTTCTGCAGAGTGAGGATGCTCATTTCTGCACAGCTCCTTAAGTGCAGGGTTCTGCAAAACATCCTCTCTTTCCCCCTGGCAGATAACATCCCCCAGATGGGCCAGTGCATGCTGGATAAATGCAGAATGCAGTGATTTGTTGAACACTTGTTTGATACAAGTTCTGTTTACAGAAAACCATATTTACATCAAGTAGGTATTCTTCCAGCAGATACTGACCTTCTGGCAAAATCTGCTGTTTGAAGCACAGAAAAGAATCAGGACAAATAGAACTCTGCTCTTTCAAGCATATACATATTAGGTACACTTAACAGATACACTTCAAAATTATTCTGTGATATTTAAAATAGAAAAAATCATTATATCTGTTTCCAGATGCCCAAATTTTCTTTTTTTTTTTTTTTTTAACTTAAAAATATTTCTTTAAAGGAAGAAGTTTTGGAAAAAGACAGAGAAAGATAACTGAAGAAACCTAGAGAGTGAATGCACATTCTTAGTAGGACTGAATTATTTTTAAAATGTCACTAATTACACTTACAGCATGCAGATTCAAACACAGAATCATGTTAATTTACTGAACCAGAATACATGCTCTGACCCATACAGACCCTTCAGTACGGTTAACTTGCACTCTCAATCAATAAGCTTTTTTGCACAGATGATTTTCTGCTGACTAAACTTATTCTGAGCATGTCAGAGGCTCCCTTCTGAGTAAATTATCTGATATTCCCAGTGACGCAGACAAGCTCAGAATTAGAAGTACTGACCTAGTAACAAAAGGAGAGAACACTATAATCAGTATTCTATCCTGTGGTGTGGGTTGGCAGATAAGAAGAAATGATCATGAAAAGTCAAGAAATAAAACTCCACTGGTTCACATTCTCCTTTGAATACAAACTATAGGATCGCAAGCATGTACCAAAATGCACTGGCAATTGATAAAATAAATACTACTCCACAAGTCCTTGCAACAGGGTATTTCCTCCTTATTATTATGCATATGAAAGTAATAACTTTGTGGAGGAAGAAGGAGAAATAAGATTAACATTTGCAGTATGGCTCATCACATTTTATTTCACCTCGTTTTAGCCCCAGCAGGACCTATTGCTGAAAGTCCTCTCTTCAGAACTGTGTTTTACAAACTACCAGTTTGATGGTAGAGGCCACATAATGATCTGTTTTTTTAGATTTTATGTTTAATGTTAATTTTGATTTTATGTCCCTAAGCCACAGCATCCTATGGACCTAACAAGTTCTTAAAGTTCCAAGTGAAAGGGCTCCTTCCTTGAAGGTGCTTGTCTATTTTCACAAGGCAACCCAGAGGGAGCAACTGAGGACTAGGGTACAGAATCTCTAGGAGTCTCCAGTTAGATAAGCTGAGCCAAACACATTCACAATGTTGAATGACAAGGGTTAAAACATTGCAAACGCTGGCAGAAGGAGTACAAATTATAATTAGAAAGGAAGAAGCAATGGTTATGCTTGTTTTATTTATTCTAGTACAATACAGGGAAGGTGGAAAAGATTGGTTTTTACTGGAACTCCTTTCTTCTTAGCCAGTCTGTCCTTGGAGCAAAAATGCAATACACTTTTTTCACTGAGGCCTTGTCCTCTAGCTTAATAGCTGTGTCATGCTGACAGTAGATACAGCCTCATATAAACTAGAATGGGATGAGACCCTAAAATAAGGATGCTACTGTCAAACTATAAGCACGTAGCTTTTTAGTAAGAGTTGCCTACGAAAAAGAAAAAAAATCAAATATTCTATTGCCTGTGGCATACAAGTCTTAAAGAGTTTGCTAAGAGAAAAGTTTCCTAAACTATCCAGCACAAGTGGAATTTTGCTGATCATGAAATGAAGGCCAAGATTTGATTTCCAAGTCTAAAAGGTCCTTTGTAGCACAACCTATTTAGGTACAGGTTAAATGTACATAGTAATATACTTTTCAGATATTCCTCTGAACTAATTGTTTAAATTACACCTTGGAGTTAATTTTATTTATAGGCATATTTAATTTTATGATAAAATGTCTTTATGTCTTACCTTTTCATTGCAAATTCCTCACACCATGTAAAACTATTTAGAGAACAATCCAAGATGTGCCATACAGCAGACAGCCCCAAATTTTCAGAAATACTAGAGTCCCCTACATATTTTTGAACTTCACATTGGTCAGAGCATATCTTCAGGGAATTGTCTGAAATGACACTGATTTTGACATTCCAACAATATTGTGTTTTTTCTGTAAATCCCATAAACCAAACATCCTCCAGTATTTCCACTAGTGAGGAAGACATGGAGACTGCATTTGTGTTCCTAATACTTTTGACATTACATAAGAGTGTAAATCCAGCTAAAACTGTTACACAACTAGTCTTTTTTCAGCACCAACTTCAGCAAAAATCATCTATGACATGTATCCACCTCCCTTTCAGCAATGTTGAAGATGAGCTTTAAAAAACAACAAAAAAACAAAGGTGAAAATGGAACACAACAGGCAATACCTGCCAGCAGAGACAAAAAAATATTAATTTGCAACTCAGAAGAGCCCTCTGCTTAAAAATCAAACCCTGTGTCCATTCCCACCTCTCCACCATTACATGTATCATTATGCCTCCTTCATAAATAAACTTTCCACAGAGCACATTGCCTCACTGTAGTTAGTTACGTGCTGTGTTGATATTTGGATGTATGATGCACTGTATTTTGGCTCAGATATATTTATCCTCATAGTTATTTCATACTTACAGCATCCATTTGATATCTTGACAAGCACTCTGGTAACAACGATCTCTTCAGCATATTCTCTCTGTGATCTGGGAATCTTCCCAGTTGTATTGAACGTTAAATTTAATAATTTTAATCATTTTCATCATCTCATGTAACTCACAGCAGTTTGTACTTTTTTTTAATGAACTGAACAGCTTTCATAATTTTCAGAAACCTTTACCAGCAGAAATAAAGGTGGATACTCCAGGTCAAAACTACAAACACTCATTAACTGGAAGATGTGCTCTATGTATGGTTTAAGTCCTCCTTGCACCACCAAGTGCTCTGCATGCTAAGTCATCTACAACACCTGGGCACTCTCATCCTTTCAGCAGCCCCTGCTGGCAATCCTTAGGGGAGTGCTGACCACCAGCACATCGAGACAGGTGACAGCATCTTAGCAGTCAGTCAGCCAGCAGCTCAGATTAGACCAGTAACCCCAAAACTTATAGGCAGAAACACTCCAACAAAAACAAACACAGGTAATTTAGGATACAGGGACTCAAGATAAGAGCACCTTCCATCCAAGTCACGGAGTGCATTTTTACACAAATACATCATTACACTCATACAAAGGCACCATCAGCATTACACCAAATAGCATCAGCAAAAGTAGAAACAGCCTACTTGATTTATTCAGTTAGAGTAGGAATTCCTGCTCTGATTTTGTGGCATCTGAAAATACTCTGTAGCACAGAAGAATTGATAGTAATGGTTAACAAGGGTCATATTCTGTGCTTTCACTCAGCACTTAACAAATATTTGTAATGTATTTCATAGACCAGAGGGATTAAAAAAATAAGTTATATCAACCTCTGTCTCAATTGTAAACTTGTAAATAACACTCACCTGTGAGCATTTGAATATTACCTTTATATAAGACATTAACCTAAGAATTTCATCCCTCAACTTCTGATTATAATTTTCTTTTAAAATAGGGTATTTCTTTAACAGAAGCAATTATTTATAAAACTAATTACCAGAGGTTAAAACAAAACATGCTGATATTGCAGTTATACTCCAATATATGCCCAACATAATTAAAAGGAGTTTTAAAGATAACTCAAGTCTCCAGGGCTGTGACATACTATTTAGACAAAGTAGATTTGCAGCATATTTTGACTGCATTTTCACTTGACAGTGTCATATACTACATTTAGGTTATGTTATCTTGTGACAACCAGATCTCACTATATATACCTCACTGTGATTTTTATATACAGTGAAAGGAAATATAAGGAGATACTGTTCATAAAACACAACACATGAAGGAACTTTTATAGAGAGAATAGCCAAGCAGCAGCCATATAGAGAGAACTAGACATTTCAATGGCCAGCATCATCTGCAGAATATGACAGGACAATCAAGCTCATCTCACCTCAGTACAGAATTGTCCTTCACATGGCAGAGTCAAATGCAACCTTCAATCAGAGGTGCAATACAGAGCGTGCTGACAGAAGTAGGCTACACATATAATATTTATATTTTGCATGTCAACCTGCACATATGATGTACTGAAGTAAAAGATAAAGAATTTTAATTCAGGTCCTGTAAAATTAATACATTTGCTAATTAGTACATCTTTATTAAGCATTATGCCTCTCCATCAATGCTTGCTGGCAAAATTAATCCATTGGAGAAACCCTTGCCTGTGATAAGGCTCACAGAAGATGTAACAGAACACAATTAACAACAAAACCATACAGTAGAGCAGAGCCTGGTAGCACAAGCCATGCCCTATGGAGCTTACTTCTTTTCAGTTTTCAAACCATTAGTCAGCTTAAGAATGGCTTTTCTGCAATCAATCTAAAGCATCTAGATCCCTGAGAAACTCTCAGCTACAAAAATATTTTTCTGTTGATTTTCTGGGAGAAACAAGGCTCAGCATTAAATGAGATAAATGCACATATGACAGATAAAAGGTACATAAAACCTTCGCTAAAAGCATTCTTACTATCATTTTTGTCACAAATGAACTCTAAGCTGTTGTGCATTATTTTGGTTTTTGTTTTGGTGTTTTTTTTCTATTATACTCCTGAAATTAATTCTGACTTCAAAACCAAACGTCAGACGTATTTTTTGCCATCCTTCCATTGCCAGGGATGTTAAGAATTAACTGAAACAGTGCTGGCACTTGGATGGGTACATATGCCTAAACCTAAGGAAGCATGCCCCAGATAGTTCCTCTCCCACAGAGAGAGGAAGAAGAGAACTGAGGGAACTGAACCTCTGCAGGCTGCAGCAGAAATGTGTGTGCAGCACGTGGAAAGTGACTGTTCCATAGGCTGGAGAGTCACAGGTCAGGAAAGGTGCCAGGCAAAGGTTCCAAATGTTCTGGGCTGTACCGCCCTGTAATCTTCAAACACTTGGGAAAAATACAGGATACAGTTGTTTTGAAAGGCATTGTTTGTGCAATGCACTATAGAACAGGGGGGAAAAAAGGTGTGCTATGGTTAGTGCCCAGGTAGAAAAGACAAAATATGTTTGCTGAATCACAGATGACCTTAAGACATTACAGGCAGTTTATCACACCTTAAACTATATAAGTAATGCTGTCTGTGGCCTCTGTACTGTACATTAGATTAACAAAATTATGCAGATTAAACACATCCCAATCTCTCTTTTGCTTTCTTCCCCTCCCTTTCTCCTTTTCCTCCCTTTCATTTCCTTTCCCTTCCACTTTTTTTGACTACCTCTTACCTGGATATTTTTAATCCTTGTAATTTCAGAAATCCCAATTTACATTCGGGCCTCCCTTCCCATCCTTACAGTTAGATATACACACATATAGATCATTATAATACACATGTATATATTTCCTGGTGCCCCATGATAATTACAGCAGGTTTTTCCCTGAGAAACAAACTTCTGGAACAGACCACCTGAGTTCACTGTGGAGTTTTCATTAGCTGAAGGTTCTCATGCAAACAAATGGACATACATCTTTTGGACAAGGAACAATGAGAACAGACTAAGTTAACTCCTTGGAGTCCTTTCTTCTTATTACTCTACCCTTCCAAATTCAAGGCCAGAGACACATGTGGTAAGCAGCAAAATAATTCTCTTTGACAACAGCACGAAGGCTGCTTGTTCTGACCCAAAGGAAGCAAAGGCAGTGGAGGGGAGAGGCTCCTTTTATTTCCATGTAGCACTGACTCACATACAGGTAATGTACTTGCTAAAGCCAACACACAATTTCTTCACTTACACAACTGCTACATTTACTTGCAGATTTAGAGAAGAAAATGTCAAAAGGTGATTACACATTGCAATGAACAGGAACACCTACATTTCTTTTACTACCACTCATAAGAAGTATGTGTGTGGGAACACAGTTTACTTAATTCCTAGAAGTCACAGTAGGACTGTGGCTGTCCACAAATTACATCTGACTTACTGAAAAGAGTTCTGAAACTTTGGAACACATTACTGTATATTTAAAGTTATATTAACAAAGACTGCCTGTACCATAGATTGTAAGGCTAAAACACATGCAGTGCAACTATTGCCTTCTATTTTCCTATGACCTGGTAGAAATTTGAACTATAAAACAGTAAGTTCCAAACAGTTGTTTAAACCTATGCAGTTGTCCTAAGGTTTCTTATCAGCAGAACTAAGCTAGCTCACATAGTTCAGCCAGTATTCAATGAATAGATCTTTATTCTATCTCTGGGAAAACCCAAGTCCATGGGGAATGTTCTTGTCCCAAATCTTCATCAAATATCACATGCAAGAACAGAAGAATACTGAAATCTTCCTAAAAAGGCTTGAAAAGATAGTCACCAACTAAAAAAAAGACTAAAAAAAGGCCCCTAGACAGAGCCCTGTCAAGGAAACATGCTGTTTGGAGCCAGGACTTACAGTTCTCTTGATTTTGGCCTATAATTCATGAGCTATTCCCTTTCTACAAGTGAAAATTTCTGTCTTAGGTCAAAAGATGAAAGCCATTATGAGAACAGCTTTGTCAAATTTCTATCCTAAATGTTAGCCTCATGTGGATCCCCTTTCCATCACATCAGAGGCTTCCCAGCCCCAGTTAGAATCACTAAGTATATTGACTTTGAAACATTTCACTTCATTTTGCTACTATAGCCCTCGAGGATAGAATGGATTTCCTCTAATTTTCTAGCTCTTCTAATTATTTATTTGCCAAGGCACTACTGATGCTTACAGTGGTCTGAATGTCAGGAGTATTTCTTTTTTGGAGAGGTTTAGTAGCAAACTAAGCATTTTCATCTCCCTAGAAGCTCTCTCTGTAGTTATTAGTCCATCCATGGGTTGAAAGGATAACCATTTAAAACAGAGGAGGTTCATGTCTTATAAGAGTTGATAACATTTTAAGAAAGGATGAAAAAGAAGTTTGCAGGAACTACTAGGCTGGAGTGAGTTTATTGTTGGGTTATTTTGCAGATAAAACTGCTCCTTAGAAACTCAGTAGAATTGAAATATCTCCCAAGAGGACAGGACTATAATGTCTTATGATTTTTTTCCCACAGAACTACAGTAGAGCACCTGAAGAAAGACAAGCTGAGGGACAAAGCTGAGCATTGTTACAACATAAATGCTCAGCAAAGGGCAAGATGTCTTGTTGATCTGTGTCTTTAGTGCTTAATATGAGGGACTAGTGAAAGGCTAGATAAACCTTTGTAACCTTCTCCAAATATAATGAAATGCAATTCTATAATTGCATTGAAGAATACAATTACTTGGGACATTGTCTGAAAAAAATGAGGCAACAGGAGTCTCAGTAAGTTCAACAAAGAGAGATGCAGAGCCCTGCATTGGGATTAATAACCCAGTAGAGGCTGGGGAATCAACCAGCTGGAAAGCAGCCTTGCAGAAAAAGGCCTGGAATCCTGGTAGAGAACAAATTGGACATGAGTCAGCAATGTGCCTTTGCACACAGAGGTGGCTAACAGAATCCTGGGGTGCCTTAGGAAAAGCCAGTACAGGTTGAGTGAAGTGATCCTTCCCCTGTCAGCCCTGGTTATGGCCACACCTGGCATGCTGGGTCCTGTTCTTCCCAGTACAATGCAGACATGGACAAACTGGAACAAGTGCAGCAAAGGTGCATAAAGGTGGTAAAGGACTGGAGCACCTCTCATATGACAGGCTGGGAAAGGGGGGACTGCTCACCTTAGAGAAGGGCCATGGAAGGATCTCATCAATGTGTATAAACTACGTAATGAAAGGAGGAAAGAAGATAGAGGCAAGCCCTTTTGAGTGGTATCTAGTGAAAGTGAAAGAGTCAACTAGCACTAATTCAATGCAAGAAATATTAAAATATATTAATATTTTAATATTCAAGAAAAATGTTTTTCAAAGCAAGGATAATTGAATGTGGAACAGGTTGCCCAGAGAGGCTGCAGAACCTCCACCCTTGGAGATATTCAAAACCTGACTGAAAAGAGTCCTGAGCACTCTGCTCTAGCTGTTCCTGCCTGAAAGAGGCAGTTTGAGGCAGATAGTCTCCTGACATTGTTGACAACACCTCAAACATTCTGTATAAAAACAGATAAATAGGATCTTCTACCTTAATCCACTATAGGGTGAAAATCTGAAGTATGGAAGGTAAGGAGACCTGTAGGAACTTTACAGGAACACCACCAAGAAGCTTCAACTGAATACAATGCATTCAGGTTATGTAAAACCTTTCTTTCATAGCAGAACAATAATTAGAAAAGCTCAATTACGGTCTTTAAAAATATCCATGTAAAGACATTTGTAATTATTTCTTAAGCTAAAATAAATAACTTTAAAATCCACCAACATGACCCTACTTCTAGCATCTAAATAAGAATGAATTATCTATTTTTAAAATATAAAAACCCTGCATTTCTGGAAGTTGAATATCCACCCACCTCTATTCACTGAAAACCCAATCATTAAAAAGGTGTGTGTGTGTGGGAAGTCATTCCAGTTGAATGCCTTACCACCATGAAACCAAACCAAAGTCAAGGCAATCATTTGTTCTCTAGTGACTGATGTCCTCTACAGCAGAACCCTTTCCCTCCCCCAACATATAGACTATACTAAACATCAGTGCACTGCATAGTATAGAAAATTAACAAGGAACTTATGGCCAACCATTTAAAATGTAAATGCTTTTAGTCAAAATCTCAATTTTAAATTTAGTCAGTAGAGGTGGCATGCTTCCTATAAGTTAGGTCATGACTCTTAACTAGTGCTCAAACAAATTTCACAGGACAGTTCCTTCTTCCTCTAAGTCCACTCTAACCCTAAGAATTCATCCCTAAATGAAGAGCTTAAAAAGATTAACAAAAAGTGGACAAAAACTTTGGTGCTCTGTGGCTTTGAAAAGTTCCCTATTAAAGTAGTTTTAACCTACAGGAAATCACACCAACTAAGTGAAACAAAATTTGTCCTCTTAAAACCAGGTCATTTTAAAATTTAAAATGAGTAATTGTGGATTGAGAAACCCAAAGTACAGGCAGGTAAATATTTTGAACTTGTATTTTTTAAACAAGCTTTTCATCCTTCCTAAATCAGAGAATCTTGGTGAATAATGCTATCCCTCTGCTATTTTGGTACAGCACCAATGAATCACCTCTATTACTCAACACATCCATTCTTAAGAATGCTGGATTACCATGACTTGTACCAGCAGTGGTGTTCTGGCATGAGGGTCTAGCAGAACTATACAGCAGTTGGACCATAAACATGAGAATTTTGTAGGGCACAAATAGGACTCCTGCTGCTCAGTTCCGCATAAAAATTTCTGGACACTTAGCATCAAATGGACTGTAGTTTCTGAAACTCATCTTAAATAAAAAGTAGCAGCTACCACACTGAAAAAGTCTCCTAAGTCTATCTTTGTGGAAAATGTCAATGTGGAGAAAAATGAAGCACTGTCTGGGAACTTGCCACTAAATTTAAAGAAAAATGAAAGTTTTTGTTTCGAAATTTTGCTAGTCTCCCCCAGTAATTCTAGTTCAGATGTCTTTCTTGTGTTCCTCCTCTCTTCTAAAGCCTAATGTCTCTAGACTGTTCTCTCCTAGAATGTGCCAGGCATCCTCACCAAGGTAACATTGCTAATGTTATCATGAGAAACAAGACCTAGATGACAAACTGTCCAACAGTGAGAGGAGACATACAAACTGTGTTGTTATTAAGGTGTTTATGCCTTATTTGAATGTTATAAGGTGTTTATGCCTTATTTGAATTCTCATAGTCAAATAAAATAGTAATAGTTCTTCAAATGTAAAAATGTACATTTTAACATATTTTACCAAATCTCTGTCAGGACCCTGAATGCACCAAGAGGAACTGCTAATGCTTTGCCCCCCACTCCCCTGAATCTGGTAGCTCAAGGTGAGATCTGGCACTGCATAGCTGTGAAACTTTGGGTAAGACTGTGATGAAAGTGTTGGGCAAGAGTTGGGAGAACCCTTGTTAAGCACGTTTTCCCTTCATTTGGAAGTTATAGTAAAGCCTAGACTGAATTTAAGGTCAAGTCATATTACTCATATGCCTGTATCTGGCCAGGTACGTCACAGACCAGGAACTCACAGATTTGACTCCCTGGCTTGACCTAGGGCCTGACTCATCACTACAGATGCACCTGGAGATCTGAACTCTTGACTTGACCCTCTTTGCTGTCCTTGGACCTGCTCTGCTGTCTTTGTTCAGGTATCCACTTTTTCATGGATGATGCCACTGCCCCCTGCCTTCCTTGCTGTCAATTCCCAGCTCAGTTCAGTTGTGAAGCTCAATTTTCCTTCTCCTTAACTGTCAAATTCAGTTGTCAAATAAAGAGGGAAAAAAGCAAATGACTTTTCAGACAGCACTTGATGAAAGGTGGGTGGTTCTTTCTACCAATGTTGCTATTAATTCAGCCCAAAAAGTTTTAGAAAAACATGGTACGTTCATACATGTAAGTATAAAGATCAGTACTCACGCAGAAGTTGTCTGCATATCATGCCAGCTTTTGCTAAAGTTCTGCTTCAGTTCATTCATCAGACTTATGCCAAGTTTTTGTTTAATTTCAACCAGGTGCTTCTCTTTGGCTGCCAGCACTTGACGCAAAGTTGAAATTTCATCCTCTAGCTGAGGGAAACAAGGAGAAAGGAGAGAGGTGTTAGCCTGTTCCCACAGAATGATAAACACATACAATGTTTAGAGGGTGAATGAATCTCACAAACTCATGCATTTTGTAGGTAGGTAGAGAGACTGAGTCAAGTGCTTGTGGAGGTCACAAAGGCATGCCCAGAACAGAGCTGACACAACATTAAATTAATGCCTCTGTGCCACCTATGTTCATCACCACACACATGCATCAGATAAGAGAAAGAATTATCCAGTAAGGAAAGGACTTCACCCAAATCTGCCTTAGGGCATTAGGAGTGTCAAATACCAGTTTTTCATTCACTAGTAAAATGTGAATGGACAGGACAAGAGAAGACTGAAAAATTCAAGCAAATATCTTTCTTTGAATGCATAGGCTTTTAACTTCATATTTGTAGATTTTTAGCCTTCTGGACCTGAAAAAACCATATGCAAACTCTTAGGAGCAGGTTAAAAAAATAGAAAAAAATTGCATGATAAAGTATAACTTGAGAATACCATCAAACATTATATCCTTGTCATATGAGTTTTATTTATGTACTTTAGGCCCTACATATTTCAAAACTGTAACATAAAAATTTATAGTTGAACTATTAACATGAGTGATCAGTACCCAAAGCATAAAAGCACTCAGAAGACAGAGCAGATTAGTCTTTCCAGAGAGCCTAATATTTAACCAAACTCTGCAGTTTCAAGCTGTAAAGATGTCATCCAGCCCAAACAGAGGAATATAATTCTCCCTGCAGTAGACATTTTTCTGAAATATTTAATCAAAGCCAGTGTTTTACCAAGGTAAGAACCAGAAGACAGGACTGTAAGAAGAGAGACTCCAGAATTGTCCTGCCACTGTCCTGATATTGGCTCATCCTGCTCCTTGGGCAGCACTCCTGCAAGTGAGCAGGGTTTTGCATTCTTCACCTGGAAGCCTCCCAAGCCTATCTATACAAGCAGCACACAGAGATACTGCAGCTAACAAGGGCAAGTGCCACCAGAGCAGCTGCCTTTCACTTCAGGTTTAGAAATTCCCAAACCAACCGTGTTCCTTCCTCCATATGTTGGTAAGGTAACATATGGCAGCTTATCTGATTACCATATGCTAAGTTCCCTGGAACCACAGTCTCCCTGTGATTTAACTCCATAGGCTGCAGGCAATGATGCAAGCACCAGCTGAAACACTGCTGACCTTCAAGGCTATATTTAGGACATCAGTACCAGCATTATTTTATTTTACACGTTCATGCATTCTGGTTCACTGTTCTTGGAAAAATGTCATCCTTGAATCCTCCAGCTTTCAATTTCTTTTGTCACTACTTGCTATCTAAATATTCAAGCAGCTCAGGAATTAAGTAGCAAGACTACGAGCACAAAGCAGAATCATGACCTGAGTGAAGCAGGTATTAGTATACCCCAATGCCTGTGATGCCAACACTTCACCATTACTGTTGTTAGATACAGAGCAATCCAGATTGCTTTATTCCTCCCCATACTCCATTATATTTGTAACCTGCAAATGGAATACCGTCAAGAGGCAGGTGTCAAGTGTCTCTCTTCTAAGAGAGTAACTGGTTAAATGCTTGTAGAAAGAAAGCACAAATGTCAGCATTCCTCAGGCAGCAGTTCAGAGCCCCTTTTGGTTGTTTCTCACCAAGAGCAAACCCCTTAGTGCATAACTGCCTGTGCAACCCTGCTAAAGAACTTAATTTAAACTGATGCCAGGACACTTACTGGCCAGCAACAGGCTGATCATCAGGCACTTAGATACATAAACATTTTAGGGCTTCTATTAAAATTACTTTCCATCTGTTCCATTGAATGGACGTCTTAAAGCTGTGATAACCTAAGCAAACATTAGCCAGGTGCTCAATGGCAGAAGTATGAGCAATTTTGATTAAAAATAAAAGTTATTTATTATTTATAACACAGCAATAAGTTTTGAATTGACAAAGTCCTCCTCAACTTCCATCATTTTGAAATAATGACAGATACAAAGCCGCCCTCAAGTGCTCAGATATCAATGACAATTCTGAAGTAGGTAGAAAGGATTAGACTCTTAGAGTAGGATCTTAAAAAGCATTTAAGCATGTAACATACCTAATCCTCATGGAAGTCAGGCATCACCTGTTTAGGAATTTTTTAAAAGTCCACTTTTGTAAATGTTTATAACTCTATTTATAAAACTACGGCTTAAGTCAACAGAAATACAAGCTTCTAGTTCTCATGCTTCCCTTCTTCCAAAGTGCAACAGTCAGAAGGATGCATCATATAGAGGCAAAGTTCCCTTCTCCTGTAAGTCTGCAGAAAAAGGTTGTTATTATTATCTTTCCTCAAACTGGGAACAAACATGCAGTAACACACACTGTGCATCAGCTAGATCAAATGAGAGAGCTCCTTCTGGGAAGGTGTGGGAGGGGGAAGACACCAAAGAGTAAATGACTACTTTGATGAGTGTAATGGAAGGACAACTGACAGCAGTGAGCAAGGTAGCTCAAAATCTCAGCCCCCAGCATGACTCAAGAGTCATTGTACAATGCTCCTCACAGTGAGGGGGGCGGGGGGAATCTGTTCTGCTAACAATCTTCTGGCCTTATGTAAAGCTTTTGGGCTACAATTTTCTGCTGTTATTCTGAAAAGTCAGACTGACCTCTGTAAATTCAAATGACTGTTAGAAGTTTCTGCAAGAGTTACTCATTTTAGTTGCATTGTAGAAATCCTAAGGCTTGATTAGAGTCAAAACCCTGCTGTGTTAGCTAGGCTACAAGTACAAGAACAGAGTAGGGCCATGCTCTGAGAAGCTTCCAGTAAAAAGGGACTATTAACAGGAGAATAGGAATAGAGGATACAAAAAATCCTGCCAGAAAGACAGTACTGCTTTTTCCTCTCCTTGGAAAAAGTTGTTGGAGTGGGAAGAAGGAAGAAAACAAAGAATATACACATTAGATACACAACACAGTGATGAAATATATTTTCTGCTTAAATAAATGCACAACAAGTGCTCACAAACAGATGCCCATTATTATCAACTATTGATAGCAGCATTAAGGATGATTTTTACCTCTCACAACAGTAAGAGAGGTGCTTGTTCCTACAGGTTCAAACTGTTATTACGTAGCCCATAAGGACATGGAAGAAAACAAAACTATCATTGGTTGACCAGAAAGGGCTTGTAAGTAAAGACTAACAGCTTTTCAAAAGGAAACATTACCCAATTCCTATATTAGAAAATTTCTCTTTCTGAAGGAGGTAAGGTCACACATTTTTTGCAGTCTTTTCTAAGAGTCATAAGCCTCATTTAACTTTAGACTTTGTTCAGACTGTTTCACTCTACATTCAAGTCTCCCAAACCTTTCTCAGCATAATTATCAGCTTTATTTTGCTTTTAAGCATCAGCTGCATGCCAGTAAATTGCTGTGAGGAATTCAGAAAATAATTTCTAGGTCAGCCAAGATCATCATATTTGACAGGCAATCTCTCACTTGCATGTTAGTACAGGAATTAAAGCATTTCCAGCATGAGCTACTGAGAATTCTCTGTCTTATGGCAATCAGTAAGCAAAAGGGACACCTAGAAACATTGGAGATTAATTCTGTTGAGAGAGGCATATTGTTCTCAAATGATTACGAAGGTTTTGGCTTTTTTCCTTCCTTGTTTCTATCTGCCTGTGAAGTGCCCTTCACCAGAGAAGAGAATCACAGAATGCCTGAGGCTGAAAGGGACCAGTGTAGGACATCTAGGACATGTAGGTTCAAGCCCTACCTAGAGCATGTTTCCCAGGACTGTACCCAGACAGCTTTTAAATATCTTCAAGGATGGAGACTCCAAAATGTCTTGGGGTACACTGCTCAGTCACACACACATTAAAAAAACATGTTTCCTGATGTTCAGGGATAACCTCCTGTGTATCAGTGTGCCCAGTGTCTCTGGTTCTGATGAAAAGCCAGTAACGAATATGCCAACTTCTAACTTATTTGATAAACCAAACATGTAAACTTTCAGTTTTCTTCTGATTGCTTAGAGATGTGACAGGATCAGCAAAGTAAAAATTAAATAACTAGAAACTCAGAAACACAAAGATTGATAAAATATTAAAGTAAAAAAACAATCTTCCATTTCACTGGAAAATCCCGAATCAGCACTGCAGCTAAATTACTTGAAAGTCATTACAAATGTTGCTTCTTGGAATGCTTTGTAAGTACTCTAAGTACTACAACTTCCTATCAATTTAAGTATTCCAGTTAAGGCAAAAGCAATTCTTCATATTCATATGGCTTTCACTTCTATTATTTGGCTCATATTTCAAATAATTAAACTCACAGTTTTCCCCATTCTCCCATTTTCCATTTTGGAATTTCCTTTTTCTGTGGTATTCAGCAGCAATAATTAAAACTGAATTCATCCTTCCATGGTAGGCCAAATCTAGACAATCTCTTTAATCTTTGTAATAAAGAGATCACATGGTTCACACCTTTTTCCTCCCACCTCCTTATTATTTTCAAGTCTCTTCACAGTGTCCTGAGTTCCAAACTCCTGATAAAAGATACTACCTTCTCAAAACACATCAGTGCCAAAGAAAACAAAAATGCGATACTGTGCTTGTTGTCATCAGCCTCTTCTGTAACCATCAGCATTATCTTTTCCTCTGAACACCAGAAAAAGAAATTTTTCTATCAGGTGGCACAGCCACTGTAACAGCAATACCACAGATCTAATGAGAACACCTTTCATTCAGTTTCAAAGAACGTTTATAAATAAAGATACATCTTGTCTAAGATGGGAACGTGCATTTGACTTTCACAGTACAATCATCAAGTTGAAAATATTTAAACTTCAAAAATAGATATAAGAAAATTATAGGCTACATTATTGTAGCCTAGAATGATTTTACCAAAAATTAAGGGCATGCCTTTATGATGTATACTTCATCCTACAATTAATAGCTTCCAGTTTAAGGAATTAGAAACAGTAACACTCACAGAAATTAAAATCCATTACCTTGGCTAGCTCATTTTTTAACTCTTCTTTTTCTTCTTCAGAAATCATACTGTTGAAATCAACATCAGTGACCACATCTTCATCTGCTTCCTGGAACGACTGAGTTTCCAACAGGCCTTTAAAAGTTAAAAGGTCAAGAAAACCATTATTAATTATTTTAATTATTGTATTGGCCTCCCCTAAAATCTAAGAATTATATAATATTCACTCACTAGGAAAAAGAAACCAAAGGAAAAACAACCTTTGTCTGCTACAATCATTTGCATTCTGCCTCTCTTCACTTCTGAAAAGCTGTTGGAAGTATCAGAGGGTAATGTCTGCTCAGGAGCACTTTAATATGTGTAAACAGAACCCATTCCCAGAAATCGTTGGACCCTCCTAATATCTCATAAGGCATTTTCTTGCTTCTAACAATACAGAAGAGGAAAGCTTTTTCTTCAAAATAAGAAAGCTGGCTAATGTGGATCTTTGATGTGAAGAGCAGCAATAGTACACTGAATAATAAAGGAAGTATATTACAGAGCCAAGTTTTCTCTAAAAATACATCTCATTGCAGCGATTTGAAGTCTTACAGATGCACACAGTTTGCAGAAGCAAATGCCAGACCTGTTTGAATTTTCTTAATGTTAGTGAGAAGCATTCCTTGATTGCTCAATCTAAACCTGTGAAGGGGGGGCAAATTCACAGGACCTCATTACTTTCTTATCTGCATGCCCAAGATCAGGGTCAGTATCTACACTAAGCAAGATAAGTGCATGCATAAATGCTTGCAAGGCCTGGGCCTGCCTGGCATAATAGGTACTGATGAAACAAATTATTTCCTATCTCCCAATCATTCAGTGAAGAGAAGATTGCTGGGGCTCCAGCCACTAAGAGCCTCTCATTCTTTATGGTCTGCAGAGAAAACAATGCAAACAACGAGATAACAGAAAACATTCTGATTAATTTGCAACTCGTTTTAAAATTCTAGATGTTCTTCTGTTGTAAAAGAAACATCTCCACCAGGTTACTCCTGGGACAGCACTTTTCCCTTTATTTCAGTTCCCTAGTGGGGTAATCAGCCATCTCTGCTGACTCCTGACACCTGTATACTGCTCAATATGGAAGAGAACAATTTCTTTCCTAGCTCCACAGAGGCATGTATACCCTATTATACAGAGATTAAAATACAGCTTAGTTAAGTTTGGACATTATAGAACAGAGGTTACAAGGAACAAGTCTGTTGAAATTGAGTGCTTTACATCTTCATGCAGAAAACGAAATTCCCTCCAGCCCTCTGCCATTTCCTTCACCTAGAGTTCCCCAGTGTACCTGGATTTCCTTCTATTTCACAGAACAGAACTGTTTCGATTCATACCATCAACTTCCCTGCAGAACACAATGGAGTGAATTCAGCCTTGGTAATTACAATCTTCCCTGAGTGGGAAGATAAAGAGCAGCAACACAGGTGCTGAAACCCTGCCTGGCACCATAGGCAGAAATAGATCACCACCCTTAAGCCCAAAACCTTACAAAAACATGAAAGCATATAGAAGTAGTTGATATCTTAGCTATTACCCAAAAAGCAGCTTGCCAGGAAAACCTAGATTGCTAAAGTCAGAACAAAAGAAAAGAATATTTATTCAGTAGGAACACTCCCAAATCACCTTTATTAACACCCCTACATCTTTAAACACAATTGTTATTTGGTATTTGTTTGAGGATTAATAGTGTTGCTATGGGACTCAAGCTAAACTTAGTCTGCACAGCCTTGAAAGCAGTCTATTTTTTTATGGATGGAGGATCAGTGGTATAGGGCGGCTGTTGAAAATGCTGTGAAGGATCTAAGGGGGAACAGGGTTGAAAACTCTTAAGGGAAGCCTTGGGATAGATGTTGAGATGAAGGGATATTGGAGTAACTGATCCTTAAGCCAAAAAGAAGGCAGACCCGTGCTCAAGGGACATTAGTTTGGGAATGGCTAAGTAAGAGATGGAAGCTGACATGGACAAAATCACCAGAAACAAGTGAATAGCACTTAACACAAGGCCCCATGGTCAAGTTTAAACTTTAAGACTGGACTGAAATTACAATCTATTCCCAAACAGCAAATACATGTCAATCTTGTCTATGATCCTCTGTAAACTCATCCATTTCCTCTCCCAGTTTTTGTCCTTTACTTCTTGTTTAAGTCCTCTAAAATCTAGTCTGATCCTTCAGTCTCCACTTTATTGTTCAAACCACCAGAATCCTCCCTAATGGTCACTCTCCCTCTGCAAAGGTTTCACTTTGGTCATCTCACAGGTCCAGTCTGAAAATCTCCCAAGCATACTGTGGGTCACAGCCTTCTTTAGGCCAGTCTGAGTTCTGAAACTTCCTCCTGTGAGAACACTTAGATTCTAGCAGCAACAATAACAGAGTGGTTACAATTAGGACATTATATTTGTGATGGAGCACAACAGAGGCCAGCATCCACCAGCTCAGACTCATACTGTACTAGTTCACCACTGAAGTTACAGAGCTCGTCAGCCCAGGTGTGCTGATAACCCAACACCGTGCTCTGGATCACAGCAGACCTATTTGGCAAACCTGCTGCCCAGGATTTGTGGGTGTCTCTGCACTGCGTGACAGTGCAAGGCCAGCAGAACATTTCTTCCAGTCAATGGTTTCTCTCTCTAGATACTTTCATCTCTCACACTTTAATCTCCAGACTGAAGGAAGTTTTGTGATTTCCTGACCATGCAGGAGATGGAGCAGCCTAGCACCCTCCAGTACAACTGAAGGGATGTCATCTAAGCCCACCTACAAGTTCTGCTCAAATAGGTCTCAAAATCCTGGGAGGGCATGGAATAAAAGCATAGAATCATAGAATATCCTGAGTTGGAAGAGACCCAAAAGGACCACTGAAGCCCAGCTTCTGGCCCTGCACAGGCCAATCCCAAGAATGATACCATGTGTTTGAGAGGACTGCCCAAGCATGTCATGAACTGTGAGGCCTGGTGCTGTGACCACCTCCCTGGGGAACCTCTTCACTGTCCAACCTTCCTCTAGGTTAAGAAACTTTCCTTAATATCCAAACCTCTTCACTGTCCAACCTTCCTCTAGGTTAAGAAACTTTCCTTAATATCCAAGCTAAGCCTCCCCTGAAACAGCTTCAGCTCAAGTCCTGTCACTGGTCATGAGAGAAGAGATCAGTGACAGCCTCTACACTTCCCCTCATGAGAAAGTTGTAGACTGCTATGAGGTCTCCTCTCAGTATTAAAGAACACTTAGGCATTTTCCTCTCCTGCCTAGCTACAAAACCTGACAACACACAGGAATTGCTCTGGGGAAAGACAGTATTTTTGCCTAAAGATGTATAGGCATTAGTTATGAGCCATGAAGGCTTGATCACTCTGGGAAGGGAGTTGTACAAGTAGCTAAGTTGTTTCCAAGATTAACATAAGGTCATTGGTAGCAGAAAAAAAATTCGCTTTCAAGTTGCTTTTCTTCTCCTCTTACCCACTCCTCCCAGAAATACTGAAGATCATGCCTTGTTTCTGGCTGTGGTTGGATCTGGAAAAACTGGAATTGTGATTAAATTGTTAATAAATTGTTCAGATGTGGAGCTGTTATTATTTCAGAATTGCACCAATATCCAGGTGTGGAATTGGAAATTAACTTTCCACCCTTTTAGAAGACCAATTTAGCTTGTTGGGTGGGTGAATAGCTTTTGCCTCACTTTGTAGTATAGGTGTTACAAGCTTCCCTGAACTAATAAGAAGCTCATCCAGTAGATTCCCAGCCATCTACCAGAAATTGTGGCATTGGTGATGTCCTGTATTTCTTATGTCTTTTACTAACAGCACAGTATTTTAGGCATTGGCCTCCACATACTGATCTAAAGCACAGGTTTTCCAAGTTTCATTCAAGCAGGCCACTAACAGGTAAGGCATGAGGATAGAGCCTACACACTACCACTAACACCTGTTTTCTTCTCCTACTATGTTTTATACAGATTAAGTTAATTCTGTTGCACCTGAATTTAATTTCAATTGCTGTGCCTGCCCAGTGGTTCTATGACACTAAAATAATAATCACACATGAGACACCAGAGGAGCAGAAGCTGTCTTAGAACCTGTCCCTTCAACTTCCCCTCCCTCATGGTCCATGGTCAACTAAAGAGTTGTCATTTCCTATCCCCATCTTTCCATTTCTTCCATTTGCAATGAAGCTCAACCCAGAGGTTAATCAATCAATTAATCCATCAACAATTATCTCTGGGACATCCTGTCACAAGACTCTGTCCAGAGACAGATGCAAGACCCAGCCCACCTCCCTCATTATCTCTTCCATACAGCCTCTTCTTGTGGTGCAGATGAGATGCTGGAGACAAGACTGCAGGTCCTGTGGTCTCACACAACCTCCAGCTGCTACAGCAAATTACTCCAATAATATACGCATGTGTAATTCATTTATCCCCCACAAACAGGCAAACTAGTGATTCTCTGGACATATGTTACTTCAAAATAACAAAAAACTCCACCCCTATAAAGTATGGGAGCTCATATAGTAGGTTTGAATCAATGCAGAACACTGTTTGGCTTCTGCTTTAAAGAAATTTTTAGTATGTACTGTCACATATAATTAGATAAAATATGAATGAAATATTAAAAGTATGAGATTATCAGTAATTAGGAACTGCAAGTCATACAGAAGGATCCAAGTTGAAACAAATGAGCAGAAAACCCTTTGTATTAGGAGATTTATATGGAAAGAAGTAGGAGGTGGATAGTTGGGGGAACACTTTTATTGTGTTCTGAAAGACTCACAGGACGAGATAATACAAAAACTATGCAAGCAGTTCCAGTGTGCCGAAATGGGTGTTTTTGAGTTTTCTCCCAAAGTTCATGGTAGTTGTGGCTTAGACTAGTGACCCCAATTCTACAGTCTGCTGTTAAATCTGATTTAATGCAAGAAACTGTTTCAGCATTGATCAATACCTGTGCATACGTTTGCCAGTACAATTATAGGGATGACAAATTTAATAAGCCACTTAGAATCTAGGAGATCTGTAATTATTCTGCAAATTTAAAATAACCAAATAATGCAATGAAAAAAATGCATGACCGATTATTATACTTACTCAGGTATCTAAAGATTAACTACATAAAGGTCTTTTAATTAGTACTTTTTAAATATTTTTCCTGTGTTCATCTCAGACCCATGTTCTAGACGTATCAGACTATTTCTTGTATGCTGACTGTTTAAAAGAGAAAAATCCCAACCTCTCCAAAAAACACAACAAAAGGAAAAGCTTGCACTATAAGCACTGATGTCAGTTGAATTAAGCATAATGACAGCAAATTAAACTAAAAACCATAAAATTTCTGTTTGTGTACATTTTCTAATATTCATTCAGGGAAATGTATACATGATCCTCTGTGTTAACACAGCATTAAAGAATTGAAGTGCTTTTACTGCTTTGCTTCTTTGTTTTCCAACTAATTAAAAATACCATATCTACCTTGTTATCTAGCATTCACATCAAATAATGAGAAAACAAATTACATAACCCTTCTAGTAAGCAAAACAACTTGCTACAGCTTCTTTTGCCATGTCATTAGAGCTCCTTATTTAAATTTGGAAAACACTTGTTCACAAATTTAAATTGCAATTAAGTCTTCAAAGGGATGAAATGGTAAGTAGAACAAAGGAACTGTCCAGACAATGCATTAGTGTCTTTGATCTTCTTTATAATGTAGTCTTAATGCCAGATATAGAGATTAAGGGGGGGAGAAGGGGGGGGATGGAAGCACGTACTAAATAACTAAATTGATCAGAAAAAGCTATCAGAAGTTGCAAGCATTTCCATACCACTTTTCCCACTACAAAGTTATTATTGGAAGATCAAAATAGGAAAATATGTTATCATTTAATTGACTAGAAAACAAACTGAAGGAAGATCTTCCCTTCTGTGTCCAGTTCTAACCGTGGAAGAGTCTGAACTTGTCTTGAGCTTGTTGAGACTTGAGCCTAACAACTACATACAGCCTGCCAGTCTCCCAAAGGACTTAGAACTGAGAATATAAGGTTGATTTTGAAATTATGATTGAGAAACAAACTCAGAGGCTGGATTCACCTTGGTTACGAGAGGGAATATTCAAGATGCACAGGTAACGTAGATTAAAAATGTAAACATTACAGAAAAATGTAGGTTTTATTTTCTGCAGCCATGTGGGCTCAGTCTTCTTCTTGCTCTGAATATGCTCCTTGGAAGAGAGAGATGGATGGTCAAGAGTCTTCATTCCCTCTCTGAACTGAGCTTTAAGTTGGCAGTAGCATCAAGCAGAGGGAGAGAATACAGTTTTTGGGTGTTCAAGAGTTCTAGGATGTAGCCTAAAAATCTCTGAGTAGGTGTCCCCAGTCTTCCTGGAGAAATTTATTACTGACTTTATTAAAGCTTTCCTTTCCATCTCTTAACCCTGCAAACCCAAGCAGTAAAATCTGTCCATAGCTACGAGAGATTGGCAGATTTCCAAACAAAGGAACACTTTTATTTGAAGTTCCTGGATAAACAGTTGTACTGTGCTGATTCTTTTCTCTGTTTTAGCATAATAAAAAGAAATTAATCATACCATCAGGATGTTTCTACCTTATTTTCCCTACAGAAACTGCTAACACAGGTGCCAATCTATGCCAGTGAAAAGAGACAATCTACACACAAAAAACTGCCAGAAAAGAGACCTAAGAGTTTGACCGCCACACCAAGAAACCACACACATTGATAAGGAGTTTGATAATCATGCCAAACATGGAAACACGATGAAAAAAAGTGAGAACAGCAATAATGGTTAAAAAAAATACATATCACTTAGTTCAACCTAAGATTTCAACCTTGGGACTGATCTTCCAAGCAAAATAATTATCTGAATTGTCCACAAATGCAAGAGTGATCTGACGCATTTTACCCTATAGCAAGCTCTCTTTGTATAGAATAATAACCCTGAATGCCTGGACAGGGCAAGGGTAATATTTGCAACTTGTAGCTACAAAGAAACAAAGTAATGGTTGTGAAATGTAACAGTTTCAAGACAGTAGAAGGTACCACTTTCTGTGCTTGCTACTCATCATGCTGCACAATTTTCTGTGAAGTCAATGGTAAGAAAAAAATGCCTCAAGTGGAAGAGTTGTAATTTTTTTTTTTTTTAGGAAGAACAGAGGTAAAAAAAGGAAAAAAAGATGAAGTCACAATGGAATAATGGAATAAGAAAGTGGATAACACTGCATCACAAAAGGGACTTGTTCTCTACAAATAAGGTATTCTACAAACCGTAACACGCAGCATAAAACAAATGAAGGAATAATGCATATATAATCAAACTAGAGAAAAAGCAATGTAGGGGAAGATAAGAGCTATGTCATGGAAATGCTAGGAGTCAGAGGTGGAAGTTGTCAGTCACATTTCTTAAACCCACCCTTTCACACTAAAAATACATGACAGTACATTTTTCTCATCTCTGAATAGAGAGGCACCTGGGGTCCCATCCTCAGCTGGTAGAAGTGACGGCAATCCCATCAATTGTATAATTAAGATCACGCATCTGCTTCACTGAATCAAAATCACTGAAACTTAATGGCAGGATTTAACAACCTTTCTCTCCTAAGAATGAATCAGTGTATTGTACTTTTCTAAAGCCAGGTGCAAAAGAATATAATTAGATAGCAATCTAACTGCAGTATAATTAAACTCAAAAGCCTCCTCAATTAACTTCCAACAACGTATCTTTACTTCAAGAAGTAATAAAATTACATTTTTTAAATTACAAAATAAATTCATGTAGTCATATTTTGTGTCCTTTAGATCACAAAACACATAGCTACCAAGATCTTCAAAAGTCTAATTTAAAAATGAGCAGAATTGTGCTGCAGCCAGCAGGTTGCCTTCTTCCCTCACACCCCCTTTCAGCTATTTCAACACCTAAAACAGTTGTGTCACTTTAGGTTCTGTAAATGTGCTAGGGAAAATACACAGGAAACCATTATCATTGGGTACATGATAGATTCTTTATTCTCTTCAGGCTCAAATTCATTACTCCCATTGCTTTAATAGAGAATAAATGTCTCTACATTGTTACATATACTAAAGTTCACATTTAGGAATTCTGGGAGAAAAGGGACAAATTATCTTTCCCCTCTGTGACCACTCTCTCATACTGGGAGAGTAAAGATCATAGTTTTAAAGGACCAGGACTGCCTTCTTGCATACTGTTTGGCACAAAATATGCATGATCTGCGACTAAGCTTTGTAGGCAGCATAATTACAAATTAGCAAAAATAAATCATAGAATAGTAGGAGTTGGAAGGGACTTAAAAGACCACCTAGCTCAAACCACCCTGCCATGGGCACCTTCCATTAGACCAGGTTGCTCAAAGCCCCATCCATCATGGCCTTGAGCATGTCCAAGGATGGGGCATCCACAACTTCTCTGGGCAACCTGTTCCTTTGTCTCACCAACCTCACTGTAAATTTCTTCCGAGTATTTAATCTAAATCTACTCTGTCAGTTTAAAGCCATTTCCCCTTGTCCTGCCACTATATGCCCTTGAAAGAAGTCCCTCCATTTCTCCTGTAGACCCCTTCAGGTACTGGAAGGGGATTTAAGGTCTCCTCAAAGCCTTTTCTCCTCCAAGCTGAACAACACTAACTCTCTCAACCTTAGGACAGGTGCTTCAGCTCTCTCATTATCTCTGTGGTCCTCCATGCCCTTCTTAAGTTGGAAACCCCAGAGCTGATATCACTCCCTAAGCTGGGTGAAAGGTACAATTCCTTTTCCCAGAGTTTTTCTTAATTTTTTGTGTTACATTATGTAAAAGCTCATGGCCACCAAAATAAAGCAGTGAACCAACACACTCCTCAGAGCAGACGTCTTGTGTGTTGTGGCCTCCTCCCTCCCAGCCCCCCATTTTTTAAGCACCACCTGCTTCACCCCTTAATCCTTTCATAATTAAGACTAGCTACTTTGCACCAGTGCACTTTTGCCTTCCTAACGGGGGGTGGGTGTGTCATATGACAGTGGAAACTTCCGGTAGTCTTCCCTAAATAAACCTGACCTACTTTTGGATGCATCTACAAGCAACACAATTTATTTAAAACCAATAAAAATAAAGCTGATTTATACGAATATTATTTTTAAACAACACTTCTTAATAGAGACAAGGGCCATGTTGTGTTGCACAGGACCTGTATTCAAGATGAAACAATTTTTTACTTTTTAAAGGAAATACTCCAAATATATTGACAAACAGCTCACTTGAGAGACATGCCACTTCCTGTGGATGCACTGCTTTTCAGCCAGGATGTCTTGCTGCAGTGGGTTGCTCTGATAAACCTGGAATTTGGAATCAGTGTAACAGTAATTCTCTGCATACAGGCCACACAAAACACTTCTCAGCCAGAACAGCACCGTCTATCTGGGCCTGTCCAGCTCCAAGTTTCATTTGTTTATCCCACGTGCTTTCTTGTCAGCATCTGAGGTGTGAAATGAAGCACTTACTATTCTGCTGCTAGTGTTAAGCTCCATGTTAAGGCCTTCAGAGTTCTTGGCATCATTAACTCTGTGGCTTTGCCCACTCAGTGTTATGTAAAATGCAATTACAAAGAAATATGTTTGTTTAGTGGGGCTCTGAGTGGAGGCACCTGGGCTTTAGGGCCCTGGCTATCTGTGTAGAAACAGGTGGCATGCCCCACGCAGCCATCCTAGTGACACAAAGAACATGCTTCAGGAAGAGGGGCTATTTATTGGACCAGGAGACAAGAGACTGGCATTTCCAGCCACACCATACAGCCTCAATCTTCGGTATCCCCAATTCACCCTCAAATACCAGCAGAAAATGGCAGCTGACACTGGTAGAGTGTGGGCTTTTTTTTTTAATCTTGAAGATCAGTTGGGAAGATAAGCTTTGAACCAATGAGGGTGAGCTGCTGTGGGCACAGGCCAATGGGCAAGAGAAGGACAGGGTTTAGCTGAGTACATGGCATGAGTTGCCACGCTGCTGAAGTTGCATCAGATCACACTCAAGTGGCAAGAACATAATTCAAACCTCTAACCTAGAAACTTTACAGAACATTCAGTGTGAAATAATGCCTATTTTAACTTCAGTACCTTAAAAAGGTCTAAAAACTGAGCACAAGGCACAAGACAGTCTTTGTCTTCTGTTCACTCTTCTACTTCCTTAAGTAAGAATATTTTACTGAGGAAGTTGCTGCAAGATGGACATAACACAATGTACTTTTTTGAAATAAACTAGAACTCTAATACATCTCTGCTAATATCATTTACATCTTCATCCATACTCAATTGTTAAAATTTTTCTCTCTTCTTACCCTCCCCATCCTTGACTCCCCCACACAGCACATAACTATGACCAAAATAATGCTGCTCTCTTTTCAGGAGATGTCCATGTATTTCTGTGCAGAACTGGACATAACTAAGAAGCCTTCTAATTCTGGATCTAGGTCTAAATCTAGTTCCTATCTTTGAGCCTCTCCTAAATAGGTACAAACTATTATCATTACATACTCTTCTTTAATCCTTGTGCTTACTGCAGGCTTCATCTATATTGCTGATTATCTATGCTTCTCTGTTTTCTGAAGCAATTTAAAACCGAGAGAACACTCTACCTGTAGTACTTGACTTCCAATTTCCAGATAATATCTGTTATTTAGCTCTGCAAAAACCTTATTTAAATCTTCAAGTCTGCATCATGATTCAGTTTATATGAACATTTGAATGACATTATTCAGCAGCCTTTTTTAAATTTTTTTAAATCAATCAGGCTATTCAAGTAATTGCGTCTTCTTCACCATCATATTTTCTTTGCTATTTGAGTTCTGAACCACCTGACCCACTACATGACTGAAGGATTTTCTCTTGCAAGGGCACATGGCTTAACTGGTTCCTCATGTGTACATAACAGTGCACAGCACTGGTTAGGTAATGACATGGCAAATATGATTCTCTCTGATTATGACTTTGATTCCTTCCTCCCACAACAATAAGTTAATAGCTGCCATCTACCTAAAATACTTTGAGCACAAGATAATCTTCTGTTCCTGGCATAATTGCCCCTCTAACTCTGTAATATTTTACTTGTCTCTAAGAAAAATATGGATGTGTTTAAATACAACTATCTCTGATCACTTTTTAATGAAAATTTAGCCTGCAGCAGCCCAGCATGCACCAGAGAAAGAATATGAAGTATCTAAGGCCTTCGGAAGATCTTCTAACTAGACACATTTGCTCCATATCATCCTCTAAAAATATTATTGTGACCTGAAGTCTACTTTGTGCATTTAAGAACATTTTAATTCAAGTGAGAAACACAGAAAGAGGAATTAGATAAGCGCCTAAAATGCCTGAGTCAATATCAGCTTGACAAGTTACTACTAAATCCACCTAAAGCACAATGAAAAGTTATTCTGAGGTATCCATGCAGAAGTATTTTAAAACTTTTAGAGGGTTATGAACCACTTTTTGTAACCACAAACCTGCAATACCTTAGTCCTACCGAGATGGCAAGGCAATTTCCTGGTGAGGAAACTGGTGAAAAGACAATTGAACAAACAGGTGAACAGGTGAACACAAAAAAACCTAACTCTACTGAAGAAGCAAACATAGAAAGCATTACCTCCCTCCAGCTACCATTTATAAATATTTACAGAATATAAATAATACATCCTTTTAAATTCATACTATATGTAGTTTTAAATTATGCTTTATTTGCAATTTATATGTTAGGAACTTTAATTATTAGGCAATAATTAAATACAGTTTGAAAGAATGGCATAGGTACTAAAGAGAGACAACTTATGTATTTGGATGACTAAGGAGAGTGTTTTGCAAATTAATGCAAAATCCAGGCAAAAATCAGACTGTATAAATGAAAAAAAACAAAACAAAAAACAGAAAGAATGGTTTGCAATAGAGAAAAAAATAGATTGGAGAGGATCTGGTCCTAACAAACCCCATTGATCAACAAACAAAAGTAGCCCTTTCAGCAAGAAAGCACATGAAAATAATCTGCACTGCCTGCTAGGTAGTGTTCACATTTTGTGTGAACACTTTTCGCTGGGAAAATCAACACTGTACCTATAGGCACTTCACACTTTTATGAATATCAAAAATATTTTCCAAATGTAGTTTTAGGTCTCTGCCTAAAGCACCACTAGTGTTTTAATTCCTGTATACTTTCGTTATGTTCTTGGTGGACAGCAAGGGTAATTGCACACCACATTAATGGTGAGAGCAGGACAACTTTACAGAAACCAAACCCTGGAAGACCAACAAAATACCCCAGCAGAATGCATTCCTCCTGACAGCCCTTCTTGCTTCAGAGGGAACAGACTGCTCAAGTTCATTGTCCTCCATTTCTGGAAATCACACAATCATTAGACCTCTTTCTGTTCTTCATACCCCCAGCTCGCTTCTCTGAGCTCCCTGTATTGTCCTGCAGTGACTAGAAATGCAAAGATGTAAAAAAAATATCCAAGAAATGAATCCCTGACTACATAGCATCTGAAAGCCCATTAATTGGAGAGCAGACTAAATGAGAGAAGCTATTTTACCTTGCTATGGGATACACACATATAACCATGAATTTTCCTTTTCTCTGTAAACTCGTGTTTATAAATTTTACTGCTATACTAATATTTGGTTGCTGTAAAAGACTGGGGTTTTAGCTAAAAGCATGAGATATTTTTCAACAACAAGCTTATGTAAGAAAACATGATAGGTAATGTGAAGAGAATATAGAAATCCCTAGTATTTTATGCAACTATTTTCAGTGGGATCTTTCTTGTCTGCTTGGGGGTCCAAAAGTGGATCCTTCACTTCACCAAGCCATTAATCATATACCATTAACATAAGCACAATAATGTATTGGAATAAGTAACAAAGGATCAAAAAGTTCAAGAAATCTTGCACAGAAGTAATTAATTAACAAGACTAGCCTTTTAGAAGCCCTTTCTCTTTTCCAGCAATTTTAAATCCTAAAAGTGCAGAAAAGGTAAAACGTACCCAGGCAGAAGAGGGAATATTGAAGACGCTGTAAGAGCTTTATCATCATGGTAGGATGGCACTTCAGGAAGTATCACTTTGTACTTGCACTTGTTTTACACTTTTTGATAAGAACATTTGCAACAAGATCCTCACTGCTGCCATTCTATTTCTTTGTATGAAGTGAAAGAGGGACTGAGACACAGCACAAGAGAAAGAAAAGGGAGATTCACTGCTGAAGTGCAATACAAGCACTTGCTAAATATGTCTTTTACAATTACTCACCTGCAACACTTAATCACATCATGGATGTAGAAATGTAATCATGATAGCCTAGTCAGATATGATTTTGATCCATGGATCTCAAAGATGGCTAAGTAATATTACCTCTGTCATAAAGAATCAAACAAATCCACTTACATAGTTTTGAAGGGTTTTGAAGAAGGTCAGTGTGACATCTGATACTAAAATCTGTATTTATCAGTCCCCTCTCACCATTTATCACAAAAGATGGGTTTAGAACATGCAGCACCCAAAAGGCCCAGTTTAGACAGCAGTGATATGGCTACAGCACACTACATTATAAAATTTGGCATTGCAACTGTGCATTTCTATGAGGTACAAATAAAATCAGATAAAACCAGCATGTCCAGATCTCATTTTTATCTATTACTTCAAGAGGTAGTTTCTAATTAGAAAGCAAGAATTCATTTTACTCTTTCTGTGAAAAACGTTTCTGTGAGAACACTTTCTGAATCAAGGTCTGAGCACATTCTTTCTAAATCCAAATTCCAGGATTGCACTAAAGCAAGCTACCAATTGAGACGTAAATTTCTGAATATGGCAACATTCCTTCAAACCCTCTGCAATCTTCAGCCAAGGTTGTGCCACATTCTTCAAGCAGCACATGGCCTAAGCAAAGCACCTCAAAAGTTCCATGCATTTCTCTACAGTACTAGCCAGTGAGGCACATCAGGACAGCACCAGCAAACTCATCTTTCCACTAGCACACTTTAGTACAGTACTAGAGAGCAGACTCAGATTATACTTGTGCTGCTTTGTAGGGCTCATACCACCAGACCTATGAAAATAAGACACAGGAGAAAAAAATAGAGCAAGATTTTTAAAACATGATTTAGGGCTAAATGTCTTTGTTTAAGCATGTTTTACATTTTATGTCCTCATAGCTGCAAAACTGTCAAAGTTATAAAGACTAGTAAGACTGACCCTAGATTTTAGATGAGGTCTCTTCTTTATAACTCATTTCTGAATCCCATAGTATGCTATTTTCAGTTCTCAGGTGTATCATGAAGCCACTCAAATTTTCTCAGCCTCAGCAAACTGAATTTCAACCTGCGACAAGAGTCATGAAGCTGAAAACAGTACAGGTTCAAAAGTGTAAAAGAGAAGCACTGCATTTGATTTCAGACATTTACTTGCTTAAAATCTGATATACCAAATAAATCATTCCACACATGCATTTTCTCTCCTTGCAGTATAAGAAGCATGAAAGAGCTATTATTTTGAGCTTTGTGCACTCTTGTTAAATATTTAAGAATCCTATCATAAATCACAACCCTGCCTGTTTCACTTGACCTCCTCTTCATGTGGTCTTATTAACACAGCAGCTGCAACTTCCATCGTGCAGTGAAATAAGCAGGTTCTCACTGGCTGGTTCAATTACTCCAATATCCTCCTGACCCTTTGCAAAGTCCTCTCTCCTGCTTTTGATAGTGGGGCAATGCTGAGCTCAAGAAGGCAGTACAGACACAGCACAAACTCCTGGATAACTAGAGTGAATCTGATACCTTAAAAAGCACATGTGGACGGGCACTTCTCATAAAACAATTAGACTCAATCAGCTCCAAAGCAGGAGTGGTACTCTGCCCTTAGGGAAAAGGTGAACATAGATCAAAACAGTCAGTGCTCCTTGGTAAAGCACCAGCTCAAACACGAGGATGGAGAAGATGCTGTCCTCTCCAGCAAGACACTGCTTTGGTGGGATGGCTACAGCACTGCTGCTGCAGTGAGGTAACGTCACCATGTGTTCTCTATCCCCACCCTTCCACTGCAAGACTGACTCCATCCAGATTCTTGTCTGGAATAGTAACCACATAAGTTGCTAGCAAGGACAGAGAATTCTGACCAAGCTGCCAATGCCTTTTTGGCAAATCTTGTACACCGTATGAGAGGTAACACAAGTTCTCCTCACCACTGCCTCTCACCATGGAGACCTCAGACCACCTGACTCAGAGATGGCAGGTGAAGCTGAGGCAAGGAAAGGGCACTGGGCTAATGCTGTGACTTCTGATGATATTCCTCTGATCACAAGCTCCACTCAAGTGCACATGCCAAGGTGTGCCTCTCTGCTCTGTAACATCATAGGGCAGATGCAGCTGGCTTGAGGATCCCAGAAGGAGCGTGCCAGCTGCACACAGCAGAGGGAAGAAGCAAGGTGCTGCAAGTTACAAGATAAGGCCTTGAGAAGGAGTCATCCAACATCTGAACTAACCACAGCTCTCACCACAATACCTGAAAGGGCTGAGTGCAGCTACCCCAAGCTATTATGGCTACAACGAACAACTGGCTGAGGATACAGAACATCTGTCAGAAACAGCTCTAAGGAGAATTGCTAGGACAGGAAAATACCTCAAAAACCCCCTCAGAGGCCAGGAGTGCAAGCAGCTGGTTGAGCTACCTGTGTAGGTGAAAAGGGAGCAGAAAGCTGCACATCAAGGTTTTTTATCAGAGTAAGAATCAAGAGAGGATGTGACAGGGGAAAAAGGTACAAGCATATCTGGATGAATGAAGAAATGGAGAATTAATGCAAAAGGAGAGAAATGCATAATAAGCAAAGCTCCAGTGTTAAAAAGTCACATGGGATTTTCAGATGACAGACAGAGTAAGACATCCATGGCACTGTCATTATTACGGGACGTTCACAGTTCAAACTGGAAACCAGGACTGCATGTGATAGTCAGTTAATCTGGAACTGGAATAGATTGGGTACACTGAGAGGCAAATAAACGGTTCGCATCTTCCTCCCTTTCAAAGAGAAATGCTGTTCTTCAGATTTCCAAACTTTTCACTTGAGAAACGACTGGCAGTCAAAGGAAGGAAAACAAACATGCTCTTATGAAAATTTTAACACCATGTACAAGCCTAGCTGGTATGTTCCTGGATCAGCTCTTCCATTAAGAACAAAAAGTAATCAAAGAGAAAAGCACCCAGAGGCTTAAAGATAAAATTTACATAGAGTAAAATTTATTATTTTTATTACACATATGAATTTGTTTACATGGAACATATGGCTATTTCTTTAGAAAATAATTTTAACATTAATTATCATTACCCTCTGTCTGATTGATTGTCTGATCTAGTTCAGTCACATAAATTCTGCTAGACATATTCAATATGTTTAAGTATAACAGTAATTCTGTTTCAGTCCATGAATTCTCTCTTACTGCTTTAAAGTAAGTATCAGAGCATTTAATTTTCACAGTCTTTGGGGCATGGACAGATACTATATTGTGCCTTGAGCCACTCAGAAACTCATGGCCTTTAGCTGTGACCTCTACTCAGATACACTTACACATAATACTTTTCTTTTGTCTACAGCTGCATTAAGACCCCTAAAGTTGACTCATGCTGCTATGCAAAAATGCTGACAAAAATTCTTTTCCTGGTCTGAAGAAATCTGTGTTTTATACTTGCATACATTTCTTGAACATAAAATTGCCCTACTTAGGCATAGCCTGCCTTAAGAACAATATAAATGGCACAAACAACACAATTATGCTTTTAAATGCATAGCTTTTTCTTTAACTTTTCAGTTGAAATACAGTACCCCAGCAGAGCACACTGGAACAAACCATTCAGGATTCATTTCTCTGTGAGCATCTGAAAGTTCTTTAGAAGCAATTAATAAACTCATTCACAGGTATGCACATTTCTCCTGCTGTTTAAGGAAGTAGAACAGTCTTTCAAGCAAATTGCTACTGTTTTGCTGGTAAACTGCTGTAACTGTGCTCTGCAAAACATGTAACTGGGATTGAAAAATTCAGACTTCTGGCCAATGCTTAGATGTACTTAACTGAACCTGACAGCATTAGACAAATATAGGTTGAATTCTTTTTTCCAGCAAGGCTCCATAACTGCAGTAGCATGCACTAAATTAAGTCTAGAAGGAGAAGGGAGGGTAAAAACAAAGGTTTGCTGGCATGCAAATACCTACCACAAAAATCTTGGATTGTACTGCTAGTTTATCAAAGAAATACTCTTTTTTTTTTTTCTTTTTTTCTTTTTTTTAAGTAATGGGGGACTGTTCTGAGAGACTGTAGAAATAAAACACACAGGTTTAATAAATAAATGTAGAAATAAAAACACAGAAACTGAAGAAAAAAGTGACTCAGGAATTGATTACAGGTAAAATTTTACATTTGTTCTCTGGCCAATAGATACTCATGTAGAAGAAGAATTCATTCAAGACCTGGGGAAGTAATAGAGCTTCTGACCCAAATATACATTAGCAAAACACATTTATCGACCTAAATTTTTAACACACACTGAGAACATGTGTATTTACTCATCTTACTAGTCAGAGAAGACAAAAGATTTGCATACACTTATAATCACTATCCAGCTAACCAGAATCTGATACTGCTTTCCATCAGCTCTACAAAACAAGAAATTATCCAAATTCTGTATCATATGTTTAATGAACAGGAGCTCCCATCATAGTAGCTATACAGATGTATTCAGAAAATTAGTTTAAATAACAGTCTGATGCTCTAGTCTTATTACTGACTTCTAAAAATCCCGAGAACTGAGCAACAGATCTATTCATTTTGGCAGGCAGCTTTATAACAGGCAGCCATGCATCCATTGGGACAGCACATACACAATACTTGCTACAAAGACTCTCAAATTTCCCACTGTATTCCTTTACATACAAACGTATGTGCAGCCAACATTGCCTTTTTTAAGAGTATTTGTGTCCTGGAAGCCTATTATTTGGGTTCGTTTCAACGAGCATACATCTCCTGTTTATTTCATCTCTCTGCTTTATAGATGACGTAAAATGTTTCCTAAACATTCTGATTTTGCAGAAGTACTCGGACTGCCTGCTTAGTCCTGTGTGACAAAGCCATGAGGTTCTTTAGAAAACAGAAGGAAGATTATAAAGCTGAGTAAGACCTGTCTGTGCTAAATTTCTTCAGCTGACCCAAACATCATATGTAACTCGCATGAAAAGTTTCTGCTCTTCTTTGGACTGCAATTAACTTTATCCAGAGAGAGATACGAACAGCTAAGTAAGCCGTAACTGTTGCAATAGAAAATGCTCACTTCAGGTGAATGAATGCCGTGTTTGCAAAGCTGCAGAAGTGTTTTAGCGGATCCAATTTTGAGCGGCTCTCGGAGGATCCACAGCCCTGCTGGAAGCCGAGCCGCAGGGTCTCTGCTGCTGGAGGCGGCTCCCGCCCTCCGGCTGCCTCCGGGACAGGGGTGGCGATGCCGGCTCCGGCTCGCACCGTCCCGCTCGACCCCGGGAGGCAGCGGCTGCAGCCCGACCGGGAGGGAGACGGACAGCGGAGCAGGACACACAAAAACACCTCAAACAGCCAACAAAAGTTGACGGCACGAATTTGACAGAGTTGTCAGGCAAAAACCTGACCGCGAAACGTCTAAAGCCAGCAGGAGGAGAAAGCGGCCGCCAGCATCCCAACCGTAAGGAAAGCCAAGGGGAGCCCGGTCCGGGATGGAGAACGGGCGCAGGGCAAGGACCGGGCCGGGTCACGCCGCGCTCCCCGGCAGAGCCTGGGGCGCTCACGGGGCAGCGCTCACGGGCACCGCTCACCGCGCTCCCCTCGGGCTCTCCCCGCCCCAATTCGCGCTGTCCCCGCACCGGCTCGACCCTCCCCGACGGGTGAGCGCGGCTCCGGCCGGCGGGACGGGACCCCCGCGCCGCCCCGGGGGGCTGTGTCCCGACGAGACTCACCGCGTGCCTGCGGCTCCATGGCAGCGGGGGCTCAGCCGTGGTGCGGCGCGGAGCCCGCTCAGCAGCGCGGAGCTCGCTCAGCCGCCCGGAGCCCGCTCAGCCGCCCGGAGCTCGCTCAGCCGCCCGGAGCCCGCTCAGCCGCCCGGAGCCCGCTCAGCCGCCCGGAGCTCGCTCAGCCGCCCGGAGCCCGCTCAGCCGCCCGNTCCACCGCACGGCTCCTCAGGCTGCCAGGGCTGTCCCCCGCTGAGGGGGTCACTCGGGACATCCCCTCAGGGGAAGCCGCCAGGCCCTGCGGCACCGGCTCCCCACCTGGGCAAAGGCGCGCCTGGTGTATCGCCTTCAATGAAGGAGCTCATGGCTTATCTGAGCACCTGTGGATGTCAGCTTCTACCACCTCCTATGGCACAAGCATGGGGACACGTGCAAAGGAACGACAGAGCCTACGCTATCACTTAACAGCTTAACTAAAAATTATCTTTTTATCCCAGCACGTGTGCCTGTATCCTGCTATTACCGTGTGGAGTGGCCTTACACAGTTCACACTGCAGCACAGATTTACTGTAGGGTTACTCATGCCAACGTAACTTCCACACTTTGTTACCAGCACATCAACTTCACTCATGGATGGGTCTAGAATATTGTTTTAGCAATAAAATATGTCTTCTCCATGGCTGATTATCCGTGTATTTATTAGTCAGGCACTATGTAATTTGAGTATATGATACTGCTGAATGCCCCCAGGACACACTGAGGACAAATAGCTTCTCAAAGCCTGTACTACTAAAAATAACAAAGCAAGACAGTAAAGGCAGATGAAAGCAGTATTGAGCACTTGTTTGTGAAACTGTACAAAGGGGTAATACTTTGACTGAAGAAAATTATCTGAAAGAAAATTATTATGTGGATTGGTCAAAGAAAACAGGACATTTATATCTAGAAAATAAGAATTTCTTTTTTCCTTAAAATTTTGTAGCAAAGCATCAAAGTTACTTATTTTTCAACTTTGTTTTCACAAAGAAATTAGAAAATTAAGGCCAAAGCAACTTTCATTTGTACATATCTAATGAGGTATTCCTTTATTACACACACGCTTGTGGGTTTGAATTTTAATTTCTGTAGGGCGTGAATTGTCATTATTTTTTCCTAGACAAACCTCTCTTCATTGTGATTTGACATCTACTTGAGCTGGAATTTACCAGCTGAAATTTACCATTTGTTCTGACAAAAGCAGAACAGAAGTTGTCAGAAGAATGCATTCCTGCACTCATGTCATTTCAAATGCAGAGCTATCTCACCCTGACAAGAGTTGAGCTCAGAAGTGCTAGCAACTTTGACATGAAAAAAACCCAAAGTCAAGTCCAGCCATGAATTCATGAAATGGCTGAGAAATTTCTCTCAACATGGGAAACTATCATAAGCATAATTAGAAAATGTACTTTTCTGCAAATACAAGCAGGGGTTTCTAAAGCTGCCTAAGCAGTTCCTCTGAAGCATGATGAAAACTCAGCACCCAATCTACTTACAGGGCTACAACAATATTAACAACACTGTTTATGTACAAGCCTAATTACAAATCTTACAGCAGCATATGCTATTCAAATTACTGAACAATAGGAGATTTTGCCAGATGCTTATATGCTGAGTTTGATTTATCCTTTACATTTAGATACATTATTTCTTTTTCCACACCGAGAATGCCCTCTGCTGTAAAGAAAATCCAATCAGTGTTTTACCTAACAACTTACGGTGAACAACAAAAGCAGTTCTACATTTAAGAGAGATATAAATAGAAAAGCAAACCTATTAAGTCTTGAGTTGCAAAGTAATATGTGGCATATCATGGCATGTTTGACAGGAACAATAAACCAGTCATTTACAATATCCTCCAGCAAGATGCAGCTAGGAAATCAGCATTTCAAAGGTGTTATTTTATTAGAAAATTAATAACCAATTGAAATCACAGCTGATTCATTTTCTACCTACAGTACAACAGGATGCATTTTCATATTGTCCCACATGTATCACTGATTTAGTGAGATTCCTCATCAAATTTGCCTTGCAAGAGATTTTGTTTCACTTCTATGTCTGAAGAGATGGCATAATTCAGACTTTGTTTTCTGTCTTAGAAGGGCTCAATCAAGTTGTAGGACCTTAGTTGCTGCTTGAGAAAGGTCATTGTTTCTGCCATCATGCTGAAATTAAAAACAGTTGGGTTTTGTTTGGTTTTTAAGAGGTCAGAAAGAATAAAACAAAAGCCAGATTATTTTATTTTTGAAACAATTATGTATTATCACACACTTCAGATTACACCATTTTCACAATAAAACAGGCTTGAAATAAATGTATCATGTTTATGTCATTGCGCTGACTGGTTCTTGTCCTCTAACACAAAAGTGACAACATCCAGTCTTGGGCCAGCCTTCCATGGGTGTCTCTTTTCTTGGATCTGCATTTTGCAGATGAGGATTAAGGCAGGATGATTTTGCATGATTTCTGCATGATTTTCCATGAAAAATACTAGGGACAAACTACTGAATAATTCACAGAATTGCAAACCATCTAAAGAGTGTGAAATACCAGCGGAATTTGTTGGTTCTTAAGGCTGAATGATTTTTTAGCAGGATGGACTATGGCATGTGCATACACATGCACTTTGGAGAAAAGATGGCAGGCGGCAGTGAAGCACAGCATTACTGCTGTGATACAAAATTAGATCTCCAGCAGCAGGTTAAATCTTTGTAGGAACATGCCATGCATGGAAAAGCCAAGGATACGCTCTGTGTCTTTTTGTACAAGGTTAAAAAACCATGTGTTCATGCAAGACATCACAATTTATTTCCTCCCATTAAGATGCCATTGAGTTTTTTTGCCAAATGTACTATGCTAAGTGTTCAATTCTCAGATTATTGTGGATTCTGATATTTGAAAAAACTACTTAAAATTAAAATAGAATATGTTCAATCTTTCAGAATTTTTCTTTAACCTTCAGTACCTTCTTTTGGTTTTCTTATTCTTTGTATGCTTAATGTCTAGGGCAATGTTGCAATTTAGAACACAAAGGGTGAAATGTCAGTGTTACTACAGTGTTCAACAGTGAGAAGATGTATTTGCATTGTGTATTTTACAGACAGGGGTTGCAGTTCAGCCCGCTGTTTCATGCAGTAGGGTTCTGGCTCCATGGGTGCTAGAACAATACTAGAATAATACTAGAAGCACTATAAGGAACAGCACTGAGCTAAATTACACAAAAACATTTTTAAAGAACAATGTATTACATACACTAGACCTTACCTCTTAACAGTAGGTAAAACTCTTAACTCCATTTTCCACTGGTGCTAGAGTGAGAAGAAATGTGCCCAAAGCATCCCATAAGCTCATGAAGGTGAACTCTGATGGGGACTCAACCACATTCCTCAGGAGATTGTTCCAGTGATTAATTACTCTCATTGGAGAAAAAGTCTTTCTTATATCGAGATGAAACTGCTTCTGGAATCTTTTCCAAAATCTCTCTCCTTTACCTTCTTTGGTAAACCTTGGTAAAAAAGCAATGTGTAGCAGAGGATAGGGCTAGGTCTGAAGACATAATGGAAATAAGAAGTATTACATTAATTTTATCACATATATGTGTCTACCATAGAACAATATTTTCCTTTACAAGTGTTTCTGATCTATGAGATTAGATGGAGAGAAGACAGTTCTGCAAAACAGAATTTTGATATTCGTTTAGGAGACATTCTTAAGTTTTCTTACAGGATGTAAGGATGCATATACTAGGAACATGCAGAATTACTTGGAACACAATCTAAGCATGTATTTATTTTACCATTATGTGTGTCATACTACCTGTAACTGGGTGTCATGCCAGGCCTCCAGCAGAAGAAAATTCTAAAAAAAAAAAACTGAACACCTGATTTAATCTGAACTTGAAATCTTAAATTTACATTTTTATCAGCAGATTTTCATGATTTTCCTAATGGTTCTGAAACTACTTTCCAGATTATCTTAATGGTTTCTTTTTTATTTTCCCATCATGAATTTTTTCTTTTCTGCAGCTGTAACTAACAGAATATAAGAATGAAGATGCAAACTTTATGTGGTACTTTTGAGTGTGCTTAACTTTGTATGAAACATGCTCTGTGATAGACTCATAAGCAGAAAATTATTTTGTTATTATTGATATCAATTAAAAATATCTGCCTGATTCTTTGACAGCTTTGTTTTCCTTCAAACATCCTGACTTCTCCTAACTGGGATCAGTGAAACTGAACTTCATATCAGCTATCCAGCATTGATCACAATCCTTTTCATGTCAGGGAATCTGAATCAAGATCCTTTTCTGATGCCCACATCTCTATTATAATCACAAAGTTCTGATTACTCACAGCTGTTGTCTTTGATAAATATGTAACAGGACTGCCAGTGATAGTATTATTCTGTGTTTTTACAACTCACAGAGGTCATTTAGAATATTTTTGAGGAGTGAAATAAATACTTTTTACCTCCATTACTCAACAGATTTCTGGCTGTCCTATCAATTGACTATCTTCCCCTCTCTCTCAAGTTTTTCCAGTTTGCCTAGGATAAAAAGGGATACTGTGAGGTGAAAAAATGGAGGATGAGCAAGTGGGAAGGCACATAAAATTCTTCACCACAATCCAATAACACAGAGAGAGAGAGAGAGAGAGAGAGAAAAAGAGAGAGAAAGAGAGAGAGAGATTGAAAATGAAGGTTGGATAAGGCTAGAATCTATACATGAAGTAATTGCAAACTGGTAACACCTGTACTGGGGCTTGTGGTTATCCTGGGGCCAGTGTGAGCATGTGTTGTCATTAAGCTTTCAGGAATTTCCATGCCATAAAAAATTCAGTGTTCATTCATATAACTTGTGAGATGAAATGCTCTATTTGTGGATGTAATGGCTCACCTCTCACGTTAAAATACAAAAGAAACCCAGCATTTCTAGGCGTGGGCTGATGATGAACTGCAACCGTGAGAGCTGAGAGCTGATTCCCTCATGGTATCTTTCAACACCAGATGGCACACGACTAAACTTAGCTGCCTGAATGAAGGAAGGCAATTAAATGTCTAAACATACACACACAGAACCATTTTAGATGTCCCAAAAGACCTGAGATACCCACATGAGCTGGCATGTATCACACAAGATCTGTGGGAGTTCTGTGAAACATCCTATTGGGACAGGCAGGATACCCTAGAACTTCTAAAATACTAGCAGATATTTAACTTTAAACACTTGAAATATTCAGTACAAAAGGCACTCAATTACCTTCAAACATTCAACACCACTTGGGAGTTCCTGGGGAGTCTGGGATGCCTCAATAGAGCAGAGAGGTGCAGCCCAACCCCAGTGTGAACCCTGCATTGCTCTGGAGCAGTGGCAGATCCAGACTAGGTGAGACTCCATGCGATACCTGACGTGCTTTTCATAAAACTGAATCCTGCTTTGTGCAGCTGGGTGTGGGCTAAATGTCTCTAGGTTGAGTCCCTGTTAAATGTACGTAATGTCGTGTTGTGTTTGCAGAATTGTTGCATGTTCAGCAAGTCTGCCTGACAGTGTGCATCCACCCCTGCCACAATCACCTCATTCCTTTCAAAGAACATCCTTGTCACTTTATGCAAGCTCTAAGTGTACTGGTTTGTAAGCCACCACTGGTTTGTAAGTTGCCACTAGGCTTTTGTTCAGATCAGCCATGAACCTTTAGCAACTTCAGTGGTGGTGTATGGAGTGTAGAACAGTGGTTTTATACTTTTAAATCTTTCCCCTTCCCCAAAAGCAGAGACAATAGCTCTCCTTCAGAAGTATAGCATGGACATGGCTACTACACGTCAGAAACTCAGATACTAAACACTGGGCATTCAGATTGAATGCAGATGAAAACTTTGTACAAAGCCATTAACTTGAGGAAAAGGAAACTCACGTTGCCCTAGCCTGCACCCTGTAACAGAATCACAGGCAGCTGTAAGATCCCCCAAGGCTGTGGGAGAGGGATATCCTTCCCCCACTCACCCACTGTGAAACTTAGAGTGTAATTTCTCATTCAGAGGCCCATCACCTGATTCTTCTGGTTCATATAGTCTGTTTTTGGAATCCTTTTGGAGCTCCTCTTTATTGTACTCACATGTCCTTTGGTGAAATTTTGTTCAGATTTTCCATTTTTGCAGACAGCATGGCCTGTGTTCCCCAGCACAACACAAAGCCCAGGCCCTTCCCCTGTGATACTTCAAGCATCAAATATTTATACCCAGTGATGAGATTCCTCCTGAGCCTTCAAGCTGAACTATCCCATCCTACTCAGCCTTTCCTCAAATAACAATCTCTCAACCATCTTCATCATCCATTGCTGGACTTGCTCCAATATGTCCATGTTTGCCCAGAACTGAACTCAGCACACCATTCATGACTTCACCTGTGCAGAGCAGAGGGAAGGATCAACCCCTTTGGCCTGCTGGCACCACTCTACCTCTCACAGACCAGTGCACCCCAAGTAACTGGCCTCCAGCTGGCCTTGGGCTATTCTCTTTGGACTCCATCCTTCATCAATTTTCAATCCATTTCTCCATCCATTGATCCAGCAATGCGCCATTCCTGCTGTACAATAAACTTCCAGCTTTGGAAAATGCTTCAAAATGATGCTGTATTAAGAAAGTTGACTTGGTGAATCTATACTATGCCAATTAAAATTTTTAATGGGTTAAAATCAGTCTTTCATTCAGTTAAAATAATCATGATAGATCCAATGTGAGTTTTAACTTAGTAGAACTGATGTGGTTTCTTCTGTCTTCTTAGAATGTTTCCTTTATACCCAAAAGGTAAGAAGCCACTGAAAAAGCAAGGATACAATTTATTTTTCACATATAGCTCAGAAGTAGATTTCTTTATTGGTTTAGAAAGCATTCATTTCTGTATATGTGCATTGGGAACCTGGTACAAAAGCTATTGCTGAAAAGCATTTAATTCAACTTCTTAAGGGAGACTCTTCTTTGAAGTGCTATTGATACTGATGGAATGCCTAGCCCATGGAATTATTGCTGGATGCAATGCCTATTTCTGGGGCTTAAATCCTACATCTTCAGACTGAAGTGGAAGTGCATCTTGCCATGTGACTGGGAGTGACTGAACCAACCTGACAACATTCCTATTATCTATATCATCAAGAGGAAAATGTAACAACTCTTTAAAAAATAGCAGAAAGAAACAGATAAGTATTCTATTGTAATGCCCTTACATAGGTATTCATTTAGCTCCATGATGCAAAGATATGAATTACGCTTCACTGAAAGGTTAGATTTAAAAAAAAAAATCCAATTTATGCAAAATTCTTGAGATGGATCCTTCTGAAAATGGAAAAGAGGAGCTCACAGTAAAAAGGAAGCCTCGTAAGAATCAATCATAGAATCAGCAAACATCAGAAGTTTCATTTTCTTTTCTTAAAAAAAAAAACGAAGAAAAAGGAAAAACTGCCAGCAATTTATCACAATGAGCAGAGTGTATTCAGAGAACTGGATGCCCAGTTAGAGTGACTTCAACCTCCATAAGAAAACAACTGATTCCCAAAAATAGAATCCATTTAAAATTGACACCCTTGCCTTCAAAATCCCAACTACCATAAGCCAAATCACTTGATATTGCATGTTATCTACTCTTGTGCCATCACTATTTAAAAAAATTTCCACCTCCATGTCAGGTACAGCCATTGCAATTTCAGAATCTCTCTCCCCTTTTGAGAAAGTGGCTGCTCTACAGCTGTTTGTTGTTCTGCACTTTGCTTTAGCTTGGTAAACATACATATAAGAAAGCAGAACAACATCAACATGAGGATTCAAATTGTGTTTAACTGACAGCTTACCTGCAAGCCATATCACTAATTTGGGATGCCAGTACTCTGCGATAAGAGGTAGCTTGCTTATTGAAAAACTGCAACACATTCTGACTTCATTTTTTGCTTAGTAATGAGTGGTGGGAAACAGAGCAAATACTGAATAGCTCCTCATATTTTATTTAATTTATTAAAACAAGAAAATCACAGACTGCATATTTTTTGACATGCCTTTGCAGTTTGCAGGGGTTTTTTTAAGCGCTTGTTAAGGCACAGTTTTATTCATGTGATAAAGTGGCATCCCTGAATGCTCTTTTGGTTCAGCAAATTCTAAATTCAGGGTGAGTCAAGATGACACGAGGATCAAGCTGAAGGATGTGTGATCTGTAGAACAGATTCCTCTCGAAAGTGTGAAATGGAACACCCTGTCATTCAGCCTATGACTACAGAGCTTCCCAAGGCTTACAGGAAAATCATTTTCCAGTGCAGCCTGCCTGTGGCCCAGCTCAGAGGGACTTGAGCCAGTCCTGCTCTGAGCTCCAGCCAAAAAGCTGGGCTGGAGGTGAGGTACATGAGCTTGGATTGAGGGCTGTGCCAGCGTGGGGATCCATGGCTCCTGCTGGGGAGTCAGCTGGCGTTTGGGTGGGGCTGAGACACCGCTGCTGGCAGAGCAGCGCTGCCATCCCCTACATCATCTTCCCTGCTGACAACAAAGCCTGCAGCAGCCCTCCCTCTTCCCTGCCAAACGTGGGGTTTGGGAGTATGGCAGCAGAGTGCTGCCGTCAATCGCTCTCTCACGAGCAGTGGCTGAGGCCTCTACAAGGGAATCACACCAAAAAAATGTTGAAGGCTTCATGAAACTCAGTGCATTGCCTTTGTTTCTCCCCATTGCTCCCTCTTAAATGTCTTTTTCTTCTTCTATGATATTTTAACACAGCACTCATATTTTGGTCCCAATTAATCATTAAGGAGTTACATTTTGTTAACTACCACACATTTCTCTGCATTTGTACTTGGGATTCTAGGATCTAACACTGGGACAGTGAGAAGGTTTTCAGTATACTGCTGAAACCACTGTCCAGTTTCTCTCTGAGCACATTATTTCCTGAAGCTGGACAAGCAACTACAATCAAGTGCATCCAGTACTTAAAAAAAAAAAAAGAAAAGAAGAAGGAAAAGAAAAATGACAATTTGGAAAACTTTTTTTCTGCATGTAATTTCCTAAAATTTGGTAAAGATGTCAAAAAAGGCCCTTCAAATTTCCCTGCCCCATTTTTGGAAGTCCAAGACATATATGAAAAGCATAATGTTACAAGCTATGGATGCAGGAAGATGCTGGACATCCTGATTTTCAAGGAGCCTGCTGCAGTTTGCAAAAGTTTTCTCTCCTCTTCCCATTATCCCAGACTCTTTTAACACTGATTTAAAATGAACAGTAGAGAATTAAGTCTTCATCTCTTACTAAAGTATTGAGCATATGTGTCTGAAGAGTAGATTAAAAGAAATTAATTTAAGCTAACAATAATTTCCTTTTCTGATAAGCTGAATTCCGTCTTCTGTAATCATAGCAAAATGGAGAAATATTTTCTTCATCAGATATTTCTCCTCAGATAAACATGAGGATTCAATCCATACTAATTCTTTGTGTTATTCAGTGATATCAGGAAAAATACCTTTGACTGTACCACAAGGATTTTCTGTTCACTGTTATTCAGGTTGGTTTGCTGCCTAGAACAAATTGCCCGTTTTTTCTTCTCAGGGGTCAGCTCATCTAACTCTCTCTTCTATCTCTTCAATTGTGCAAGCTCATCCACTACAGTTTGCTTCTCATTAGTATAAATTTTTAAGAAATGATAAAGGTTATTTTAATGGGAGTGGGTTTGGGCTTTTGGTTTGTTCATGGGTTCATTGGTTGGTTGTTTGGTTTCATTTGATTTGGTTTTTTTTAGAAGAATAAAATCCTTATTTGATAAGCATACACTGGCAAAATTAAAAGCATTTATGTAATAATCAACCAGTATAATTATAGATAATTTTACCCCACAGGTAGGTCTATTATTTATTTAATCAAGTTATGCATATGTTAAGTGTAATCTGTACCAAAGCTGGTACTAATTGAAATGATGCATGATTACTGCATAATTCAAAATCTCTTCAGATTTTAGAATTGAGTTTGGCCTAGAAAAAGACTTTGTTGCTGTTATTATTTTAGAACCAAATTAATTGTTCTCTTTTAAATTCTGTATTAATTTCTACTCATTTTATCTGCCTACTGTTGCCTCTTTAGCAGACTGCCTTTACCACTGGCTGGCCCCATTCAAGCCTCTTCAATGGCCAGCAAGGAAGAGTTAAGCAAGTCTCATAACAATGCATGTTACTACTTCTGCTTCCATTTTATAGAACTATTGTTTTAAGACATCACCGAGGAGAATAATAAAAAAGTTCATACTAGCTTCTATGCTAAAGTGAACATTATTTCTGTGTTGATCACATGTAAATAGATTCAACTTCAGTAATTTAGACTGGATGCAGGAAGATGCTGAACATCTTGATTTTCAAGGAGCCAAAAATACTGACAGATTGCCATGATATATTCAAGCTGAAACAATGACCGATCCAACTTAATTTGCTGGAAACAAAAGCATTTAATCCAGTACTTTTCCAGAGAAAACCTCAGAAACTTTTTAAAATTTCTTCCTAAATTGCCCTAAACAAGGACACTTTGATAAAATATATTCAAAAGTTTCTTTAGGCTCCTTTCTAATACACAATTACATCATTGTTCCCTTTTTTATTACTGAGACTGCTATGAAGGAGCAGTCCACTATTTTACCACTTGATGGTGCCAAATGTTCTACACAATCAAAGCTAAAAGCTCTTTAAGACCAGGTCATGCCTTGAAAAGCCGTTTAAGTTGAAGCCTGAATTGTATTTACTATTAATGGGAAACATACATTTATAATTTGATATCAGGGCTATTTGAAGATTAGGCTTTAACATTCACTTACTCTACCTTCAGCACTCAAAATTGTTTTTAAATGTGTACATCTTGTGTATATCTTATATGTGTGTGTGTGTGTATCTTAAATATCAGCACAGTCTGCCAGTAATTCCTCTGGACTCCCTCTCTGTGATGGTGAGCTACTTGGTGTTAGGCAAGCCCTTAGGTGAGGAGCATGTACAGATCTCCAGCGTGCTCCTTTTCCCCATACAAATCCCTGAGAGTGTGTCTACTCCACAGTCACCTCCTTTCGCAAACCAGCACCGTGTCCACTCTCATTTATATTTGAGTCCAGGATAAAGTTGGCTGAGCAGGTTGACTCAGCAGTGAGATGCAACTGACTCATAGCCCTTGGCTTAGCATCACCATGAGCAGAACTTGGCAAGAGCAAGCACACGATTGTTCAGGGGGGCCTTAGCTTTGGTTAGCACAGAGAATTTAGGTAGCATTGATCTGATATTTAGAGCAGTGAGCTATGATAATGGTTAGCAGCAATTCAGCATCAGAAGAGGAGCAATAATTAGAGAGGATTTGGGTGGACATCTGCACTTGTTCCTTGTGACTTGGGTGTAGTGAAAGACAGTGGGGTGGGAGAAGGCACTGGTATGCACTTGTGCCAAGGAGGCTGCAGGCAGAATTTACAGGCAAGCTGACATTTCGTCATCACGTGGCTGACTTTGGAGAAGTTTCAGGAAGGAAACTGCCCAGGTGCTGCTACTCCCAACCTTTTGCACATAACATTTTTTAGGGCACAGAGGAAAGATCTCCACTGGCTCGCTCTGCTCCAGGATGGACATGAACAACATGTTGTATGTTTACAAACTCTTCTCCCCAAGGAAAATTAAGTTAGTTATGAAGTTGCAGCAAGCATTCTGTGCAAGTCTCCTTTACAGCCCACAGGGATGGGCTTATGCTTATGGGGGCTATATGCTTAACAAGGTCTGTGGGTACCTTCTGAGAGTATGAAAGAGAGAGAAAATTGTGCATCAAGGTACATTTGCAAAGAGAAACTGAAAGTTACGATGGATACAGAATGAAAAAGTGTAAGGAGGGAAACTGCAGACAGCACCTGTCTCAAGGACACCTTGAAGATGTTAGGAATCTGTTTAGCTGCAAGAGAGTTACACCCAGGTGCAAGCTGAGCTGTTGAGTAGGCACCATTCTGTGCACTTGGGCAATTAACTACCAGTCCTGTGAAAGTTGCTGTGTGACTTACTGCAGTTGGGCAAAAGGGATTTAGCTACACTTTCTGACATCTGTGCTATGGTAGGAGTGTCCCAGCCATGTCTCTACAATCACCTTCACTCCTGCTTAATTTCTGATTAGAGTGAGATGTTGGTGTCAGAAGCTATGTTCAAAAATGCCAATAACTTTTACTATTTTTAGAGTATTTGCAAAAGGTGTTTGCATAATAATCTCATCATTCTTATGTGTGGCATCTATCTGCTACCTTTGTATTTTTAAATTGATCCACAAAAAAAAAAAATTCTGATTGAATCATATTAAACAGCACCTGTCCTCAGCCAGTGCTCTAACCCAAGGACTTGAATACACAAGCCTGTTGGAGCACAATTAGAATCAAATTGTGAAATCAGTCAGCTGCCTCCCCAAATCCAACATGCTCACAAAGCACTTTTCAAGGCAGTTTTTTTCCTGGAAAACAGTTCATGCTTCCAGCTGCTCAGTTCCAGTTTTTCATCTGTTGTGCTGAAAAGAGCACATAGTAATTAAAAGTTCAATTTACACTATTCTATTGAAAGAAAGTTTCTGTCTGTTCTGTGGCATGATCTCAACTGTTACTGCTCTTCTATCCAATTGTCACTTTTAGCACCCACCTGTTCACCTGGGATGGGCTCTTGGTTTCAGCCTAGCACTTCTGACACACCCTGACATGTAAACTTGCATTCCCAGCTAATAAACAGATATGTCCTAATCTTAGGTCACCTATGGTGGGAAGAATTTATTAGCATACATTGCCTCACCACAGTTGCCCATACAGTTCAATACAGCATTACTGCCAGTGCTGCTGCCTAAATGTGTGTGAGAATTAATGTATGAACCTACTGCCATCAGATGAGCATGATTAAAAATTACTAATACTTAGCAGGATTCAAATTATACACATACATATATAAACTGTACGTAGCAACATATACCTTAATACAACAACTAATACTGCAATTTGTAATAATCAATATGTGTTTGTGTATCTATATATATGCATGTATGTATATAAGCTAGAGGGAAAAATAATCTGCATATAAGAAATGAAGTATTTGATTATTTTACTGTTTTACATAACCATCCAATTGAAACAAATCACTCAGTCTAAAAGTTTGGCTATACATATATGTCCACAATGTCAATAAGCAGGCTGAATTCTTTTCTGATGAGTTAACTTACTAGTGTGGGTGGAGAAAATGGCAAGCAAGGAATTTTCCTTGTGGAAAAAAATCTGCCCTTTTGTTCTCAAGGTGCATAAGAAGTCAGTGGATGGGTGAAAGTGAAGTCACTTAACAAGTGGGGTTTGAAAACTGTTGAATAGAGAAGGACACCAGAACTGCGAAAAAGGCCTGGGAAGGATCCAAGCCCTTTCCCAGCTGGGCATATATCAGCAGTTTACTTGCTGGTGTTTAGAAGGAAGACTCTTTTCTCTTGCCAGAGTATTTAGCTTCTGCCTGGTGCATAGTTTCTTGCAACTCTTTTGGAAGCAATAATCAAGAGGGCTCTTCACTGCTGGAGATGGTGGACTAAAATAGAAAGAGTAACTGCTATAATTAGAGCTATTCCTCAGATTATTGTATTGAGAAGACAGGACATATCTATATATAGGCTTATAAAGTGAAACAAGAGTCTATTTTAAGGAAACATGGGGTAACAAATAATCTATTAAAAAAAAAAAAAAAAGAAAGTTGCATCAGAACTAAATTTGTTTTCCAGATCAGGAAAGAAATTGAAACAACCTCCTAGATTCCAGAGTCTCTTCACCCTGTCTGGCAACCTACCCAGACCTCAATTCAGTACAGACCAACTAGGACTCAGGAATGAGACCTCAGTGTTTGAGCTACAAACAACTTTCACTTCCTTACTAGCAGTCAAAAAAGCCAATCATGCATGAAAAAGGAGAAAGCCAATATAGAAGTCCATATTTTCCCAGATATTCAGGACCCCTTGTGTGTGTCTCATCTATGTTCTGTACGGTACCACCTATCTCAAAAAAAAAGTAGAACTGGAAAAGGACTGCAGAACAGCTATAAGGACAGTCAAATTATTGGAAGAATTTCTGCTGAGTGAGCAGCTCACAGGCTAAGGCTCTTTAGCTTGGAAAAGAGATGTTGGGCGAGGGAGAACAGGGAGAATTTGATGTAATATTATACAGAGCAGAGGCACACAAGTCTCACAACACAGAGGCAGTGGGCAGGGGCTGACAGTTCACTGTCTCTTCCTATACAGTGCATATGGGATTCTAGTCGTAATTCCAAATTAAAAAAAAATACTGATTCAGGTAATGTGTGCTAACTTTGCACCTCTCTTGCTGTGGGATATTGTGATTAATGAAAATTTGCATTTTTTGTTCAAAAGTTATTGGGAAATTTCATTTAAAAATACCTGTAAGGCAAACAAAACTCAAAAAAACCCACTTCTTCCCCAGCAGATCCTGCAGTCTCTGAGAGTGCTTAACCAGCTCTAACCTACTCAAGTTGTGTGTTACCAGACTTTGATCCAGCACAGTTGCTGTCACCAGCTCCCAAGGACCAGGCATTGATTCAGGAGCACTGTTGTGAGCTACTGGGAGAACACTGCAGGGTCTGGGGGAGCAGAAATCTGCCTCAGAGTGGCTGTTCTCCATTGTTCTCTCTGTGCTGTCCTAATGTTCAGAGGTGTGAAATATTTGACACTTCCAACTGAAAGGTAGAAAGGGACTGAAAATCTGTTAGAAAAAATTCATCGGAGAGACCAAGAATTGGAAGGAAATATGGTGCCCTCTGGTAGCAAAATAGAGGATATTTATGATCAGTGGAGAGATCAGTTTAGTAGAATGTAAATGGTCTGTCAATTTTGAGTGTGAGAGGGAAAGATAATGAAGAAACGCATTTGTGAGACTGGAAAAAGTATCATCTACAATCTCAGTCTGGCTATTAACACATTCTCATTTTTTTTTCTGCTGAATACTTTTCTGCTGATAACCACACTCCATTTGCTTTAGTTCCAAATGGAAGTTGTCAGCTTGAGATCATAGTACCTAGAAGAAAATATTGAGTGTTTTATGATGAAAGTTTCATTTACCTCATTAACTGAATGTTTCCATGCAAGAAGTCAGCCATCTGCCTTATTGTCTCTCAGGTCAATCTAGTAATAATCTTAAAAAAATGATATAAAAGTGAATAAATTTGCACACTCTGTGTCTGATAGCATTCTACAAAGTTAACATCAAACTGCTGTCACATTCTTGCTGAAAGCATTATGTCCAGACATGCTAAAACTTTGAACTGTGAGTATGTAACATTGGTCTCAGCCTCTGTAATACCTACAGTATATATTTCAACTAAATTAATTCTAACTAGTTAGATTGATAAAGCATGACACATAAAGACTGCTGTTTGTAAGGGGTATCATTTACCTAAAAATGCAATTTTAGACACAGCATCTGAACATATCAGTCTAAAAAATACTGCCTACCCAGATGATTTTTTAGAATAAATAATGGAACACGACTTTGCTTGCTCATCTTTTAAAAATGCTGGGTCATTTTCAGGTGGCCCTGACTCTTATGCCTGTTTAGTCCTAGCTGGTACTACACACCTCCTATCTAAAAACCTTTCCTGGCTCCTAGCAGTCCCTCTAGAAAGATCCTGATTATTCAGGGTGAATTGGATTAACATTTACATACTCATTGAGTTCATGCTAACTTCAGCTACCTTTGAACTTATGCACAATAAAATGGAGAGTATGCATCAGGCTAAACTCTATTGTGAAAATGTAATTATAGCCCATTATTTTGCAATAATAGTAATAATAAGTGGGTGTGCTTCTACCACCCACTTTCAAGGAGTTCCTTGCCCTTTAAAAGAGGAGTTTGGGCAGCATTGTTCAAACACATAAGGCTGATGCTCGGCTCCCAAGTACATGGCATCTTTTCAAAAATACCTTGCATCCACCAAATCCACTGAGGTCAGTCGTATGGGAACCTTACCCTGTTTCAGTGACTTTCTGAACAGCATTCTAGTCACTATGTGTAGTCCAGTTTAGTTTTCTCTCCATGAGAAAAGAGCACAATATTCTCCAGTGAAATCACTGCTTTTCCTTTTCATTACATGAAACTTGTCTCATAAAAATTCCTTAATTTGATTCATAGTAATGAATAGGCTTGATGAGCTATTCTTCTCCAAGGTAATTTTTAACATCTTTTAACTCTTGCAGAAATTCCTTAAACGCCTGATCACAGAAAAGCATACCCTACAATATTCTTAAACGTGATGTAAACCACTAACACACAATAAATCGAATGCCATGTCTCTTCACCCAGTAGATCAAGTCCCTTTTCTGGCATGGTGGGCTGTCAATAAAATAAGTGGGCATGAATGTGAGAGATTTAGCAAAATGAAGTGCTTTTCCTCCTGAGGCTTCATTCTTGTTTAACTTTTTAATATACACAAATTCAAATGAACAACCATCTTCCAGGACCTTGTTCTTATCTTAAAGGAGGTAGATAATCATTATATAAAAAGGCAATTACTATGGCAAAGAAATACATTTGCTCTTTGGAATGCAGACAATTCAGTGCCAAAGAATGCCATCGAGATAAGCAAATTAGCAAGAGTAATAATAAAAAAGCCCTAGAGGTGTACATGAACAATAAAACAGGCAGTTAAATTATTTCACTGCAGTACTTTTGTTATGCAGCATGACAAACTAGCAAGGAATGAATAATGCCAATGGTTTGCTGTTATTATCTACCTATGGATGAGAAGATATCACAGAATAACAGCATGGGTCAGATTGGAAGGGACCACAATAGTTCATCTGGTCCAACCTCTCTGCTAAAGCAGGGTCATCCTACAGCACACAGCACAGGATTGTGTCCTGATGTTCTTGAATATCTTCTGTGGGGGAGACTCCACAACCTCTCTGGCCAGCTTGCTCCAGTGCATGGCCACCTGCATGGTGAAGCAATTCTTCCTCATATTCAAGTGGAAGTTCCTATGAATAGGTTTTTGCCTGTTACCTCTTGTCCCATTGCTTGGCACCACTGAGCAGAGCCTGATTCCATTCTCTTGGCACACTCCCTTCAGGTGCTGACAGGCACAGATGAGGTTCCCTCTCAGCTGTCTCTTCTCTGGGCTGAACAGCCCCAGCTCCCTCAGCCTGCCCTTGTAAGAGATGCTCCAGTCCTTAATCCCCTTTGTGGTCCAGCCCTCCACTGGTCCTGCTGCAGGAGCTCCCTGTCTCTCTTGTGCTGAGGAGGCCAGAACTGCACACAGCACTCCAGATGTTCCTCAGCAGGGCTGAGTAGAGGGGAAGGATCACCTCTCTCAACATTCTGGGAATGCTCTGCTTAATGCACCCCAGGATACCATTGGCCTTCTCGACTGCAACAGGGCTGGCTCATGGACAGCTTGTTGTCCACCAGGACATCCAGGTCCTTCTTCGCAGAGCTGCTTTCCCATCAGCTCAGCCCTCAGGCTATATTGGTATCTGGGGTTATTCCTCCTCAGATGCAGGAACCCGTGTTTACCACTGTTGAATTTCAGATGCTTAAATACATATACACATAATTTTATATATTATTACATTACAACATAAATCATTACATATCACATACATACTTCAGAAAAAAGTAAGAGAGCAAAAGCTTTCATACCACAATAATATGATCACATAATAAACTGAATCATGTAAATGTATTTCTCTAAATTCTGTGCCTTAGGAAATATTTGTTGCCTGAATTTACAGTAGGCAGAGAAACTCTATGCCAAAGGATACAATTTTTTCCATATCTTGATTGGTCTATGAAAAGGCAATGGTTAAAAAATTATACTTGGTGATATGTTACCTTTGTGCACATTGACAGGACTTGGTCCCATAATGTCTTCCAGTAGCAAGACTGGGATGTGCAGGGCTCTGTTATGCCTTGGCTGGATTTATGGCTGAGGGGGAGCCAGCACCCTACACACCAAATCCGGGGCGCTGGGATCTGCTGAAGTTCCCACACACTCACCCCACACTTACCCCTCAAACAGCCGGAGAAAATGGCAGCCCAGGACAGGCTGCCACCAGAGCCACGACCACAGCTCACATTCAGCCACTTTTTCTGAGAAATCCTCAGCTGACAGGCTGTCAGGTGAATGAACAGATCCAGCAGAGACAGCTGCTCCACTTATCCACCATCAGGCTGACAAGAGGTCTCCACAAAGGTTGATTTTTATGAAGTACAATTCTGACAGCCATGTTTAGTCCTTGAATGCTCCTTTGTGGGAGAGGAAAATTCAGCCTTTGTCTATCTTGTCTCCTTTTACTGCTACAGGAGTGATAACATCTCTACAATCATCTCTAAGGTTCAAAGCCATAAAAGAGCTAACTCAAGATTACAATACATAAATAAATGATAGCTAAATGGAGGCTCAATGTTTTCTGAAATCTGTTTGTTAAAAATAGCATCAAAAGGGGAGTGGTGACAGAGTGTCTGTTGTAAAGGAATTTGAGAAAAAGGCAATAGCAGACACAGGTCTGAAACTAATATTAAAGGCATTATTGGAAAGCCCTGTTGAATTAAAGTTTGTTTGATTTGGCCAAAGTTTGTCACTAAGCTATTTATTATTAGCTCTGACTTGTCCATTACCTCATAAAAGTCAAACGAAATTATAATAATGCCATGTATTTGAAAGTATTTTGTAATAAATAACAAACATATGGTCAAACTAAAGGTTAAAGCAGACATGGTTTGAAAATAAAAAGTTAAAATCAAGAAGAGTCGAGAGGTGTGGAGAGATGCCCAGAGCAGTTTGGGGCAGAGGGAGAAGGGTGCCGCACCACACTGTCCCTGCAGACGTGTGTGTCCTTCCCACCACTCCTCCCAGACATTTTCTGCTCCATGAAGTGTTCTGGGGTGATGTACCAATNTGGTCCAGCCCTCCACTGGTCCTGCTGCAGGAGCTCCCTGTCTCTCTTGTGCTGAGGAGGCCAGAACTGCACACAGCACTCCGGATGTGCCTCAGCAGGGCTGAGTAGAGGGGAAGGATCACCTCTCTCAACATTCTGGGGATGCTCTGCTTAATGCACCCCAGGATACCATTGGCCTTCTCGACTGCAACAGGGCTGGCTCATGGACAGCTTGTTGTCCACCAGGACATCCAGGTCCTTCTTCGCAGAGCTGCTTTCCCATCAGCTCAGCCCTCAGGCTATATTGGTATCTGGGGTTATTCCTCCTCAGATGCAGGAACCCGTGTTTACCACTGTTGAATTTCAGATGCTTAAATACATATACACATAATTTTATATATTATTACATTACAACATAAATCATTACATATCACATACATACTTCAGAAAAAAGTAAGAGAGCAAAAGCTTTCATACCACAATAATATGATCACATAATAAACTGAATCATGTAAATGTATTTTTCTAAATTCTGTGCCTTAGGAAATATTTGTTGCCTGAATTTACAGTAGGCAGAGAAACTCTATGCCAAAGGATACAATTTTTTCCATATCTTGATTGGTCTATGAAAAGGCAATGGTTAAAAAATTATACTTGGTGATATGTTACCTTTGTGCACATTGACAGGACTGGGTCCCATAATGTCTTCCAGTAGCAAGACTGGGATGTGCAGGGCTCTGTTATGCCTTGGCTGGATTTATGGCTGAGGGGGAGCCAGCACCCTACACACCAAATCCGGGGCGCTGGGATCTGCTGAAGTTCCCACACACTCACCCCACACTTACCCCTCAAACAGCCGGAGAAAATGGCAGCCCAGGACAGGCTGCCACCAGAGCCACGACCACAGCTCACATTCAGCCACTTTTTCTGAGAAATCCTCAGCTGACAGGCTGTCAGGTGAATGAACAGATCCAGCAGAGACAGCTGCTCCACTTATCCACCATCAGGCTGACAAGAGGTCTCCACAAAGGTTGATTTTTATGAAGTACAATTCTGACAGCCATGTTTAGTCCTTGAATGCTCCTTTGTGGGAGAGGAAAATTCAGCCTTTGTCTATCTTGTCTCCTTTTACTGCTACAGGAGTGATAACATCTCTACAATCATCTCTAAGGTTCAAAGCCATAAAAGAGCTAACTCAAGATTACAATACATAAATAAATGATAGCTAAATGGAGGCTCAATGTTTTCTGAAATCTGTTTGTTAAAAATAGCATCAAAAGGGGAGTGGTGACAGAGTGTCTGTTGTAAAGGAATTTGAGAAAAAGGCAATAGCAGACACAGGTCTGAAACTAATATTAAAGGCATTATTGGAAAGCCCTGTTGAATTAAAGTTTGTTTGATTTGGCCAAAGTTTGTCACTAAGCTATTTATTATTAGCTCTGACTTGTCCATTACCTCATAAAAGTCAAACGAAATTATAATAATGCCATGTATTTGAAAGTATTTTGTAATAAATAACAAACATATGGTCAAACTAAAGGTTAAAGCAGACATGGTTTGAAAATAAAAAGTTAAAATCAAGAAGAGTCGAGAGGTGTGGAGAGATGCCCAGAGCAGTTTGGGGCAGAGGGAGAAGGGTGCCGCACCACACTGTCCCTGCAGACGTGTGTGTCCTTCCCACCACTCCTCCCAGACATTTTCTGCTCCATGAAGTGTTCTGGGGTGATGTACCAATGACTGGAGCCTGCCATTACTGTTATTCAACAAGGCATGAGTTAAAAGAAGAGAATGTACGAGGCAGTTCTTAGGCAGGAAGGGGCTGGACAGCCAGGGACAAGAACTGGCCACGCTCCTGCCCCAGTGGATGAAGGCAGCAGTGCCCTGGGTGCCAGGCCCGGGCACTGGAATGATGCTTTCTCCATCACTCTGCTGCTGGGAGCGTGACTTGGGGAGCTGTGCACCACGGGGATCACCAGAACTCTCTCTCAGCTGGCTTCAGCCTCAGGGCAGGGCCATCCCTCATCAGCCAGTAGGTGCATTAAGATTCCTTCACAAAAACCAAACAAAAAACCACCCTAGTCCCATGGTGCCCTCACCCCCAAAAAAACCCCAAGAAAAAAAAAACAAAACAAATCAAAACCAAACACCCAAAACAGGCTCACTCAGGTAACTTTTTAGATGCATCATGCACATGCTAACAAAAAAAATCACAAAAATCAAAATGAGGAGTGTACAACCATACAATTATCAGGCAGGGGAATGTCTATAGAGCCCCATTTATTCACACAGTGTTGCTTTTCTAGCATTGCAATTTTATTTTGATTTTCTGCGCTTTTTTTCTTACCTATTTGGAGTTTTGAGAGACTCTCCAATAGTTCTTTAGCATAAAAGAGAACAAAAGCAAAAACATAATATACAAAATAAAATTATTTTGTGAGATTGATGAAATAGAAGACAAAAATGGGTGAGGTACACCTAAAATGGTGCTTTATTTATAAAGAAATATTCCTTGTAGTGATTTTATGTCCAAATTGGTCAAGGAGGAAGGGTTTATGCCAGCACAGAACATGGATTTGGATGCACACAACACTCTTAGAGGATCACAAAAACAAAGCTCCAGATTATTTCAGTATTCCAGTAAGGGAAGTATTAAGGAAAACAGCCTGGGAAAGGATAAGGTGATTGCAAAAATATCCCAGACAAAGTAAAAGGATAAGTTAGGTGTAAATTAGGTTGAGGCAAGAACATTGCTCAGAACAGGTGGAAAAAATTAACTGATAGTGAGAATAGTACACAAAGGGGACACATTTGCACCACTTTACAACTTGGCAAACACCTATCTTACCTATCAGCATCTCATCCATGGCAGAGTGTTTTCTATGGTCAAGTAGGATAGAAGAGGCCATCCTCCTCCCATTCTCATTGGACCACTGCTGGGATCCACTATGATATTATCCCTACCAAGGGAATTTCAATTAAAAGAAAGTGACCTAAAAACACTGGGACAGAGAAATGTTTCAGGGTACCCACTAGTCTCTCTGACAGCAAATAAAACCAGATATCTGGGGGAGAGTGCAAAATAATGCAAACAAATACTACCATCTACTACTGTTCAGGCTTCCAAACATTTTTGGCTCAAAAGACTTTGTGAGCTAAACAGAGTATTCTATACATTAAGTGACTTGACACCACCGTGTCTCCTGTAATTGCTCCAGTTTCATGTCAGTTCTCAACATTTACAATATCCTTTGGCAGGAGACTTCACTAGTCTTTCCTTGTTTCACCAAGATTCACCCTTTTTTTTTTTTTTTTTTTTTTTTTTTGTTACAGATCCCATCTAGTCACCATTTTGTCTTTCCTATATCACTCAGAGACTTCTGGTACAAACATGATAACCAATATCCATCAGGCGTTATCATTCCGTGCAAAGAACCTACCTCTACTTTGTTGTTGTCCAAAACCCATTTATTTGATTACTATGACTAACTCTCATCTCTGTGCTCCTGGGTAACTCAAGGTTGTTTATTACCCCATTGCTTACCTTTTCCTTCACATAATTTGCAAATATGTTCAAGAGCAAAGCCAAATGTAGATCTCTGCAAAATTCAAGCAGCATCCTCCCTTCATGGCAAAAGCTATTTACTCCAATCAATTTGTATGTTCTGACCACACTATGCCCACCGTGTCCATGCAAGATGCTCTGCCTTAGCCCAGGTCCAGGGTTAATTTAAGACTATTGCAAGGAATTACAGAACTTGCTGACGTGCCAATAAATTTTGTGGTTAAGACAATACTCCTTCATGAAAGCTGTAATGACCTTTTAGAAGCATACCAGGTTTACATGGTTGCTAGTTCTAATTTTAATTCAGTATTTCACATACCCCACAGTGATTCATTTCACCGTTCAAGCCAAACTACTAAGCAAATTATGAAAACCCTCAAAAGCACATGTCAATCAGCTGAATGGGAGCATCTAGAGATTACAATCCTGTATCTCTAATCTCTGTGGAGCACATTAGTCCTATTTACTTGGGGAGATACCATGCTTATAACCAAAGTCTGCTGTCTTTTGTCAAACAGTTTGAGATTGCAAGTGAGACGTTAGCCTTTAACTTGTTTCAGCTCCAGGGCCATCGATTCCTTTGGCCTGCGGACTGCCCATCCATTGCTGCACACTGCACGCCAGAACTCCTGCACATAAGGAACCTCTGGTATGAGGTCCTTGACTTTTTGTTGCAAATATTGACTGTTTTGGAGGGGGCTGGGAAGAGGGCCGAAAGGTTTGTCCTCTACCAGAGGGACCAAGCATTGGCCTGAAGGTTTTTGTTGCAAATTTCTCCGCAGGGAATTGTTTTTCAGCTCTATTTCCTGCAGAAACAATGTGTAGGCAATGGTGATACCTTGTGTGCCTGTTCATGAATGGGTAAGTGCAACTTTGTAATTAAGCATAGTGTTTGAAAATCCCCAACACATCAGAAAACACATTCCATCAATATTGACAGCTCACTTAGTAAGAAAACTGAATACAGTTCCTTTCCAGAGAAAAGAGGCACCTTGCTTCAATTAATGAGTTATTAATTAATTAATAAATGGGTTACCTATTTCAAGTTTATAGGTACAGACTGCTTTCTCTGAAACCCTTTGAAAATGATAAAGCTTTAGGAAATAGTCATAAAAGGGGAATGGGAAAATTGGATTCCAGCAATTTTCTCCTCATTTTGTGCTCAGTTACTTTAAGCTAATATTTTAACATTTCATGAGAAGATAAAATTCTGTGTTGCACATTAAGATGCTTTTAAAAGTGAAAGCAGTAGCCAGAGATGACACCACACGACAGGGAGTATACTACATTAAAATATTTACCTCTGCTTTCATTTTCAGTGTTAAATCAGCTAAAGAATGAAGTGACTTTAGTACAGGGTTTGAGAACACAAAGATTCTGAACTTTAAGTTATTTGGTGTGATTTTTTAAGATTACACAAATATCATAAGAAGTATTACAGATTTAAGCAAAACTCCTTGGAGATTGTCAACTATCCTTCACACACAGAATTGCTTAAAGAAAGAGTTAAACATTCAGGCAATTTTATTTTTCTTTTTCAAAACTTTATTAGCTAGACATTACTAGATGACATTGTAAAACCCCTTGTGTGCAAGTGAACGAACTCTACAATGTATGTCTCCCCACAATTAATCAAATCCACTGCCCCCCGCCCTCATTTCTGAATATTGATTCTAAGATGGGTGGAGTGCACTCAAATGCTACTTTACATTCTTCCATTTCATCATGGGGAAGCACCTTTTCAGTCTGTTGCTAACAGGGGCCAGGGATGTCAGTGTAAGTGAAAGGAATGCCTTTAAAGGAAACAAAGTACCGTAAGTTTTGTCTTACGAAATTCAGTCTCATACGAACACCAGATTCATTGCAGTCTTAAAAATTAAACTGCCTACCGTGATTGTATTTAGCAAAGTGAAGCGATACCGAGACATCTCTACTACTGAACACTAGTGAGGTAACGTTTTGAAAATAAAACTGTTAAAAAATTCACTTACTTTTGAAAGGTCCTGTCCAGCAGGACAAACATTGGCAGAACACCTTCCCTTGTATTCGTGCATGTACATGTGCATATACAACCTGCGTCTACTATAGCTTTTCAAAGAACAAGATTTTAGTTATACATTCATCAGGACAAGTTTAAAGATCAGATATTACTATGGTAGATTTAACAGAAGACTTCAATGAACCATCTTCTAGACCTCCTAAATGAAAAGGCACTCTGAAGAGGGTAGCAAGAAATAAACCTTACAAAACATTGACATGAACTAAAGCATCCACACAGGTAGCACACTCAACAGTGATTATTGGTATACATTTAAAATATCAACTTGAAGATTAATTATTTGAAAAATATTGCCCAAGAGTACTAAATATTTTCATCAAGTAATTACAGCATGAAGACCATTGCTGCAATACTATGCAACAGAAAATGTAGTGTCAGCTAAATGCAAGACAAAGATAATGGAAAAATCTTATCAGCATTTTGGTTGTATGTCTGCTGGTTCTAGGAGAGAAAAAATTCATTTAAGGAAATAACTAGTAAAAATAAACAGTAACTCATATGGTTGAAGGAATATTTTGATACATGGCTTCTATTTAATGGATTATAGATGGATCAAATTTTTAATGCCTAAAATTTTGAGATAATGCTGAAATAGAAGTCATTAAGATATGTGATAATTCACTTATAATTTTATTGCAGTATGGCTCTAAATCAAATTCCCTATCACCAAATGCTCAGATATGCAAGCTGGATCCTGACTAAACAATCACAGCAGTGTTCACAGTAGCACTGTGACAGTTATATTACCAATTAGTAACTCCAGGGTGGAAAACAATCTCCTCCTCCAGTTCTGAGAAACTCAAGAATTTCAGGAAAATAAAAGGTTCAATGGAATACTCATCTTAATTTCTCCTTCTTTCCTTTACAAGTTCTTGGTGGAGGAAATTGAACACATTAAAACCATCTTATGATCATGAATTTATAAAAAAATAGCTCTTCTAAGCACAGTTTTTCTTCTTACCACCCATTAATTCAATTTCCTTCTGATAATTACATTTTATACTTTTTTTTTTTTTGGACAGATAATTGCTACCATAAGCTCATGAAATTCAAGGTAATTTTAGAAAAGTGGCTCACTCCTGACTTCAGTAATAGATGGAAAATAGTGGCATCAACATTACTAAGAACAACAGGTCCTTTAGTAAGTCTAGAACACACAGGGTAAAATTCCACTGTCTTCTGGAAAAGGAAGAAGAAATAAACCCCACAACACCCATGTTGAAGCTATCAGAAGATGGCAAAATGAATAATATTCTTCCAGATCACACCTCCCACCCAGCAGAGAAGGGCTGGGCAGAGATCCCAGAGCTGTGCTACCATCTTGATTGATGGTTTTGTCCACTCGGATACCCACCCCAGAGGAGCTACCAACTTGTCCTACCAGGATATGTTAGTTCCAGATGGGTAACACTGGAATGCTCTCAGCCTGTTTAAATCCCAGCCCAGCTGCAGTGCAGCTCCATGTGCCATACTCCGTGGTGCTTCCACCTCCAACAATCAGCGCCAACAAGGCACGAGTGAGCCCCTGAGCTGGCAGGTACAGCCACAACAGGGCGTGCTCCAACTGAGCTTTGGCTGAATTCTCTTCTCAAAAAGGCTGCACTTCTTCCAGTGCTTGAACACTCATGGCTTCTTATGTTGGAGGAACCAAACTAACAACAACTTAAGATGCATTTCTGCAGAAATCTGAAGGAAGATGGGAGTCAGGGGGAGGGATGGGGCAAAGAGTAAGTTAAAAATTATCACAGAAATGAGATCATCAGAATTAAAATAAGCATGACAGATTACTTTTATGATAGGCTAACTTCTTCCCTAATATAGCATTTGTCAACTTTCTGAGCAAACCAACACTCATTACTTTTTGGCTTAATATAACTGTAGGAGTCCACAGAACAGGAATTCCCATATTGCTCTGTTGAGGGGTATGAACACCTTTCATTTTTTTCATGCAATAAGGCACTTACATATTTAAAATTCCTTAATATACAAAACACTAAATCCTGGAATTCAGGTGTTGATTTCATGGGCATTGCCTTTCTCGAATTTTTTAAAGTTCTTAGTCATCCCACAAATATACTACAAAAAATTCCAATCACTGATGCATCTAGCTTGTATGTTTTCCAAATGCAGAACTAGAAATTGCTTTCTTAATGAACCCACAGTGTCTGGCCAGCACCCTGGTTGTGCCAGAAGCATGTACACTAAAATCGATGTGGTCTATTATCTCACTCCCCTCACCCCTTGCCACTCAAATTAAACCTATTTTAAAGGGGATCCTTCACTGTAAAATACACAGAAGAAGAGATGAAGGCAAGGGAAGACTTGTCATTGAATTGCCATGGAATGAAATTCAGATTGTGCACGCTTCTCAGAGATAATTTTTTCTTTTTTTTTCAGCACTATTCTCATCTCTACCATAGTGACAAGAACTAACAAATACCCAAAAATGCTATTTTGTACTCAGATGGTTAGTTATGCAACAAAGATGACTGTGCTGTTTTAGTACATTTTAAAAAACACAAAATTAAAAGCCTTGAAGAAAACCAGATTTCAGCATCTTGCTTTTAAGTAATGTAAATAAACAAAATTAGTCTTTTGCTTATATCTCAGCAAAGCATTAATGAAGCAACTTATGAGATCACATTTTACAAGTCCAATATGATCTTCAGTCATTTTCACAACTCAGTTTCAAATAATGAAATTTAGAAGGAGAAGGAGAGCATACAAAGTGTATAAGAATGGAAACATGGTAAACATTTTATTATGAGATGGTAAACAGTGAAACGTAAATCTATCCCTGTCCTTGCAATTTCTGGACACAAAGCAGCAGGATGCAGATTGATATGAGAAACTCTCAAGAGTGCATTTTAATGTTAAAACATAGTCCATAACTAAAGACTGAATGATTCTGCTCATCCAGAGCTTGCATAAGGCATGAAGATATTTTCTAACTGCATCATAGTTTTACAGGACAAGTTTAGAACACCTGAACAGCTTCTCTGGATTCTGTAAATATACTTTCCATCTAAAAATGAGGTAAATGTGGCATTGTGTTAGTAACATCGTGCTTTGTGACAGTTAAGGTAAAAATTTCAAAAATACTGTTTTGAGTCTGACAAACTTTCAACAAGGTGAACACTGAAGGGGGTTGGCATGCAGCTGTATTTAAGATATGTGCAAAATTCACACTTATGCTAAACAAATGTTTCTACACAATAAGTTTCTCTTCAGACTTTTATCCATCCAAAACACTCCAGAATAGTTTTTCATGTTTTGATAAGCCAAATAAATATCAAAAAAGTTTTCTTTTGCACAATATGAATATTTTAATAAATGCATCCCTATTATAACTATTGTATTATACATACAGATTTATAAATAAACAGCTGGAATTATGTTTCAAAATATATGTATTTATTTTTTGCTATGGAGTAATTGAAACTTTTTACACATTTTTAACTTTGAAATCAGAGCATGCACTCTAAGATCAGTTTTGATTTCCCTACTTTATGGCATTTCACTATTAGGTCAAGAGAAGAGAAGCATCAGTGATTAACTGCCTAATATGTGCAGTCTGTTCCTTACTGCAGAGAGAACATATGGTCCCTGAACTCTTATGCACAGAAAGGTAAGGAAGAATCAGCGAGAAAGCTTCAGTCTGCAAGCAACTGCATTTGTTAGTTTTATTACAGAAACATTTTGGGGTGCTAAGTACTGCTCAAGATGTAACACCAGCAAAATACAATCAAGGCCCAGCTGGTTTTTCATGTAACAGTAGCAAGATAAACTACTAAATAGATCAGCAATGTAACTTTGTAGAGGTTGTGTGTCCTCAAGTTTATGTTAAGTCCTAAAAACACTGAACAGCTGCAATTCCACTTCTTACAGTGTGCTGCTATTTGTGACATTGAAGAAAGCAGAATTGGAAGAAATGTTATTTAACACTGTCTTTGGGTGTTGTTTCTAATTTTATCAGTGACTCAAAGCATTAAGATTTCTTTATTATATTAAAAGTTAGTATCCCCTCTCCTGACATTCTGCTGTAATGAGAATGTTGTTTGGAAATTCTTCCCAATTCCATCCCTCTCCTGTGCTTACTAAACACATTTGCAGAATGATGCCAATGAGAGGAGTGGCTCCATAGCAGTTTGCACTTAAGAAGTGAACCAGGTTTTCCATGGCTATCAACATACTTCCAGATGTTTTTATAAAAGTATTTGTGACAAAATTCCACACTGGCATAAAAATAGCTTTCTCTGGTTTAATGGGGCTGTGACTGATGTCAGGAATGAAGTTGACTCACTGCAACTATAAGGCTAAAAAATTAAAAGAAAGTAAGAAATTATCTAATAGTTTCCTCATGTAGGATTCTTTCCATCAGCAGAGATCTAATATAGATTATAACAGTAACAGCAATCTGTGGTTCTCATCCACAACTTGAACCTGCACAGTTAACATACCAAAAATGATGATGGAAGGTTTGCTCAAGAAACAAAATAACTCAACTTTAAATTAAAAATTTAAAAATCTAACACACCAGCCTCGAATCTGCATGGCAAGCTATTTGGCTACTGAATATTAAACAGCTTCTCAAATCCAACTGGCATAAGAAACCATTTCATCACTGGTGAAATTGTATCCTCCAGGAGAATTACTGCCCCACCTACACATCATCTAACATCACACAAATTGTGACAGTCTTTGAAACAGCAAAAAGCCTCTTGGCTAAAAAGAACACTTGATGGTGATCCAAAATGCTTTCTAGTTAAAATTGGCAGTAGTCTCTGCAAATTAATATTTTTGATACATTAAAACTTGTATAATGAATAAATAGGTGTAAGTTACAAAAGCTCCTAACACACTATGAAAAGTAACAAAGCGAGCATTAGGAGCATCAAAACCAAACACAAAATCTTCCCTTACACATTTGCACTGCCTCAAAGGAAGATAATAGATCACTCAAAGTGCACTGTACTTTAATGACACTGAACAGGGAGGAATATACTGTTTATTTAGAGGAGGTGAAAACTGAGGACTCACTGACTTTTTTGTACAGAACTAAGGCTGATGGGTCAGCTCAGCATAAAGCTACTCAGAATTGCCTTTCTGCCTCTTGCTCAGTCTAGTACTCTCACTCGCTAACAGACTGACAAAAGGAAAAGCACAATTATTTTCCAGTCACGAGCTCCTGGATAAACTCTGTACATATACCTAACTATGCTCTGAGATGCCACGGGACAGAAAATGATTCTGCTGCTGCTATGGCTGAGCAGCCCTGGGACTTGACCCCATTAATGAAATGCAACTGAATTCCGCAGAGTGGAGGAAAGGAGAGTGGTCCCTGTGGGGTGGCATGTCCAGCCAGCCCTCCCAGCAGGAGCAGGGTGGGACACACAGCCAGGGCACACGGGGAGGGCCCCAGCTCTGACTGCACAGCAAACCCAGCCCCAGGAAAGCTTGAAACAGAAGGCCAGCATAGAATGGATTTAAGCACTTCCTAATCAGGACACAGGTACAGCTGAGCAACAACCTTGCACAAAGACAAATAACCTTATATATTAACTGTTGTGAAAGCAAACACAATGATCAGTGATGATCAGCATACAGTAGTGTGAAATCTGCCTTAGCAGGTTAATATAGCTGCCTGATGAAGTTTTCTGCTAATAAAGATGGAGTAGAACAGCCTGATGGTTTCTTTAGATTAGTTACAAAAAACAATACACTTACATAACTTCCTTATAAAGTTCATTCACTTTCAAATGAATAAATTAATGTTTTTAAAACAAATGATGTGGCTTTGATGTATATAAGATTTGCTGTGATGAGTTGCTTAAAAGCTAGTGTTTAATCAAATGAAGCTTTGTACTGAGCTACTTCTCATGCTTTAGTAGGTTATGTTATATAATATTGATAAAAATTGTATTTATGTACTGTTCAACTGGGAATATTTTTGTACAGATGGAAAAAGACTTCCACATCCATCTTCTGACTGGTTCTTGAACGTTAATCCTGTTCTACAGAAAAGCAAAAATTATTGTAATTCCTCTTCTTTTTTCCCTACAGAAAAAGCAGAATCAGACTCACTCATCTTTACAAGGTCAAAGACATCTCTTTCTGCTCTATATAGAAATGAAGAACCATTTCCCTTTGATTTAATCTGTTCTGATAAAATCAAAACAGCTTAGATGAAATGATAACATAGGAGCTGAGTTGTATGTTCCTTTTCTCCATCCACAAGGACATAAGTAAGTGCAGATCTATTATCTTCCCTTTTATGTTTTTTATTCTAGTATCTTAGTTTCAGATCTTACTGAAGTCTAGTTAAAAACTGAAAATGGCAAACATGGCAGAGTGAAAATAGCTACAAAGACCATAAGAATATCTCACACATTTATAAAGAACCAAGAAAAGAAAGGAAATTAAACCACTGTGTAGTAAATTACAGATAATCTCAAGTACTAAAATATTCTCAAGTGGAGTAGTTTGACACCAAGTTATAGACTGCATTGCAAACCCAACTCTATCTATATATATCTCACTCTCTGAGGTCTGAAGGTTTTTCTAAATAATACAAAAATATTTTCATTATTTGACATTTAAAGAGAGGAATAAAAATCCCTGAGTAAGCCAAAGACAACTGATATGTATAGCCTCAGAAAACACACTCAAAACCAAGACCAATTTTAAGGCAGCTTCCAACTTCAGACAGAACACAAATAGAAAACTGATGTGTCTCAGAAGAAAGTAAGTCTAAATAACAGGTAAACTTGCATTCACAATAAGCATTGGATTTTATTTCTGAATGTCATTGCTTCCCTCCTTAATTTGCAAATCTTTGAAAAGTACTATATCTACTGTTAGGGTAACAGGGTCAACATGCCCCTATATTCAAATGGAAATTATTAAATAGTTATTGACTACTATGGTGTGCTTGAAGAAAAAAAAACGCCAAGAAATCAAAACCAGAAGCTGACAGAAAACAAGCATCCTAGCCAACTATGGTAAACTGATATTTGTGTTTCCAGGTAAACAAAAGTCATCAGCTTCTTCCACTGAGGCTTTGAAGTCAAAGTATCTTATAACAGTATTATGTTGGTGGGGCACAACACTTTTGCTTAAAAATTACAACTGGATTCAGATTTAACAATTTTCAAAGAAAGTGGTACATTCTCTTAAATGATACGTTATTTTGGGAGCCTAAATTTTGAAGTCAGTAGACTCTTAAGGACATTTCCCATCTTCCTGCTTCCTCTTTCCCCATATATACACAAACATATATATAAATATATGTGTATCTTCAAACACACACGCTGAAAACAAGTACCTTCACAGTACAAATCCAATCTTCTTTTCTTTAAGATTAGCTTGTATTTTTACAGTATGAAGTAGGTATTTTTCTCAGTTCCTTTCTTTATTGTTTCAGTGTTCTGTCTAAACAAATTCATTATAGCTTTTTCTTTTATGTTATATTTGTATGATAAATTTGGATTAAAAATTAAAATTGTAAAAATTCTCAGTAACTGATTCCTTACACTGAATTACATTGCTTTTGTTGTGATGCACTAAGAGAGAGTTTGGTAGCAAACAGTGGAACTTCAGGAAAAAAAGAGCAAAGATTGCTATTCTCTTCAGAACCGTCATGCGCCAGGAAGAGAAACACTGGAAGCAGGAAGTAAGAATGAAGTGGTCTGCTAAGAATTTATGGTTGCTTCCCTTACCCTGGATTCACAGATTTTCCTCATGAGACAGTGGATACTCCAAGACTTATGTAGTAGTAGACTACCCAAGGGAACAAACAAACAAAATGTGCTATTTAGGTTATAAAATTTCATCAAGTCAATTGTCACAAAAGTAGTGTGTAGCACGTGTATCATATTCCAAGTCAGAATAAAAGAGCAGGTTCCCAGCTTCCCTGCAAACACACTTTAGGGATATCTTGGGACAGATTAGGCCACTGACACATCCTGTTACCTAAACCCTTCAAATTTTTCTGTACTGTGAGAATTTAAAAATGAAGTCCTGCTGTAACAAATCTTGTCACACCCCCTTCCACTAACATGAATAGACTGTCATAAATAAATTACTCAAGTGAATCCAATCACCATATTCTTAAGCATCACGGCGCTTCAGTACTAAGGGTATTCCCTCTGAGGCACTGCAGTTTGGCGGTGGCAATGGGCACTCCACTAGCAGGAGGACTCAGAAGATAACCAGCTGTCGTGCTCTGGCATGTGATGGGATTTCAGTATGCTGAACAGAATGCTGTGTGATGGAAGTTATTTACAGAAGTAGTTTTTAATACCAAAAGTAGTATGCTCAGTATACAGTAAGGGTCCGAACACTTGTAAGCATTTCCACCTTAAAGGCCGACACTGAAGTTAAACGAGCACATGTTAGCAGTTAAATGCTTTCTTCACAGGCCAAAACGGTAGTAGAGTTGTGGCTACAATACAGACTTGGATTGTCTGGTTCAGAAACTTAGACTCAAAAAAACCCCTCCAAAGTAATCACTAAAAAAAAAAACCAAAAAAAAACAACCAAAAAAAAAACCAAAACCATTTAAAAAGCAGCAGTCAGGGGGCCCGTCTTGTTGAGAGTGCACCAGAGCAAAGAGGCTTTCTGGTCTGCAGTAGTGTTTTCGGCTGAGGGAAGATGGCAGGAGAGCCCCCGTTCTTGTTCCAGGGCGGTGGCTTTGATGCTGTAACCAGCAGTGTATTGCTCTGTTGCCCAAAACACGGAGAGCCCTTGCAGGACCAGCTCAGTTCAGGCGAGTAATGTCCGTCCTCACCAGGGCATACCTGTCCGTGACCTTTTCCTCTGCTTTTTACAAAGGCAATAGATCGGGAACACAAATAAACCTGCCAAGAGATGGGAACATGAAAAAAAAACCTGTAATTAAATGCAATGCTTTGTGCACATGTTATGTTCTTTAGATATATTAGAATATGTATTATTCAGATGGAGTTTTTCATGTCTCAGGAGAATTTAGACCAGACATTTGGACAAGCAGAAAAAAAATTAGCCTGCAGCAAACAGTGTCTTTGATAATGAGTTAAGCTACACTTATTCTTTCTGTTATAACAAGTTCCTGCTAACTCTACACTCGTCTCTTACAAATTGATTTCTGAATTTTTGGTATAGGGTACAAACATAAAACTTTTAAAAGTACTCTGCAAATTCTTTCATCTAAATTCAAAGCTGATGTAACTAAATTGGTTTTCAATTAGATTGACATGTAGTAGAAACAGCATGTTATAGTTTTACTTTTTATTTACTTTTATAAATGTCCTCATCTACTGTGAAGTAACAGTAGATGTTAATTGTGAATAATATAAAGTGTTTATCCTTGCCTGGACAGGGAATTATTTATTCGTAAAAGTCTTTTGAGAGAAAGAAAGCTGTAAAAACAAAAATAAATAAATACATCACAATCATTCAGGTGAAAAATAATTTGTGAAATAGTTTGTACTCTCTCAAACCCAAATGAAAAGCTTCTTCCTCTTAGTCTTGCCACCTGCTGACTGAAATGGCCAAAGATTTTCTTTTCAGACATCACTACAGTAACAACATAGAACAAAAGACTACTAAATCACAGGGTTCTTGCTTTGCTCAAGAGCCTTGTAAATGGTGCAGTATGGTTTTCAGCTTTGTAACTGAGTACTCTAATAGTGGCTGGCAGAAAATACTGCTTTAATTATCTCAAAACCAAAACTTTTCTATAAATAATAAATGTTTTTGGAACTTCTCATACTGCTGGTCTTGATTGTATCTTATCCAGCGAAGCCTAGGATAAGACTTTAATGGCATTCTGATTATTATTGCAAATACTGTTACTATATTACTGCAAAACCCTCTTAATTTTTAGTACATATAAAGAAGTGGGTTTTTCCCCACCACAGATTATACCAAATTGTAGACAAAAGTAAGATTTACTGGCATTAAAAAGTCTTTATTGTTTAAAATTTTGGCATAAAAATGCTATTGAATAGAATAAATATTTAAGATAGACATCGCTCACTCTTGTCAGTGAAGAAGGTTGGTCTAAATATAGAAATTACAGCAATATTCCTTATTTGGCCAGATGTAGTCTAGAAAAGCTGTAATAGTATTTCGGTTATAGGTTGGTTGGTTACTTACAACCTTATTAATGTAACTATCCTGGTGTACTTTGGCTTTATTACATAAAAATAAAGGAGCCACATCCCAGTATACCTCAGGGCTGGGCATGCATTGCAAATTCTCAGTGGAACAAGCAGTTTGATGAATAGCTGTGAAGCAGCATGATCTCTGAATGACATATTGCTGCCAACATAAAGGAGAGATAGGCACTCACATGAGCAAAATTATACCTTGTTGTCACAGCTGATTTCCTTTCTGTGGGAAAACTCAGCTAAGCCAGGCAAAGAGCAGCTTTGCTAAAATATGTGTCCATGTTAATACAGCCACATTAACAGAGCTCTGATACTGTAATCAAATTAGTTCACAGCACCAGTTTTTGTGATGGAATACAATGTGGCAGCCTTCACATTGGATCACATTTTGAGACTGACTCATCCCAATTTGCTGCTTTGTTGCTTTTGCGTCTTCAAGCTGGTGAGCTCTTGGAACCAGGCCTTAGCTCCCTAAAACTCTTGTCATACCCATGGCCAAGATCACAACATTGTGATTCAATGGGGTGATTAAAGGCTAGGTCCAAGTCAGTCAGCCCCTAGGGTTATGTTTAAGTTACTCTGGACTTTCTGCTAGTTTTATCTACAGCAGTTAAAGACAATTATTTGGAAAATCAATATGTTTTCCACGTCAACAAAAATAAAGCTAGTAAGCAGAAATTTTAAAAAAAAAATGTTTTTTTAGAAAAAAAAGTCATATTTAATATAAAATAGGATCGGTGAAAACTGTACTTTGTCTCCATGTTTTTGAGATGTCATATAGAGAAAGTCACTGCATAATCAGGATTACATTCATTTACACAGGTAACTCTTACCTATTACAACAGCTACGGCTCCCAGTGCCAGTCCCAGAACCAATATTAGGGGTGTAATGAGTAGCTTTCCAGCTGAAATGCAAAATGCATTAAATAGTTCAAGGAAGGAATTTTATCATCTTTTTCCTTTCCAACAATTCATAAATATTTCAATATCAGAAAATATTTTAATCTATTATTTAAAAAATAATATTTTTTACCTCTACAAATAGGATCCCTGTTTGTAATTTCATCCAACAAATTCAGCCAGGAGCTATCACCATGCAGTCAGATCCCTGTACACGTTTCTCTCTGCCCTCTTCAGCCACCAAAACTCTCTGAGCACAGCTTATTTCATACATTAACAGCTTGCATTTATTCATGTTTCCATTCTGAAATCCCTCAAGCATCGACAGGAATGTGATAGCTATAAAGCCACTATAATTTGGCTTCTCTGGAATCCTGCTGCACAGCAACCAGCCTGGAGAGATGCCAAACAAACTAGCATCTTGGAAAGTTTAGGTTAGCTCAAGGTGATGAGACCATCACCTCTAAATACATTTCTGCTTGCTTTAAAAGGCTACAGAGAAGTGCTCATGTACAGCTGTGATTTAGATCTAAGTCAAACCACAACTAAGTCTATTTTGGATCTACATTAATAAGAATATGTTGTGCCTCTTACATGAGTAGGGCAGTGACGTTGAGCAGCACACTCGCTAGACCATAAGACCAAGAAGAAATAAAGCATGTTCATATTCTTTATTTCTGATGAGTTCATGATTTGTAGAAGCTTAGAGTGAAGGCAGGGGTCTTACTGAAAAAGTTAATTTGAAACTGAACCAGAACTTATGCTATCTTCCTTGCAATGCACACTTTCAATGGTGCTGTTGGTTGAGCAGTTGGGTCAAAGACATCACTTAAATGAACTGTCTGAAAATGCAGAAGGGCAAGCATTTTTACTGATACACCAGCAGTCTGAGCAGGGACTTGAAATTCTGCAATCTCTAAGTTAGGTATGTGTTTGAAAGATCACCTCCAGAATGGGAGAAAAATTGAGTTTGTTACCTCTCTCTTCCCTGCCCTTCCCTCTCTCAAGTCACTCATATCAGATTTCAGTAAGTGGATTACTTCATTCAATAATGATGTAAACCTTTCCATAACCTGAGACACTAATTTGAGCAGTCTGAAGGAAAAATGAGATATTTTGGAAATATTTACAGCAGTTAAATGAACTTGTCTTTTTCTTGTTCTGTTTTGATAGTTTTTAATTTTCATGGGAGTGTCGTGGGTGGGAAACATTAATTCCTAGAAGAAAAAAAAATGGCAAATATTTGTATTACTCAGTTGCTAGGCATCCTAATGGCATACCTTTCTGGGACTCCACTGAGCTATGTTCTATACACACAGAACTTGTCAAATATATTATTCAAGTGTAGACAAAGGAATGAATGTAAAGTGATGGAAAACCTCAAGAAAGGTCCAAAAATAAGAATTTAAAGCATTTTAAAACATTACCAGAGCCTTCAATAATTTCAAGTAAAGCATGTAAAAGATTAGAGGTTTAAGGTATGAACCTCTTACTCCTTAGCTATGTAATTAGAATGCTAGAAAATTATGATGTTTGGTACTAAAATTATTAAAAACTTAAATCACTGAGCTGGTGACTCAGTATGCAGAAGCAGAGTCTATGGGAAGGGCCTTCAATTGGAATAACTTCTTTTCAGACACAAAGAACAGTTCTTGAGCTAATTCAAGAACTCCTTTACTTACATTTGACAAACTCAGAGCTGAAATAAAGTATGAGTAGTGTCTTTCCTTCGGCCTGTGAATATGAAGTTACGAGTATTGTGTAGTGACAAGATCTTACAGAATAAAATGACTTTTTATCATCATAAGGCCATATCTGCTTTTGGCTATCAATGCATTATTTCAAAAGATCACATTTCAAAGCAAAAACTTTTTCTACTTATGCATCTGTCATGTTCAAATTCTTAATATTTCTTTGCCTTTGTAAACTAAAATTAACAAACAACACAAGGTGAACAAGGCTTGCAAATGTTGCCATTAAGAAGAGTACCAACAGCAGCAACCACTGGCAAAGCAGGTATGTAATATTTGCTCCAATAATTTTTATCTGCATTGTATGAAACAATTACAAAATGCTCAGTTTTACATGTCAGAATTGAAAACTACATTATATCCAATTCCAGTTTGACAAACATCATTTGTCATAGTGCAAAGGATTATGAGGCTTTTAATCATATAGAGGGAGTGATGACCCACCAAGACATGTCACTGAGACTAAGGATGTTTGCTGCAGGCACTAAACTGTCCTACGTCTGTTAGCTCTGAGAGCACAGAGAGCAAATGTAACACCTGCCTCAGAGCTGAATAAAATCCTGGGTCATTAGCCCACGTGGTGATCTCAGCAGTCGGTTATGACAGCCAGTTTACTGTTGTCCAAAGCTAGTTTTTAAGGGGAACTTAACAAAAAGCAATTGAAACAGAACCTTTTTACAGCTACACTCAAACTGATTTTGAGTGTAAACAATTTCTCTACTGGGTGTCCCAGCATGAAGATGTAGATATTTGTGGTAGTATAACAACTGTATTTGTAGGTGTCTCAGAGGAGCTGCCTTATTTGTGATACAGAGAACCATGTTTTCCTGCAAAAGAACCAAGCATTTCAGGAAACGTGAGGGAATACTTTTCCCTTGCCTAACTTTGGGTTTAGTTTCAGGTTTTAGGGTAATATATCTGAACCCCCATATATCCTTGGAGAACTCTTCACCACATAAAAAATTTAATAAACTAGTTTTACAAAACAGATTTAATCACTAACGTATTAAAAATACTAAATTTTAAGTCAAAATATCATTATTGTTTAAGCAGAGACAATAAAATATTCACTTAAAAAACAAACCAGCAGTATCTATGTAGACGTAGGTTCTAATAAAAGTCTGCATTTGCTTTTAAAGAGTCTTATCAAGTGTATAGAAACAACTTTTTTCAAGCCAGACCAACTAAAATATGAAGTTGCTAATAAAGGTTGGATTACAGAATTGCATGCTGCCTTCAATGAGGCTCAAAGCCATGCTTACATGAAGCAAACCTTGTGCTCTGCTTGGGACAGGAGTAAACATCAGATATGAAAACATCCTGCTTTCAGAATCCCGTCTGAAATGCTGGTTACCACACAAAAAAAAAAAATCATTCACTTTAATAACTTCATTGCATGCTGTGTCATGCTACAGATCCATGAAGTACCTAGCAATTGATTTTGAATACAATTCATCAACTGAATCCAGGAGGTATTCCAGTGGCATCTTGAGTACAGTTAAGATGGCTGCACATGCTTTTCCTTCCTGTATAATTCATCACTGACTCCAGTTATAATCAAACATTCTGCCTTCAACAATTCAGTCAAACAATTATAATGAGAATGAAATATCTAAATCTGCTGGAATGGAAGAATAAAAACAATTTCACTTGACTGTACTGGTCACAAGACAGTCTGTGTAAAAACCATGCTGGCTACAGAAGGGAGAGAAATGTCAGAGATCACTTCTGCTCTCAGGTTTTCTTCCCCCAGTGATTACTATCACTTTTACATAACAGCTGGTTAATGAAGAAAAGTATGTTTAAATTTACACTGCTATAAATACTTTTCCCTTATTTTTACTGCAGAGCAGTTTGTGACTGTATGCACTTGCTTCTCAACAGAAATCATGACAACATGCCAGCCTGCCATGCAGTGATCTTTCTACACATTCCACCTGGACAGATTTTAGCAACAACCCAAAAAACCTTCACCCCATATGGCTACAAAATCACATTTATTAAAATATTTCTTCTCCATAGCAAGAAAGTAAAAAGTCATACAAATCCCCTGTATATCTAGCAACGCCTCACCAGTCTCCCACAGATAGCCAAGATAACATTCTTTTAATTTCCATTACTTAGCTAACTAGCATTTTTCTACAGGAAATCCAACCTTTGTTTCTTACTATGTGTTACCAAAATATAGAGGCTATGCTTCCAATGACATCTCAGCTACCATCTCTTCTGTTGACTTTCAGAACAGAACCAAAATCCAGGCTTGTGTAGTAACACCTATTGATGACAATGCTCCTCTCTTGCCTGATAAAGTATTTACAAATTTATATTTACAGTTCTAGCTACTGGGACCTCCCTGAGCCTGGATGTGATCTCTAACTGGAATTCAAAATTTTTGGGTTTTAAATTTGATCTTAAGTGATTAGGAGTAGTAAGCTTCAGGTCAACATATAAAACACTAACAAAGCAAAGAAAAAATAAATCAAATATCATGACGAAGTAGAATCTGATGGACAGCTGGACAGTCAATAAAAGAATGATATCAAAAGGCCAGCAAGCTATTAATATGCACTCAATTTCATGATAACAAAAGTAGCTAATGAAATTATCAGGAATTGATAAAAAAAACAATGGGACTTTCTCCACACGACATATAGTGAAATCCTAGAGTGTCTACCAGAAATGTCATGGAAGTCAAAATTTAAGAACTGTTAAAACTAGTGAAGGATCCATCCACTGAAGGTTATAATGCAAAGGTTCAGATACAAACCTTAACTAAGAAAGGGTCTAAAGCAATGATTACTGGAAACAGAGAGTGAGATCTTATTTCTAATTGACCATTGCTGGGGACAGATTCACTCGGCAGACCTTTTTACAAGCCCAATAAACAGTCACAGATCAATTCTGTTGAATTCTGTTTTACAAAGATAGATGATCCTAGCAAATTTCCAGCATTGAAAATGTCAGAATACACAAACAAATTGTATCACAGTTTGGGATTATACTTTCTTCAAAAGGTCAGGGAAAAAGTCAAGAGGTACAATCTTACAGCAATATAATGCATTTTTAAAAACAGATTTGAAAATCTACATGTGCACTCATGTAGAAAAAAAGTACAAAAACCTGGACTGGCTCACATGTACAAGTCATAGCCAAAACCTACTGCAATGGAAGAGAGCTCAATTCCCAAATTCAAATCTGATGCAAATTCCTGAAGATTTTAATTTTTTATTTTCATGTGTGAGTTCTGTTAGGTCTCTGGAGTATTTTGGTAGTTATTCATATAGTGTATCGGGATCAATATCCAAATCTAGAGCTGTAGAAATGACAGAGATTTAAGGTCGCAATGACAGATGAAGAATTCTCTGAATTATTGTCAACTTGAGTGTTAACAAGCAATTGTAAAAATGTGGGCCATTACTACATGTGCTGATGGTCAGGTACCTCTGTCTCTACTCAGAGGATGACTATTCTTGTGAGAAATCACCTCATATGACAGAGGGAGTTTCGGAGAGAAATTTTTAACAGAAAACCCTATGAGAAATGTAACCTGAGGCCTTGAGCTTTGCTAATCTTTCTTGGTTTATTAATTAATGCAAACCACAAGTACACTTGCAAATAAGAGATGTGAATAAAAATATCTTATACCTTCTCTATGTATGATCTCATAAATATGTGCCTACACATCTTTACTATGGAGCTTTAATATCCAAGGCCAGGATGAACAGGGCTCTCAGCAACCTGAATTAGTTGAAGATGCCCCTGTTCATTGCATGTAGCCTCTAAAAGTCCCTCTCAGCCCAAACTATTCTATGATTTTAATAAGGTTACCCATGATTCTAATAAGGTTATCCATGATGTGAGCAGGGCTGTCTCCCAGTACAACCTGTTGCTACAGCAGAGACTAATTACATCATATGTAACAAGATCTATTTAAAAACAGCTTACATGCTTTCCCATTGTGGCTATTACTAAAAGGTCTTCTGAAATCTTACAAAGTGCTTTGAAACAGTTCTTGAAGCTTAAGCCTAAATTTACTAATGAATGTTTATATTCATGTGTCCTAATGCCAGTACTGTCTCTCACTGGGACTAGATCTTCCTGTGTGGTGCAATTCACCTCCACAGAATGTTTCAGAGTAGGCACCTCCAATCATTTTCATCTCCTTTCTAGTTATTTCTGTATCTTTAAATCACTTCTCTCAAAGTTTGTTCCAAAGCCTTGCAAGCTCTCAAGACCAAACTAATGGGCTTGGATGACACATTGTCACTTGTTTAAAACAAGCATTCCAGGTCTGCGAATCTCCCACAGTGCAGAGCAGCAAGATTGGCATTTTTATTACCATGTCTATGAGTTCGTGTGTCAATTCTTACCTTCCTCAGGAATGGAAACCACCTAGTTTTCTTGCTGCAACATCTCTGGCTCAGAAGTAATGTTTTCACCTCAGGTCTGCTTTTTCCCACATGCTCTGTCTCTTGCCTTTACCTCCACAATGAAGCTCAAAGCACTTCCTCATCCTAGGTGAACTAAAGTCATCTCCAATTTTTATGTCCTAATTCAAAGCAGGAAAATGTCTATTTTCCTTGATAGCTTGCCAGTTTTTGACAGTTAATAAATCCATTTCCTGTAACATTATAGGTCACCTTACATGCTGTAAGCTCACTATAATGACTGAACTTCACATATATGAAAGACTTAACATAATATCAAAGTCTACTTTATTATCTTGTGCTTCTGTAAGTTGAGACATATCTATCTGGCTCAAAAGCAAATTAAAGTGCCCTTTTGTAAATAAAAAGACATTTTCAGCATCATACTTTTGTGAGTAAAATTAATGTATACAAGTTGTATTTTGCTTCAAGATGATTTTATCTGAACTAAAGCTAACAGTTAAAATAGTGTCCTATTTATATGGGAAAACCTTGAGTTTTTCAACTCAGAACAGGTTCAAATCCAAAGAGCACTTTATGCAAACAGACTTACACCAAGGTTAATTTAAATAAGGCTCCTCCTCTGACCCCTTCCTCCAATATACCTTTAGAATAATGAACACAGCCAGCAACATGCATATTGACAGAACTTTTCCAGTTTGATTATGTGTTATTAAAAAAAATCATGAAACAACTTATCAGAAGAGGACAAAATACTAAATCATACACAGTCCATCTAAAAAGGGAGGGCAAATGCCACATATTTAAATATACTTAATAAGCCACCTTTTGAACAACTGATAAACAAGCTGGCCATCCAATTCTTGAAACCACTCATTTTAATTTAACTATAATTGCCCTATCCCCCCAGTCCCTTCATTGTGCAGCTCTCCACAAGAAGCATTAATCCACTCACCACAGACAGAGCCTCTCACTAATCTCCTTAAATGCGGTCTCTCGGGGAGGTAGCGGTATTTGCATCCAAAGATACTGAGGTTTGATGTGTGGTCTCCAAAGAAGCGGAGCTGGCGGTATCTCTCCCCACAACGGTAACAGAAATTAGTGTTACACTGTGAACAGGTCATGTGGTCACACCCTTCGGTTCTCTGGATGTGGATCTGTACCAGCAGAAGGAAAGAAGAAACATTATTTTTCCCCCCTTGCTAAGCACAGGCAAGCAGGCACTACTGGGGCAGTTCATGTGCCAGATGAAAAGAAGCTGCAAGCAACCCCCTGCTAAGTCAGTATTTGCATTAATGAATACTGCAGCTGGCTAAAGACAATAATGGTTTTATGAGGCATGTTTCAGAGAATCAAATGTGAGTTCTATTGTTTCCACATTCCCATTTCCTACAGAATCCTCCCTTTTTTTGTTTAAATGCTCTTCATACCAGATAAGAATTCTTGCCCTTACTGAAATTTTGGTTTTATTGATGAAGTAGATATGTTAGCATCAAACTTTATTAAAAATAAAAGCAACACAGTGAAAATAGTTATGAACTCTGTTTGACCCCTCCACAGATGGGTTTCCCTCTTAGGCCACCTGTGGTTCCAATCCCTCTTCCAGCACAAATTGATTTGGCATTTTGTAATAAACACCAGAAAGACACTGCTGTTACACAGCATGATCTGAGAACCATGGATGCTTTTTCCTTCCTAAAAAAAATAATTAAAAATGCCACAAATCATGTGTGGAAAAAAAAATTACACCAAGCTTTCATGACATCCACTCGCAGCACAGGATGAAGCAGGGCTGCCCCAATTCTACAGCCATCTTTCTACTGATTGCCTGCATAAATAGTTCCTCATCCTGCATTCCAAGACCATGTTCCACAGTGGACTGGTAGATAGTCTAATAATTGAGGTTGAAAGTGATGCTCAGGGTTCATCTATTTTAACCCCTAACTCCAAGCTGGGATAACTCCAGCCAGATCAGATTGCTCCAGGTCTCATCTCACTAGATCTAAAAAATTTCCAAGCATGAGTATGCCACAGCCTCTTTGAGCAATCTATACCATGCTTTACTATCCTCCCTGGGAATACTTTTTTCCATTACAATCAATTTGAATTTCACCTGTTGGAACTTGCAATAGATAAATCAATGACTCCTGAAACTCTTATACTTACCTACACATACTTATTCTGCAGGGAGGTACAGGCAAAGACATGGCATGACCACTCAGCAGCCCTGCAAGCACCAGAGACACTGAAAGCTCAGCAAGCTCCAGAGAAGCTCCTGACTCCTGGGCTATCTGACATTCTTGAGGGGGTCAAATGCATTTGTTCTTTGGTGTTGATCAGGGGTGATCTGGGCTCTCACTTTGCTCACCCAAACATCTACTGAAACTGTCACTTTACACATGTAATGAAGTGATGCTTTCCACCTGCAACACTGGTGGTGAAAGAGTTACAAAGGTAACAGCAGCTCCAGATACACCTGCCAGCATCCCTGTGCCACAGCAGTGATCTCAGGATTCGTGTTTCTATGCTTTCAAATGCTGCTTTTATACAAAAGACGGGAAAGACATTCACAAAAGAGAGAACTGGGCTATTAATAAAAAAAAATGCTTTCTAGTGGACAAGTATTCTAGTAGACTTAAAATTTGTCTGACCAAGCAAACATCCCCCTCTACCCTAAGGAATTCTGAGTATTATAGGTGTCCTGTTTTCTAGAAGCACCTCAAAAAAACACCATGGCTGATGAAACTTATAAGCCACTTGACTTCAAGACTTTCACAGTTAAGCAGTGACAGCAGGCAAAGTGGAAAGAGAAGTCTACCCAGTATTATATCAACTTAAGTATTACTTAAGAAGATATACACTGTTTTTTTTCTAAAAGGGACATTACACTGTGAGTTCAACTTCTTACATTTCAGGTTACATGTGAAAAAAAATTTTCATCTCACTTATGGTGAGTTTATTTACTGTAATTCCTCAGATTAACTTGACCTGAAATGAAGGAATTTTAATAGTGACTTAAAGTATTTTGACAACTTGACTTTAAATTTTAATTCAGATTAATTTTTCTGGGGAAAAATTCAGACAGCAACTATACAGACTTTTGTAATTTAAAGGGTACCTTTCTTCATATGTTGATTCTATCTTAAAAATGTAAATGAGGGAACTAGATCTTGTGACTAATGAGAATTAATTAACTGGTTGCTTTATTTTCTTTTTGAATCAAGACCTGAATTCTCATGTCTCTTTTTTAATTTATCAACCCAATTAGGTTATCATTCATACTCACTGTAATTCCGTAGAATCCTGGAACCTATAAAAATCCTAGATGCAAACCAAAATTACTTCACATTTCAAAAATAAGCTAATTTTTATTGGTAGTAAGAACTTCAAAGAGATGCTAGCCTTTTATGTTCTATCATTTATATATTTCAGAAATATCCACCTCTTAGAAACTGCCTGCCTTCTTTCTACTCATGCTTTCCTAGAAGCCTCCCAACTCCATTTAGTCATGCATTACTCCCTAATCATTTGTCAATCTACTTGTTTCTGCCCTAAATTCTCCAGACATACTGTCCTCTTGAAACATGGAAGAAGCTGATAAGGATTTTTTTCCTTACAGACAAACACTGCAACTACATGCACTTCATGTTTGTGGCTTCAAAAAGCAGACCATAAAAATATTTTAGTCAATATTCATCTGCACATATAACTGTCTTCAAATGCTGCAAATCCAGAACAACCAGCTGTACTTGCCTATACCTTTTTATTGCAAAAACTTAGCTTTTTTTCCAGGGACTGGAGACTTGATTAAAAAAAAACTGAAGTAAAAAACTCTACAAACCTTAGATGCAGGGCTCAGGCTCCCTATCACATGCTTTGCAGACTGACAATGCCAGGTGAACTTTGTATCATTTGGTCAGGCTGCTTTCAAGCCTAAGACATGACATCTCACCAGATCAACTTCATCTCCGGTTCACGTGGGCATGCCTCCGTGCCCTCCAGATAATCCAGTGACAGAGATGGATTACAAATCTATAGGCTGAGAAAGCCATGGCCGATGGCTCAGATATCACCAGAGGCAGTGGGGGGATGCGCAGGGCTGGGAATGCCGCTGCCTGGGGCCGTGGGGCTGCAGGCTCCCCGGCAGCACAGCTGGGGTAGAGGGGACAGCAGGGCCACTGCAAGCCCACTTTGTGCCTGCATTCATTCAGTCAAAGCTACAGGCTTCATCCCGCAGCCACGGCCCGTTCAAAACCAAAGATGTACACTCACCTTGCAGGGAAAGGTTTAGCCATTCAGAAACCCAAAAACAGCTTCCAGAACAACAGGGCTGAAAACTACACACCAAGGGCAAACACCTCCAGTTCGGAGTCTTAAGTAGACCTAAGTAGCACAATGGCTACTGTGACCCTCATTTCAGACCCTCATTTTACTCCCTCTGCGTGTTATGTGCCCTCTCATAGAAATCTAGAGAAATCACTGCCAAGAGCTGTGAGGATGAGTGGCCAAGTCTCCTCCACCCCTGAAGAAAACCTGCACAGATTTATCCCTCTGTATACAAACACGGACTCTCCTCCCTCCAGAGGATGAGAATTAATTTGCAGAGTGCTTCCAAAAACTATGCCCTGAATTATTTGATAACGCTTACACGAGTCAGAACAGATAAGAAGTACACACTCCTTTATTTGCATTGACATGCTTGTTCTTAAATTTCTGCTGCTGTTCAAAGTCTTCTAAGCTAGAGCTGCCATGTGGTGTTTCCTCAGATAGTGTTGCTTTTGAAATCTGTGGTAAGATAACACCAACATGGAGTATTTCCTTGTTTGCTGTACTGTAAAAACACTTGTGGAAACAAAAGAATTTGGTTGCAAACATACCAAGAAATCATAAAAAAGAACCCCTTAAAACAGTACGGTGGAAAGACAAACAATGTTATGGGTTTTGGCAAATGACATCCAATAACGTGGAGCAAATTTGCCCTTACTAGCCAACTTACTGTAGAACAAGACCAGCACTATTTGGACAAGTCTTGTTGAGAAAAATGGTCTATACTGACTCTCAAAATTGTGCACAGAAAATTTGGAAAAGGCTCTATTGAGAAAAAAAAGATAAAATAAATTTAGAATACAGTTTAAAAAAGTAGCACTTTTCCATATTTCCACACTGACACACAGTCATAACGTGAGTCTACAGTTAAGCATTTGGACAGTGTGTAATATTTTTGTTATCTTATGTAAACATACCTTGGAGAGATCAGGTAAATATAAGCTATTCCTATTAGATGTGCTAAAGCTGTATCCAATTACAGGAAAAAGTAATCAAGTTTAAGCTTATCTAACAGCCCCCACTATACTGACATTAAAAAGGATTATGTTCTTTCAAATAACTTACCCAAACCACTAAAATACTCATGTTTGCCTGAGGATCTGCCTCTGTATACACATACCCTGTAAGTGTGTTTAGATTTTCTCACCTGCATGCCCAGACAAGATAATGCATTTGATTTCTCCATGGTACAGCGAAAGAAAGAGCCTATGTGTATAAATAATTATGTCCAGAAATTATTTGTAAAATACGGTCAAAGTTTACGCTGCAATCAGTATAACACTTTGCAAGTTACCAGGATTTTTATGTATTACTTCAGTAAAGAAACTGCATCTCTACTCAAGTTTCTACCTTTAATTTCCATTCATTCCAGGTTTAGTGCGAAGATGAAATACTAACATCTTTAGGCAAGAAATACTAACATCTTTAGGCAATTTAATATTGGCTTTCCCTCAAGTCTGTTTGCCAATTTTGGCTGCTGCAAATTTTCAACCAAAATATAAAAAAGGTTAAAAATGAAGTACGTTTTCACTGGAAACATTGCCTCTGTGGATCTAGAACATGAATAAATCAAATAATGTGTTACAAATTATTTTGTAACTCTTGAATTTTATTTGGAAATAGAATTCTCATCTGATTCAATGCTATTTTATATTTTGAAGAGAGGGTTGGATGGGAGAGGCAGAGAAGTATTAGATCTAAACCCTCGACTTCTGATTGTTAACTGTCAGATTGCTAATCCCCACTCGTCCAAACACTTATTAATGATTTGAAGAAGAATACTGCTTAAGATGTCTTTTTTTCAACTAACTGCTGGCTAAGGGGTACTTTTGATTACTTGCAGGTTATAGATTTGATTTTAAAATAAACATTACGTTGAGAGAAACATTTTGGACATTGTAGGCAGGAAGAACTTTTATCACCTCTGAAGAAAAAAGTATCAAGAGCTGGGATAGCAACACAGTTTACTAAAACGCTGAATTCCCTCTTCAGTATTCACTTACAGAGCCACATTACCAGCAAGGCCTTAACAGAGGTTCTTCTCTCTGTGCTAGTTTTGTAAGTTTCCATACTGACTCCCACCATGTAGGAGGTTTTATTTTCCTTTGATTAAGAAAAGAAACCTCAAGTATTTTTTAATTAGCAACTAAACTAATGCAACTTCATACTTCAGCATTAGTAACAAACCATGTAAGTTTCAAGTGTTCAGCCTTTTCTTTTGAAGATTGTGAAGAGTTGAATATTTAAACGTGGCATTTTAAATTTTAACTTATTCAGGCTAAATGTTAGACTTCGCAGTTTTAGTTTCTTTTCTCTTTCCAGCTATCAGCCTTCTTACCACTCTTGCTTTTCAACATTCATATTTTTTTGCTTGGTCCACTTCTTAAATTTTTTTGGACCATTTATTTCAAGTTACATCATTCCCATTGTCATAAAATGTGAACCTGGACACAAGTCAAATAATTAAAATCAAAACACATACTTCTTCCCACTCTAAAAGGAATAAAGTATTTTACTTTAAGATTTCCCAGAAAGTGAACATTTTTAGAACTGACTCAAATCTATCAACTCTTACCAAAAAGCAAGCTGCAAAAACTCTGTTAAAAGGTCAAATGTGTGCAGGAGGAAGGGTAAACAACCAGCTGCTGATTTCAGAGCTTTCCAGTTTTGCTCATTGTTTTGAAATCTTTCAATTTCAAGCTACGGCATCACAGGCATTTCTTTCTCAAAGACCAAAATATGATACTCAGTAAACTGATGAACGTTTTCTTGTTTGCACAGTGTAAGGCTCAAAGTGTGACATATACTTTGTATGTTTATAAAGGAATCTTCCCATCCAATACTAATTTTCTATAAAACAGTCTTGCCTTGACTTACTACACTGTTGGTAGCTGTGAAAAAAATAGTCAACAAATTAAAGAGTAGCCTTCATTAAGGGCAACTGGGGTAGGGGTGTGCAGGGCTGTTGCATGTCATTTGAGTACTGGGATATACTTCTTTCTCTTCTCTGAAGGGATCCATGACACTTTTAGGGTGTACTTAGGGTGTAGGAACCCTAAATTTCAGTGCTGAAAATTAATAATGAGAAAGACTGCAGAGATTCATCTAGGTTGGAAAAGACCTTTGTGATCATCAACTCCAACCTTTGGTCACCACCTTGTCACCTGCCCATGGCACTGTCACGTCCTGTCATTTCTTGAACACCTCCAGGGCTGGTGACTCCATCACCCTGCTGGCAGCCCATTCCAATGTTAATTGTTAAACCAACCTTAAAAAGCAACCCTTTCTGCAAGGAAATTCCTCCTGATGTCCAGTCTGAACCTTCCCTGGTGCAGCTTGATGCCCTCTCGTCCTGTCACGGTCACCTGGGAGAACAACTCTCACCTGGCTACATCCTCCTTTCAGGCAGCTGTAGAGAATGAAAAGGTCCCTTCTGAGCCTCCTTTCCTCCAGGTTAAAAAGGAGGGTCTTCAGCCACTCCTCAAAGGACTTGTGCTCCAAACCTTTCACCAGCTCTGTTGCCCTTCTCTGGACTCATTCCAGTACCTCAATGTCCTTCTTGAAGTGAAGGGCCCAGAATTGGACACATCACTCGAGGTGTGGCCTGTGAAGTCCCACCTTGAGGTACAGCTTGTGAAGAAGTAATATTAAATTCTACAAAACATACACTTTTGCCAAGTCTTAGTTTCCCTTAGTTAACTTGTTGACAGAGTATTTCCAGCCTTACTCAGACATTGAATACATTCGAACTCTGGAAAACCTGACAAAGGGCACCGTATTTCCCTAAAGCTTTCCATTTCTTTAAAGCTTTATTTTAGGATTATTTTTTTCTGTAATTAACCCAAATACTTCTATGATTCTAAGCATACATCAAAGCCCACCCTTAATAATTTCCATAATGTTTCTTTTACATGCAGACACTCTGCAGAATCAGTGCAGGAACCAGCAAAAAAATCTGACCTGGTTTTCTCAATGGGTCATTAACAAGAAACTGCACAGAAAGTGTGAATTCTATTTCCAATGCTGAGCAGAAGCTACAAATATTTATTTTAAATGCATATTTGAACAGTTTGAAGCCACTACCTGCAAGCCAAGGGAGAGCAGCTCACCTTGCATTTTGGACACTTCTGGGCATTCCTCTGCCCGTGTTCGATTTCGTTCGCCCAGTGACGTAACAGCTTGTCTCCCTTCTTGTATTCTTTGCAGTTAACGCCTTCATGCCAGGGAGAGTGGCACTTGAAACACCAGACAAATTGGCAAGATGGACACTGGATCTGTATAAATGAGAAAACACCACACATTTGCAAGCTAGGTGCTGATACAACTAGAAAGCCTGTTTTAAAACCACTGCTCTTCAATTAAGAGAGCAGCTGCCCAGCAAAGATCTAACATCTTTTGGAAGCTCTGTTTTAAAAACACAAGAAATTGTGGAAGGTAGCTTGTTCTTTTCCTTTTTAAACAAGAGAAAATACAGAAGTAATTGCTAAAGCTGGGAAAAGCCCCAATCAAAGGAAGCACAAACAGCCTGGTTTAATCACAGGTACTACTTCCTCAAGTGATTGTGTGGCTCAAACTGACTAAAGGCAGAATTCTGAAAGCTTATTCAATTGCCTCCAATACATTTATGAGAACACCTAAAAATTAGCTGACAGTTTTCAGTGCAGTAGATCTGTCTTTTTCTAGGAATAAACTGCATTGGCACAGCTGTTACACAAAGTACTTGGTCTTCTGAAGGGGCTCTACAGAAGTCGGTATGGGTTATGGAGCTTATATTAGAAATGGTCCTGGGAAAAGGGGCCATGAGCAAGGCTCTCATCCAAGAGCCACAACTACCAACAGGAAGTCAGGCACCTCCTTTTGCACTTGATTGCGTCAAGGCAAGCTGAGGCTGCGCCAAACAGCCCACTTACTACAGACCACACCTAATGGCAAAACCCACAAGCAATATTCAAATTGAGAAAGGATCTACTCTTTCCACTCCCTCAGTTTGAAATCATTGCGTCAAACAGGTACTGTCGTCACCACATCTTCTTCCACAGCCTGCTTATCTTTTTTTTATGAAAAGCAAAGGTAGCTGCTGTGTTTGCAGGAGTAATAAACAGAGGCACGTTGCAGCTGCTTGTCTGATGAAAGACAGGCCTCCAACCTGGATAATGACTAAGGAAACAAGAAGAAGCCACATTAGACTCAGGCACATTCAGGCTCCTGCAACATGTTCACTTCTGCTGTGTTTGGCAGCAAAAGATTTCAGCAGCTCAAGCGACTGCTGAGCCCTGTCCACCATCTCCAGTTCAGTCCATGTCTGGCACTGCCCAGGCTTTGTATCCAGCTGATGGATGGGACTAAGGAATTCAACCAGCCAAACGAAGGGTTTTTGGTTAGATTTGTGTCCACACTTGGTTCACCACCAAACCACAGAAACATCTGTGCTAACCATGCATGGTGTGAAGGTGCTTCTCAGGAAACTACACTCAAGAGCATAGTCACATGTGAAGTCCCCAAAACATATTTCTCAAGTTCTCATTCCCACCAGGTGCTCTGCCCTCCTGTTGAGTCATGACAATTGCTGTTATGCTTCCTTGACTACAATTAAGAGTCCAAAGTAGGTGCTCTGATCTCCCTTACATATTTTTCTGGGGCTAGCCAAAATTATTTACACACACAATCGCTACATCTTGTTAAAAGGGAAACAGCACATTACAACTGAAACATGTGGATTACAAACATCATTAGTTTTTACCTGAAAACTTGTCCAAGGCCATGGTAAAGTATAAAACAAAAGCAATACAAGACAGTGCCCTTTCTCAAAATTAAGAGAGCCAGTGGCCAAGATGCTGAATCAGTGAAAATACACTAACTTCCATCTCTGCTTCCCAGATGAATTCTCCTAATAAAACCAGTTTAACAACAAGGAAATTTCCTGCTCTGAGGAACCTAAGGAATGATATATATATGTATTGCTACTAACCAAAGTAACACAGAGCACTGATCAATGTTTACACAATACTTTAAGAACCAATATGCACAAGACAATCATCTAACCTATCCTAACCCATAACTCAGTATCTCTCTTTTTCCTTTTTATCTCCCCCACTCCCTCCCAGCATTGAATTTTTGTCTTTCAACAACACGTCATAGTGTCCTACTGCTGGGAAGAGAGATTATTGTAAGCATCATATTGTAAAGCTCAGTATTTGTTATGCCTCAGCCAAAAATGGAGCTTGTAGCCACAAGTGTGTTCTACAACTTGAAAACTTTTATTACTTGCAGTATTCAGACATTTGAGATAGCACATGGTTGTCAAAAGGTACCAATCCAAAACAACAGGTCAGGAAGCTGCAAGTTAAAGCTTATTCCTTATAAAAAAAGGCAACATAATTTAAAACACAAGTTCTGTGGGTTTGTTTTTGTTTGGTTTGTTTTTTGATGAATATATGACAAATTAATTGCACACTCTATCTTTCTATTATAGCATGCAGATAAGCAAAAGCAATACAGCAGCCGTCAGGATGTATGTTTAAACTTACGCACACTGACATCAGGTGTTTCCAAATACATTAATCAGAAAGAGCTGAAATACAGGATGAGGCTATAACCACAAGAACTCAAAATAACATTTCTTACCACAAATGGCCCTAAATGAACTAGTGAGAACTCTGTTTCATTACCAGTTTCCTCTTCCACCTGTCACCCTGACAGCACTTTCCTCAAAATTGAACTTGTAAATAGTTTTTATATTTTGAATGGACTATTTCACTTCTCTGTGGGCTCAATGCTTCCTGGGCATAACTCAAGCAAGCAAAGAAAACTATGTCCTTAAAGTAGTTATGAACCTTATTTTTCTTGGAACTGCACAACAAACCACCTAAAACCATTCAAACTTGGATGTAGTGTGATGCCCCTGTGCTTAAGAAACAGAAAAGGGCATTTACAGCAGTCTTTCACATCCTTATTCCATTTTTTCTCTGTTTTTCTGAAAGAAAAGTAAAATACTATTTATTCAGTAGTTATGCATGAAATCACCACAGCAAGGACACAGAAATGCTATCTACGTATGATTTTAAACCAGTAAAATACATTATAGTCCAGCAAAGTACACAAACTATATCTGCAAAACAAAACATTAGCCTTGTGTTTTTTCAAATATGTTTTTCCTCACACAAATATTTTCCCATCTATTTTATGATTTCTATTTCTGTTGATTAGAATTGAGAGGATGGATATATACACAAACTTTTATGTCATCTGGAGATCAGCCTCCCTTGAAATAGAAAAGATTACACAACTTTGTGTTCTAACTCTCTTGGTTCTCAGCTTTCTGAAACACTGACCTTTAAGGCTAACATTTTCCATCTTCTTAGCAAGCCTCTTCACTGTAAGCTACTTTATCTATCAGTTTCCTCACCTCATAGGAGAAGACTTTTCAAAACTGATAGATAATTTCAACACAAAACACAACTCAATGTGACCTAATGATAGCAAAACTGACTGCACATGAAAAATATTCCCGGCACCTGAAGGTACAAAAAGCTTAGTGGAATTTTCTGCTGCTTGGTGGAACAGTAGCTGTATAACAGGATGGCCAAATTAATTATGCAATTAACTGATTACATGAATTACAGTCTCTAGCTGCAGATACTGTCACTTTATTTGAAAATAAATATGGGCTCCAGCCAAAACAGCTTCCTTTTTCTCATTATCAACCCATCCCCTCTCTCAAAACAGCTGAAAATAAGCAATAACAAAACAAACAGATTTTGTACCCCATTAGGGCTGATCTTTGTTCCAGCTCCCAGTGTGACACCAAAACATCAACGTAAACAAAAGCAGGCTGGCAGGAATGAACAGCTGAGAGCAAGGAGGGCGAGCACAGCAAAATCACCACACTGGCAGCACCTGAGGCCCAAGGTAGATGGGAGCAATGTATAGCCATGAAGATACCTGTCACTTAAAGTTAAAATCTGATCCAAAAGTGGGGAGCTAACAGATCAGCTCCATCACAGCATCTCTGCTGGTACAAATTCCTGCTAGTTCTAGAACAACTTTCAGAAACTCTTAGTAATTCAAAATAAAGACAGTTTGTGTAACAACTGCATTTAAAAAAAATTTACATTTGCAAACCCAAGCACTCAAGTCCTGCTTTTATGTGACATGTATAGCTTGACAGACCTGAACAAGAAAACTTCATTATGAATCTCACAGAGCAGAGTATTGCTCCTCCATGGCAAGTGGCACATCAAAAACCTGACTTTAACAGGCAAAAGCCAGAGCTTCCTCACGCAACAGGGCTTCTTACTCACTCTTGTGAAACATTTACCCGTTCCATACACAGGAACTCAACCCACAATTTTTCAATTTTTGCCCATTTCCACTGCACTTTTGCATAACAGCTCTGAACAAAGTTTTGTTAGGGTTTTGCCTGCAACCACACTACACTCTCAATTCAGGACATATTAGAGGGGGCAAAGAAATTTTCAGAGTTAATGGTGGATTTATTCATGATAAAAATATTTTAGATAGAAAATTAAATAGTGCTTTTGCTGTTCTGTGTGGCCCTAATGGTAGAAGAAAGGTTTGGATAGCAAGTTCTCCTCTTTTTCCCCTCCTTCTTCCTCAACATGCATGTTAACTTTCCAGGCTTAGTACACCAAGACTTTAATCTCAGCCAATTGAACTCCTGGACTGAGATCACCTTAGCTGACACAAGCCATAATAAGAAAAACTAATTTATAACTTTGCTGCCTCTTTACATTTCCATGTTATTTGTGATTTTAAATACTGCATCATATTTTAGAAATGGCATTAACATTTTTAAAGTATCAGTTCAAATGAAATCTTGGATTTTAGCATGCTTTCCCCTTGCAGTGTATACAAGACTGAGTGTTCTGGCTGTGCTGTGATCCTACCAGCAGGCTTGTGCATACATGTTCCCCAGACATGACTCAGTTATCTTGAAGCCAACACTTGCAGTGCTGGTGCAGAATTCATCTGGTGCAATTGCTGTTGACAATTTACATGCGAATAGGGCAGCCTCAAAAGCCTCCAGTCAGATGTCTCTTGTGCTATACACAAAAGGAAATGCATCTTCACCTCCAAACCGCCTAAAATTCAAGACACAATGTGTGCTTGTAATCACATGAGAACCTAAGAAAACAGATAATACTGGTCCACAGCTATGTGAGTATGTAAATTACTCGCACATACTCCATGTCATATATAGTCATCTTTTTAAATTTTCTCCCTGCAACAGAACTTCTTGTGCTAAGCTTAAATAAATCACTAAAGCTGTACATACATTAGAAAGCAGCTGAGGTTCAAGGAGTATGCTGATTCCCTGTGGATCATGATCATCCATACTGCTTGCGAGCATTTTCCCAACTGTATTTCTGACTAGCATCAACTAGACACTCTTGCACACAACACCTGGGCTCAGCTCAAAGGATACATTTTGCCAGTCTGTTGCCAGGAGATTTAAGCTCTGCAGATCACAGGTACGCACACTGAACCACCACATGACCAGTGACCTGCTCCTGGCTTGCACTACCTATCACAAGTCTCCCATTCCTTCCCACTGTTGTTTGTAGGGCAGCTGGGAACATTTTAACTCATAGAAGAGGACTGGTCACACCCCGAGGAAGTTTCTCAGATTTGGCAGGCTGTGACACAACAGCTGCACCACCAATGACCCACACTTGTGGGACACTAACAACCTCTGACACCTTAAAAGAGGAGGCTGCCAATGCATTACAATCTCTGATCTACCCTGGATTGCATCTGATGTGTGATGATGATGAAGCAAATGGGTGAAGGAGAATAGCTTTGAGCAGAAGGAATTTTACCTGCAGTTTCAGATTTTTTCCACCTCAATGTAAGATGACAAAAATTTGAAAACACTGAGTCCAACAGAGTGTGGCATGTAATACATGCCCTACACAGATATGCAAAAATAGCTCATAACTCAGAATTAGATTTCCCAACTTTTCAACTCCAATGAATACACAACCTTCCACCTTTTAATCTTCATACTGGGCTGAATCTCATGCTGTGTAATTAGGGCTATCTAAATAGTCATCTAAACTCCTACTGAGGAGAACTGGTTTATCCAGGAAAGGCCAGTTCAATCATGAAATTAACCACAACAAATCTAATAACCAGATAACTATCACATAACATGGTGCTGCAGACAACTGTTGTCTTCTGGAACTTAGATGGACTTTCAATAGCTCAAAGCTTACTCTAAATTCTTGCTTTTTATCTTTGATTAAAATCACAGTTTAAGCAACTCTTCTATGAAAAGAAATGCTGCAGACATGTTTTTTTTTTCCCCTCTATTTCTCAAAATTCTGCATTGTCAACTATGAGACTACAGTAATGTATAACCTCTGCTAAAGGAGTGAAGAAATCATAATCAACAAGCAGGACAGACAACAGCTCTATTACTAAGGAAGAGGCAAAGCCAACAGCCTAACATTCTAAATGTCCAGAACTCTGACTCACTCAGAGTTTCAGGGAAAACTTAAAAATTGTATGTCTAAAATTATCAGTTACACTGGTAACTCCTTTTTCCCAGTTTCTTCTGACTGTGATCATATTGTCTGCACATCAAAAGAAAACACTCTTTAAATTAAAATGTATGTCAGGACAAAATTACGCCACCTACCAAAAAAATACAGGCTGAAGAGTTCAGCTGCTTGAACTGTTAGAATTCAATTAAGTACCTAATCAATGATGCACTACAGGCTCATATTCTTCCTAATCACAGCTTGCACACAGCTCCAGTGAAACAAAAAAGTTCATTTAATGCTCACCAAATGCTGTCCTACTTTTGCAGTGCCATCTAACCCACAGCCCCGGCAAGCATGCTCACTTTGTATTTGTTCTCCAATTTGGCAGGGGTAGGAATGTGGCCTCTCCTCCGGAAGGTTGTAAAGTGCTTGCACTGAGGGCATGGCTTGGTGCTGGAGTCAATGCGGCTGAGTTCCAGGAAGTATTTATATTTGATGATGTCATCATGGGGCAGGTTATAGAGCACAGTTGTTTCATCCAGGTGTTCACTGCACTCCGTGATGGGGCATTTTATATCTGCTTGTCCCAGCTGCACCTGCAGATGAACAAAGAAAAGATCTGTATCACCTTTTGCTTGGAAAAGTTAAGCAAGCATTGGGGAATTTTGTGAGGAAAATTACCTTAAAATACTGTAACAATCCAGAGACTACCCTAGCATATGGTTTGTTAAATTATTTAATTTGTGCTTGGTGGAGTTATACCAAGGACACTGCAATTTTTCCAGAGAGCATTTTCAAATCCAAACAGAAAAGTTAATTACCCTGACAACTACAGTTATTAAACATATTCTTCTCAGTGCGTGTACCATGGCTACATGCACCACAAAACCAAACACAGGTCCTAACTAACAACGTCCACCCAGTACTCCATGCTTTGGGTTTAATGGTCAGTCACCACCGTCATGGCTCACAAAGGCTGTGAGAAAGCAGACTGGAACATTTGCCTACTGTTTCACTGCAAAACGACCTGGGAATCACAACACAGAGAAATTGAAAGTCAATTTAGGATCAGCAGCTCTGACTCTGGAACCCTGAGCTGATTCCTGCTCAGTATACTTAGTACCTTTGCAGTCTGCGTTCAAAAAGTTCCTTACATGCCATACTGCAGAAAGTTTTAGTTGAGCTTGGGGCTGACCAAGCTAATAAATTTCCCCAGAATTCAAGAGTTAAAAGTTTTGAAAAACACACACCCTGACAACAACAACAACAACATTAAAAAAACCTTAATAAAAACCATATTGAAACCAGACAAACAAAAGAGCTTGAGGTTAATAGGGCAGAAACTGTTGCTGATCTAATGAGTCCTGATGGTCCCATCCATATGTTCAGATATCCACAATGTGTTTCTAGAGCTCCTGGATTCAAGAACTCTCCTGGACCCAGATCTGCACCCTTCACGCTTGGCAGGTTTTAAGTGCTTGGAATCCATGCCAAAACAGCAGATCCTACTTGGTATGGGAGCACCAGAGCTGCATTTGCCTGGCAGTGAACCCAAGTTAATAAACCCTGCTGGATCTTGAGAGTCTGCAAGGACCCAGCTAGAGCACGTTTTGTCTGCCCTAAGTCATCTCGAAGGAGTTTTGACTGCACAAGTGCAGCTGACCACCAATTCAACTCCTTTCTTATTGAGTACCTCCATGAAGAGAAAAAGGGTGCAATGAGCATCTCTTTCCAGGAATTACCGTTTGAAGGTTGGCAAGTTTGATTTCCCCACACTGCTTATTCTTTAACGTGCTCAATTATAAGACAGAAACATACCAGATTTGGATGCAAATCTCATTGCTGCATAGTGGTACCAGAAAACACAAAGACTCCACTAATGCAGTATTTAAGCTGAAAAAAGAGGGCAAAATCCTAAATAGCAATGCAACACAACCCCATCATTCTTGCTTCAGCCATTCAGCCACATGGACTCTAACAATGAAAATTCAGTCAGGAACCAGAGTCATAACATCAAACCCAAGGCTTATATTGATATCAAAAAAATTCCTACCACACTACCTCTGCTCTCTCAGCAACAGAGCTAAAACTCAGGAGAGCAAAGAGATTAGGTACATGTTAGAGATAGAAACGCAGGGTGTGTACGGGGCAGTGAGTCTCGGACCACAGCATGTTGGAGAACACCTGAACAAGCTACCACTGCCATGGTGCCCTGAGCAGCCTTACCCCAAGGCACAGGCAGGTCAGGATGGAGGCAACTCTGTCCGTAGTACAGAGGAGAGGCAGCTCCCCAGCAATAAACCCAATCTTAGGAGGGAAATTCCCCATATTTCATTTCCAGCTATAAAAGGTGGGCAGAGCTCTGCCACATGCAAACAACACCAGGCTCAGTCTGGCTTTTCCAAGGACGAGTGTAAGTACAGGAGGAGTAAGTACTCAAAGGTATGAAAAAAACAGAACAAAAAAATCCCCCAAACCTCATATACTACATGCTGGGGAATGCCAACATTTTATACATGTAGGACACTGATTCACCTGTAGCAGCACGTAGAACTGAAACCAAGCATACGGACCACTGCAACGTTCTCAGAAGAATCACCCATGCTTCAAGGAGCTGTACTTAAAAGGCAGATGATAATCAGTACAGCACTACAGAACACAAGCACACTGAACTAAGAGAACAATTTGCTACAGAAACACAAAAAGCTATTGCACAAGGATTAGCATCAGCTTTTGTTTAGACGAGTATAGGTACACTTTAGAACCGAACAGTCAAATTAAATCCCACTTATGACTACATAATTTTTTAAAAGAAATTTTAAGCATCAGGGAGGTATTAAAAGAGCCATATCTTTTTGCCAGAAGTAAACTAAGCTACAATGGAGTAGAACTACATAATGAGAAAGTGCATTGTATCTGACAGTACTCAAGCATTGCTTATATTAAATGCTAGTTAGAACAAACCTGCATTTATAAAACCAAGGAATATAAAGCTCAACATTTTCTGTGCTTCATGCCCACACAGAATATGATTAATATATGTGGTAAGAGTCAGGTGTGGTTTCAGTGTTTATTTTCAAAATATGTTTTACACCCACTTGAAATAAATAATTTTTAACCTCTGTAATACTTTCAGCTTTTCAAGTTTGGCAAAGGCTGAACCTTTTCCTGTGTTTTGAATGGGACTGAAGTGAACAGAGTTGGCTTGCTTATTAGCAGTAACTTCAATGGAGCCTTGTCCTACCAAAACAGTCCATCTTTGTGCACTAGCATCAGCAATTGATGGAAGTATAGCTTTTGAGGTGGCCTGTCAGGCTACCTGCTGCCACGGACTCAGGACATGCTGCAGAATGGGAAAGGAAAAACAAAATAAAACAATCTCTTTTGACACTGGTACAAATAATTAGTTTTATTTTCCTTCATTCTCTTTTTGTTTTGAAGAGCCTTATCTCTGCAATATCAGCTTCTCACAATGTCAAGCCCCCAAGTTTCAAGAAAACCACTGTATATTAAGAACTTCAGAACCCTCAGTGTACAGAACAGCATGGTGTTTTTTCACAGCATGAGGAAAGACTCATATGTCTGAGGGCAGCTGAGCTGCAGCAGTGTTAAATGTCAGGCAGCATCCAGCTCTTATACTCAGTTGTGCTTCACTTCTGTAAAGCATCTCAGGAGGGGCTACTCTGCTTACAATTCAGAAGGAGAAAGCAGACTCTACCTCCTTTCATCCTACAGAAAGGTAACATTTAAATTAACAGGAAAACAGTATGTACCTCCTCCTGCCAATTCCTGACATTTCATTTTGAAAGAGTTTTCATTGGCAGGGGGTAGGAAGGAGAAAAGGCAGGGGGGAACAGAGACAGGAGACACACACAGACTCTACACTGATTTACTTACTGCCCAAGAAAGCAGTGATCCCACCAACAGAAAACAGAAACAGATGGCATGATACTTTAAGTCAGAAAACAATTTCCACATCCTGAGCCTTCTTTTAAAGGAAATCTTTGTTAACTAAGCAGAAAGAAAAGTTCAAACTAGTCCAAAAAAGCACTGATTTATACCTGTCATTTGGCCTGCCCCAGGCTGGATGTAACCTAACATTTGCAGGGTGTACTTGCACTGCTGTTTTGCAGCAATGTTCATTAAAGAAGGGGCCACTCTATTTTATAAGATTTATGTACGAACAAGCATTTTCTAGCTGGAACTTCACTCTTAGTTCAGAGATGCCCATGCTTAATTACTCTTATTTCTTAAAGCTGAAAGTGAACTTGGCCATGCCAAATATACACTTCTGTAGAGAAATTTAATTTCTACCTGTGTGCCACATTATCCTCTGTAAATTACCAAGGAAGTTATGCATTAAAAAAGAATTATTCTGGAAATGCACAGATGCCAAGGGAAGGGACAGTCTAGTCTAGAGGACTTTCATACTCTAATTAAAGGAACAGCTGGATTAAAATTCCCTTTATTTATAAGCAAAATCTTATTCCTTTCTAGTTCACTGGAAACAATTTTCATTGGTAAGTTACAAAGCAGTGAAGAATTACTTTTCTTGTACATTTCAAAATTGTGTCATTATGAATGTATTTTCTTTAAAAAAACATAATAATAATTTGTGGAAAATGCTTGAAGGAATCACCATGACTCAGAACTCCACAGTGGTAGGTGCTAATCAAATGAAATCCAAGCAGACATGATTCAAGAAGTGCCAACCAAAGAGAGTTCAAACTTTTTCCTACACATTTTGCACCTGCCTTTAAGGCATTTCTGTGGTTTTAGTACTAACTTCATCAGTCTGGATCCCTGGTTTGTGCCAGTGATATCCCGGTATTCTCCATTTAAATTCTTAAAAAAAAAAAAATCATCCTGCGAAACACATTCTCTTTTTCAGTTCACTCATCATCCCTCCTTGCACTCAAATGGTTCAAATTCCCAGTGCTGCTACAAGACAAGCAAGAATAAACAGCCAGAACTTAAGAGTAATTAGATAGGAGCCACTGAAGTTGTATCACCACTAAATAATAAAAACATCTTCTGTTTTGCATGTGCCACCTCCTCCACGGAACATTTTCACACGACTTCTCACCTGTTTTTCATTATTTCACAAACCATACTGCATGGAGTGTTTCACTTTAACTCCCTCTTTCATTCATTTCTCAACATGCTTACAATAAACTACCTTCTGAATGCCTGTCTCATTCAGTTGCTCCACCATCTTCTCTGACAACCATCTGTAACATCACTCAAGAGTCATCACTACTGTCCTCAGGAGGGAAGGGCTTCATTAGCCTTTATCAGGGCATAAATAACTGTCCTCAGAAGGATCCAAAAGGTGTGCAAAATTAAATATTTGAGCTGTCATTAGGACCATCTAAAGGCCATTTACTGTTAATAGAAGTTGAATCAGAGTCTTTTTTATTGTGTCACCAGTTCCAACAGACCAACCCTGAGAGGGTTGGTGAGGATACTCCCCTTCACATCCTCTTTGTTCTCCTTTCACAAGTGCCACACATGGCAGATGCAGCCATGACATTGGCACGATTCCTGCTCCACGTGACATTCACAGAGAGAGTCACTAAGGCACAAACATTGCAGGCTTGAGCAGACACCACTGCTTCTAGGTTTGACAACAATTTGTTCTCAATCACTTTTATATTAATTATACACATCAACACTAAAAAAGACTCAAAAATAAGCAAAGTCTCAGGGCCTTTGAAGCACTTGCTAGTCCCTCATTATTCAGGTGAAAGGCACTCAAAAGCAAGAAGCTGGGAGGGAACCTAAGTGTATATAACTGCATCCAATCACCACCAGCACATCAAAGGTTTGACCTTTCTGCTCCAAAAGCAAGTCTCCCAAATGCTTTACAAAGCATATTTAAACACAGCATCAACTTAAATTCTCAAAGGTCATCTAGTTTTTACAACGTCAGCCAGAGACCAAGACTCCAGCTTCATTCATAAGTCTGAGGACCACTGTCAGGAGTACACTTACACACATCCATGTCCCCAGGAGCACTGTGGAATGGTGCAGCTACACACCAGCGAGGGTCACAGCCAGCACCACCTGTGTGGGAAGAGACCAGAGTGGCTTTAGCCCCAGAAACAACCCAAAACCTTAACTGGCAAAACTGTCCTTGGTTGCCTGGAGCAAAACCCCACACCATTTTGTTTGTTTCCCATTCAAACTTCTTTTTCACTCCACAGTCACATCTAAGACCCTCCTAAAAAAGCTCTCAGGAGAAACTAGAAAGATATTCTTCAGAATGCACCTAAATTTAATTCAGGCCTTTTTCTTAAAGGCCTCTTCATTTGCTTTCTCTTTTGATGACATGGTGACATGTAGTTCTACTCCATTTTTCTTCCACAGAACTAGATGCTAGCTGCTCACATGGATCTGATATCAATAGAAACATCCAGATTTTATTCGTCCTCACCATATAGGGATAGGATTTATAGAAAATTACTTATAGAGAAACAAATTAACACTCAAATTCTCCTTTACATTTACTACAATTACTAACGTGGAGAGCTCTCCCTTTTTGTCTTTTCAACTCCTGTTACTTCACTGAGCGAATTAAAAAAGGAAACAATTTTATCTCAGCAATGCATTTAGGAAAACTGCACTGCAATAAATCATGCCTCTGCCTGCTACTACTCATCAAACCTAGCCCATGTCACCAGCAAGCACGGAGGTTATGTGCTTTCTCTTCTGGTGTTCTGGAATCCAGAGTGAGCAGAAACCCAGAGCAAAGGTGAAGCTTAGTCCCGTGCCTGGACAAAACCAGGGCTGGAACACCTGGATGGCTGCCCACTGAGCTGGGTCCCTCTCTGGCAAAGAGGCATGCCAGAGTTAGACTGAGAGACTGTCAGGAACAATGCTTTGTCTTGCACTGAGCAGGACTCCCAGAGCTTGTGAAAGCTATCTTTCACCTCTCCTCCCCACACGTGTGTGGGGGCAGAGGGATGGGGAAATCCCAGTGGAGGAAGTCAGCCTGGGAAGAATAACGGCAGAAATTGCAAACCTTGGAGGAATCTAACCCAAACCCACAGCTCTCTCAGCATTCCTTAAGGGAAGAAGGAAAAACACAGAAGCTTTCTGATTTTGCTCAGGTGTGTGTATTATCAATGTAAGTATGCTTATGCTGATTTTTTTATTGTCTTCTATTTTTAGAAGACACATTTACTTTTAATAAAAGATCCCAAGATGCTCATAATAGAAGAGCTTTGAGGACAGCAGAACAAGCCACATACCTGCCCTTTCTCAGTTGTTTCTGTCTAGGAGACCAAAAATCCGTATTAAAATTGAGCAGATGCAGGAAGGGATTCCAGAAAAGAAATAAGGGCCAGGAGACCATCCACGTACCATGATAAATTTAAATAACCTGGGCATCTCAGGAGAGAGTCCTGCTTGAAGGGTCTCAGTAGCATTAGGAAATACAAAGAAGCAACACCTTCTTTGTAATGGTAATGGTTTGCTAGGCTTTCAGCATGGGTATAAAAACACCACAGCCAAATAACACAGAACCGGAACAAGCTGACTTTTACAGCTGATTCTTGTAAAGCAAGAAAAAAAATCTATCAGTTACCTCTTTAATTAACAGTCTTAAAATTAGAGTGGGACAGCCTGATCTCCTATAGACAGCATAAGACTTGTAGAAACTGTCATCTGTAGAAACTGTCATTCACTGTGTTTGAATTTGTTACCAGCCAAACCTAACCCAGGTATATATGAGTTCTCTGTTAAGGCATAAACTGCAAGAACCCATGCTTATACAATGGGAAGGTGAGGAGGGAAAGGCTGAACATGATGGGATACAGACATAGCAGCAGCCACTGACCACTCACCTTTCCCCTGCCACTGGGCAGCAACCCTCACATTTTCAGTATGCCTGAGCTCCCAAAAGCATAAAAGCCATGATGTGTTCACTGCAATTAATTTAAATACTTACCTCAATAGAAAGAAAATAAAATAACGTAACTCTCAAAAAATCAAAATCCAATTCTCCCAATTAAAGAGATTAAACCCAAGGGTGCTCAGTTACTTCTGCAGGTAATTTTTGTGTACAACACTCTCCCACAGGAACAATACCTAAAAAGGTACTTAGCTGCTTCCTGGTCTTGCTTACAACAGAAAATCATCTATAGTCAAACTTCAACCTTCATCAGGTTCAGATCTATTCCAATGGAATAATACTGTTCTCCCTATTAACAATAATAAGTATCACAATCAAAACCTTTCCCATGCCTTTCTTAAAGATGGACAGAAAGCTAACACCTGTAAGATGATCAGAAGGCTGGAGCACCTCTCTGATAAAGACAGGCTGACCATGTTGTTCAGCCTGGAGAAAAGAAGGCTCCAGGGAGATCTTAGGGCAGTCTTACAGCTCCTAAAAAGGGCCTGTAAGAGAACTGGAGACTTCTTACAAACTGCATGGAGTTACAGGACAAAGAGGCAATGAATGGCCTTAAAACAGAAAGAAGGTAGGTTTAGATCAGATGTTAGGAGGAAATTCTTTGCTGAGAGGGCAGAGAGACACTGGCACAGGTTACCCAGAGAAGCTGTTGATGTTTCATCTCAGGAAGTGTTGAAGGCCAAGTTGGATCAGCTCCTGGGCAAACTGGTCTAGTGGATGGCATCCCAGCTCACAGCAGAGAGGTTGGAACTGGCTGATCTTTAACGTCCCCCTCAATCCAAACCATTCTGCTATAAGCTATAACAGAACAGTGAAAAAACATGGTCCCAATTTTCACTTGGAATCACCACTTTGGTCTTTGGGTGGAATCAAGAAAAATCCATAAACAGTGAAAATTTATCCTACAATTATTTATGTTGAAAAAGACATGATCCAAAGTTCGTTCTTCTACTATTCTGAATGTAGTAGCCATGTTCCCCACCAGAAATGAAACCTGGCATAGACTCCTGAGCTCCCATTTGACAAGCAGTATTTTATTTATTTCAAATAAAATAGGACAAATCACCATATATTTGCATAACCTATGCACTAACCTGTATTACTGAACCTCTAATACAGATAAGCCCAAGTGATATCATCAGCAATGGTTAAACCCCTTCTCCAACAACAGCTGCTATGTTTTACTGTTGTACCTATAGAAACACTTAATGGTTCTTGATTTTCCTCCAAAAGAAAGTGGTACTTAGCATAAAATAAGAAAAGCTCTCATAATCAAACAAAGGAGGTAGGAGAAGAGAAGCATGCTCTTGCTTATCTCACTATTACATTCCTGAAGATGGCTACAAAACCCAACAGTTAGCATGGATGTGGGTGAATACTTAAAAACAGCAAGAACTTCTAACAAAAATGCCTCAACTCTTCTCTTCACCAACCTGATTATCTACATTCCCCATCCCATAGAAAAAAGGACAGGCATTTCATAGCTGTTCCTAAACTGTCCTGCTTTCCTTCAGAAAGATACCTACAACTAGTTTTCATGCCTTTGCTAGTTTTGAGTTTGTGAGTTTTCTTGTGCATGCATTAATAATCAGTGTTTTCATGCCTGACTATCAGACATGAAGCCAAATTGTGTTCTTTTTACTTAATGAATTAAATAAAGAAACAGCAGAGTTGCATAGGTACAAGCAAAAGCAGAAGAAAGTCTGAAAAGTATTTTCTAAGTGGCAGGTCATTGTCAGGAGTAATAGTAGACATTTCTTAGATTCAAGGTATAATGTATGAGGTTAGAATACCATCACTCACCCGGACAAACAAGGTAACTTGAATAAATGTCTTAATGTGATCAAGTTGGTACAAAGGAGCTAAGTTTTGAATTACAAATAGTTATTTCGCTCTGCCTTTTTGAAAAGTAACCCATCTCTTTGTACCAGTACCAATCCACAACACAGCTGGTTTTGATGAAAAATTGTGCTAATAAAAGGCACCATGAGGTGACAGAATTTGGTACCTTTTACATGGCTTCAGTGATGGATGTGCATGCTGACCCATTTTCAGGAGTAAACTTGGAAAAGGCTAATACAAAACAAACTTTCAAGCTTCTCCCCACACACCACCACTTGGACAAACCCTAGACACTGCTGTAACTCCAACACTGCACTACTTAAATCAAGTTATTTCTCACAGTGCACTGTAAGTTGAAACCACATTTCGATTCATATTTAATGCAATGACGGATGCAGCCACCACAGGGAGCAAACATACAAGATAAACAAGTGCAAACAGTACAGCCTTCTCCAGGGAGCTGAGGCAAAAGCTTAAACAGTGACTCTGATCCATACTTGGAGAAGTAGAACTGAAGCCAAGTGTCACCCCAGCGGAGACCAAATAACCCATCCCCAAAGAGTTAAACTGTTACCTAAGTTACCCCAGCAGAAACCTACAGCACAGAAGAAAAGAATCATCTTATGAAAGTACAATTCTGTCCCATAATTGATCTAATCCTGTAGAGTGCTGCACTCGTCTTATGCACAGTAATTATTAAACAGCTTATTAAACAGCCAAGATATCAGAGTTAATTCTGCCGATGATCAAACTCTGGCTGTAATTCTGGGGTTGTTACTGTGTCAGGTCAGTCTAGCCAAGAATCTGACAGAATAGGGCCCCCACTGAAGCTGTAACTTCAGCTTGATTAAGGGACAGCTTGTATACTGATTGCTGCAGACCTCATTTGTCAAAAGCCGCTAGAATCTTTACATCATGAAACCATTAGAAACATCAAAACAAGGGGAAAGAAGATAATATAGGTGTTACATACTAGGAAAATCAAACTGCAACTGTGTTTAGAACAATATATTCCACTTACCACTTTCTCCTAAAGCAGAGAAAACATGAAGCAAGTTTATTTAAATTCCTAAAGGCAGTTCTATCAGCTGACAAGGGTATTAATATACTCATTTTCACATCAGGTTTACAACAGGAAAAGGAACTACAACTTCCCATTTTTTACATATTCTCTTTATAAAGACAAAACAAACCAAAACTACTATCAATTATCTCATCTACTGTTTATAAATGTAAATCTATGTTTAACAGAAAAGTATAACATAACATGATCTTTACTACAAATGACAGCCTGCTTTTGTGATGAGGTAAAAATGAACAACAAAGGTAGAATAAGTCAAGTGCTCCAGGCTAAAATCTCAGTGTTAACAGTGAGGAGGAGAATTGATTTGTGCAAAAGTACCTTTGTGATCAGATAAGGCTGTGGAAAAACTTGCACACAAGAGGAAAGAAAAACCAAAACAACAAAACCACTGCAAGATATAAAGACGTTTCCTTTCACTGCCTTAAGTTTTTAATCACTTTGTGAGTAACAGCAGTCCCAGACAGTGTATGAAGGTGGAAAGGTGGGAATACCTGTTGTTACCACTGAATTCAGATCCCTGCAATCATCCTTTTTGGCTGGTTAGAGACTGACTTTGAATAAAAAGGAAAAAGAGGACTCCTACCCACACAGACTTCTCTTTCTGGATGGTACACCAGGCTTACTCTGTATCACCAGCTTAACCTAATGTCTCCAGTTAAGTGATCAAACTGGACATGGACCTGAAAGGTTTGGGGTGCAGGTCCAGCCAGAGCTCTGCCATACCAGCTGTTACCAGTATCCCTTCCCTGGTCACAGACCCCTTCAGCCACTCCATCAGGTCACAGTCAGCCAAGACTAACATTATCTCAGACTGCATCATGACAAATGGAAAAAAAATTTATGGAAGAAGTCAATGTAGCTTTCCCTTCTTTCTCTCTCCTTTAGAGAGCAATTAATTTCAAGGCTGCAAGGAGAGAAGTTTCAGTTAACTAACACAGGAGACTGAAGTGGTTTTAAATTAGTTTTCTAATTGATGAAGCAGGTGAATTAATTCCCCCTGTGACACATGATCACTAGTTCACAACCCAAGGGAAAAGTGGGAAGCACACAGAAAAGGAGAGACTCTTGTGCAGGTAGCAGGCCACCAGTTGTCTTACCTGTCATGCCAATCTACACCTTCAGATCAAGTACCACGCACATATTGTGTTAACTGTGTTTAGTTTTAGGAAGCTACAAGCCCAAAATATGCTCAGCAGCTCCTCTCAGTAAAAAAGAAAAACTTAATAGCAACTACAGGACCAGAGCTGGAAGGCTGCACTTGATCACTGCCTCCATGCGAGTCTAAGCAGCAGTGATTTCTGCACAGGTGCCAGAATTTCTGTTCCTCAGAAGGCAGCCTGTATTTTGTTATAGCTAGGTAATTATTAGGTTTATGAGCACTAATGTATATTTTTCCATTTTGCACAAGCACTTAAAATGCTCGGCAACATGCATGAAAATCTTTCACTGAGCTTCAGGTCTTAGCTTAGCATCTGCCCTAACAATCACCCCACAGCCCTTCAGATATCTCCACACTTTCCACTTCTGTCGACACAATTCCTCCTCTCCTCTTAACTATCATCCTGAAGGAAGAGTCTTACCCATAAAGCCAGAGCAAGAGGAATAGTTATGAAGTAGGTTTTTCAAGACGAAGAATTACATTACTTGTAATGAAACAACTAATAGATAACCTCAGTAACTTTGGATCAAGAAGCAGGGAGGAACTCTACCACCAACTGTCACATATGCTGTGAAGCAGCTGACCATAAGAATAAAACAATGATTATTAAAAGATATACTATGAACAGGACACCTCATTAACTTGACATACACTGCAAGAAGTTTTCACTAAATATGTTTCACTGTTCTATTCCAAGAGTAAAGATGCTACCTCTGGAGACTCCAAGTTAAAAATGGTTATGGTAGGAACAACTGCTCACAAACAGAAGAAAACCACTACTTTTTATTTCTGTAGGTACTGCCTACCTCTTCACAAACAAAAGTAATTCAAACTTGTCTCAATATCATCCCCTGCAATAAACCAAAACCCAAAACCAGAATAATCAAGGATTATTGACCATGAAAGTTTGAAAAATGATGAACAGGTTGTTAGATACCTGGACACTCCACTTCTGCCAGTGTTAAACTTTTGTGGGGCTGCAGAAACTGGTATGTCATACTGAATTTGTGTAGAAACATTTGTGCAGTACCAGAAGGTAACAGTTTTCAAACCAGAAAGAACTAGGGACCAGGAGGTAGGCAGGTTAAGAGAGGTGAAGAAGGTATCAAGTCAACTAGATGCATCTCCACTTCTGAAGCCACAGACTCTAGTGGTAATTGAATTCAATACCAGTTGAGGAAATTCTAGTTTCATTAATTATTTTCAAAGAATTTATATAGTTGTCAGTGGGAGAAAGGCTGCTTTGTAGGAACTGAAGCAGCACAGCTGTAGAAGTTACAAAGCACAATAACAGAACACAAGAGGGTTTGTACACAAAGACATACATCTCCAACTCCATATTTTGCCAGACCAAAAAGAAAGGATCAACAGATCTTGTGACAAAGAGATAAACAGACAAAGAGTAGATAAACAGAATGATTCTCAGCAAGGAGGAAAAACCTTTTTGAAAGTATCTGATTCACATTTCGTTAATATTTTCATTAAAATCTAAACACTCCACATGATGTCAAACTGACCTAGCCAAAATACTAGTTTTGTTTCAGATTTTTTAATGAGATAAGAACTATTGTTTTTTAGAACAATAATCCAACAGTTCTTCCAGATCTGCCCACTATGATTATTCCCTGTGGTTAAGCAATTATTGACCACCATTTACAACCAAAACAAGCTTCTCTAGAGGCCTGAGTAGCTGCAGTCATTCACTTCAGAAAGGGGAAAGAAGTCACAGCTTTGATAGCTTGTATAGGTAGAGGAAGAAGACAAGAACAGAAAAATCAGAAAAAAGAAAGAAGAAAGAAGAGGGACCCATATCAGCCATTCCTATAAAATCTTACCTCTTTCATAATTTGCATCTTTTCTCTCCTGGACTTTTCCCCTGGAAAATAACCTCTTGCCTGACATTCATGGGGAAAAAAGTCTATTCTTCAAAATTTTCTGAATCCACCTACTTTTCCTGACTTTAGTAATATACATACAGGCTGGCTCACCTCTGAACTGTTCCAGTTCCTCCACATTTTCATCCAACAATGACTCTGCACTTCTAAAGTCTCTTTTTAACCAGCACCAAACAGCAGAAGTTGCCACATAGCAGTTTGCTGCTACGCAGGAAACTGCTGCCCCAAAGCACACTGACATTTCGCACATTCTGTGCAAAATAAAGGCAGGGATATTTGTATTTGTGACTTTTGTGGCTCTGAGTGAATACTCAAAAGTCCAGATAAGTTTTATATACTTTTCACAGTGCTTCCTGCAACAAAGGAAATGACTGGCATCCTGCTGCAGAACTAAATTCTGAGTTGTATTCACATTTCTTTCCAAGAATCAAAACATTGCTGCCTGAGAACAAACATGGCTCTATTAGTCTGCCAATAAGCTTGTCAATTTTAAAATTTCTGTTCATGTGTGTCTACTTTTGATTCTTCCCTACCACCCCAATACATCCTAAGTTTTTGAACCTATAGAAGAAGAATCATAAAAATTGAGAATTTCTGGCAGCAGAGTAGGACAGAAAACCAGCTTGATGGCTCCCAAAAAAGGACTTTCCCCAACCATTAGGATTTCTAGTACTTGTAAAAACACGTCTCAGAACTTTTCTTGGTGGCAAGAGAGGTTCAAACATTCAGATAGCACATCTGAAATTCAGTGAATTAACTGAATGAAAGTCACTCTGATTTTCTTCCCTCACACAATCTATGTACTCCCTATATAAACTGAAGGTGACATTGTTGAAACAGCTGAAAAAGCACATAAAAGACTAATTTTTTTGGTCAAACTTCATTTGAGAACAGGCTTATTCACCCAAACAACAAGAAAGAAAGTAAATAAATCTCTTAGAATTTATATTAAAATTTCAGCGCTGTGGCAAGGCACAGGTTGCTCAGAGAAGCTGTTGATGCCCCATCCCTGGAAGTATTCAAGGTCAGACCAGATGGGGCCCTAGGCAACCTGATCTAGGGGGTGGCATCCCTGCTTATAGCAGGGAGAAGGGAACTAGATTATCTTTAAGGTTTCTTCCAACACAAACCTTTTTATGATTCTGTAAAAATATAACTTTTTAAAACTGTGTCACTCAGGTAAAAATGACAAATATGAAAAAGCTAAAGGATGTTCCTGGTTAAATCCACAAGTCATTTGCTGACAAGCAATTGCAAGGCATTATCTAAAGAAAGTTTAAGAACATTTTATTAAATAATTTCTATTTAATGAAATATTTTTTATTAAAGGCAAAAGTAATAATCAGCTGTATTCTTATGCATAGGGTAACCTAATTATAAAGCCATGTTAAATACTGAGGTCTTTGGAGTCTTCTTTCAACCTGTACTGAAATATCTGTCTAGTATAATATGTTAATGTAAGTATGGTATGAATTATAGAAGACCAAAGAAAAGACTCATGTATAGTTCAAGTGGAATAGAAAAGTACCTGTGTCTTTCAATTGATCAATGATTCCCCCGTATAATGTTTTCATATACAGAATAATTATGGAAATTTTGCACAATGAGCAACTTAATACATATGAGAAAGTTACAAACTATGTAACTCAAGAAAGCAATAAACATTATTAAAATTAGGAAAAAATATGAAATCCCATACTAGTGCTAATTTCCATACACTCGCACATTTTGTGTCTCTAAAGTACAAATGGTTACGTTTAAAAGTGCAAATTACAATTCCATTTGATTTCTCATTTGCAAAACTGTAATCAGTAAGAAACAACAGGCTAGCAGGTCTACACAGAAAGATAAAACAGATCATGAAAGTATTTATAATGTGTTCCTTCAGCAATTTCTGTACACCAAACCTTTAAAGAAAATTATTCACTTCTCATAATAGAATATAAATATCTTGCAAGTAAGAATGTCTTTTTCCTAATACCAGCTTGATTGACCTCATAGCACAGCTCTTAGCAATTTTGAATGCCAAAGGTGAGTTCACAAATTGAGTCACTGCAGTAAGTGGTCATCTGTGAGAAGTTCCCAGGGATTTGGCTGGCATCATCCTGGAGGGCTCTAATAGTACCAGGAAGGGAAAAACTGACAACACTGTTCTTCTGCCTTCACTATTACATTATTCTCTCTCATCTCATGGCTCCAAGACTCATGAAAATTGTAATAATCTTCTACTCCTCAAAAACATTTCCATGGGAGAGTATCAGCTTCTACACACTTTTGTCAGCAAGGTGGAAATAAATCCACCACTTACAGAAGGAAAACAATGTAACTCTTGATCAAAGGGAGTAACTACTAGGAGCAGGAGGCAGTTACCTCATGCTGATCAACTGCTAGGGAGATCTGTGCCAGGAGAGATCACCTCCCAGGCAGAGCAAATGAAGAGAGCCAGCAGAGCCCTGCAGCCTCAGCTGCAGCCTGCGAGCACCCAGCCTCTCCTCTGTCCTGCTCCCTCTGCTCCCTGCATCTCTTCTGGTCTCTCTGTGCCAGGATTCCAAGAAACCACACTGGTCTCACTCCTCACCAAGCCAGACAGTCAGCCTTCATCCTCTGCATCAGAAGCCTTATGGGATGTCCAGTGGAACGCAGGCTGCCTTCCAGGACCACGCCGTGGCACAGCATCCAGAAACAAGGTGCCCTGTCCCATGCAATTTAATCCCCCACAGCATATTACAGGGGTCTAAAATCGCCAGCATGGACAAAAAAAATGCATCTAGTTTAAGTCCCACAGGACAAGGACACCTCAATGCTATAAGAATTAGTGAGTTAAACCACCTAATGAAAAAACTGCAGATAATACATGGTGAAAAACTGCAGTTAAATATTTAATTCCCTGCGTACAATTTTCGTAAATATGAAGAAAGACTGCAATACTGAGTTCCTCACTACATCACAGAAACACTAAAGATTTTTAGTGAAATAATCTAAATGTGATTTGATGGGGTTGTGTGGGGCTTTTTGCTTTTTTTTGTTAGTTTCATTGTTCTGTTTTTTTAATCACAGGAGCAACCAAGTAAGTGGGATTCTCCAAAGCTCATGCTCAGATTTCTTCAAACTCACTAGGATCTCCCCCCTAGATTCAAGTAGGATGGAACATTTCCATCTAGAAGAAACCAAGAAAATCTGGAAGTCTGTGTTAGGACTCTTCAATTCTAACAGCAGACAAAATGCACCTGTGATGTAAAAATGATAATTTTAGTAAATTAAAAATACACTTGCTGAATTCACAAGGGACTTCACATGATTTTCCTCCTTAGCTATAACAGCAGACAAATATCTTAGCAAGGGAGATCTTGGATTCACATCTATCATGAAACTAGACAAACTGCATACAGGCAGTACTGACTACAACAGAACAGAAATACTTCTAAGAGACCCTTGGAAAGACCCATTAAACTGTAAATTTGAGTGCAATACAGCAAAGAAAACCAGGCCAACCTGAAGAAACTGCTTGAGATACAACCAGAAAAGTGGAACAAAAAGCAACAAAAAAAGTCCACATGAGTAGATGGGAGGACTGCAATTCTGCCTATTCCAGGATTTTTACGATTACTGAGATGTGCAAATTCCAAGAACAGAGAGGACCAAACAGCAGGAGTTCAAACACAGAAATCCAAAAGAGAACATGAAAGGAGAAAGGAAGCTCTGCAAAATGTATATATTTCCACTTTTATTATATGAGCTGTAATTTAACTTAAGTATGAGAGTTTATATATCATCCTATTTGTATTATCATAATCGTTGTAATGCAATACACTATTTACAGATTCAAGAAAATCTCAACAATCAGGTTGAAACTGAAAAAACCCACTTTCCCAAATTCACAGTTTTTGTGGAAAAAAAAAAGTTTGGAATTTTACAAGTTTGCAGCTAGTTTCACATGAACAATACCAAAAAGCAACCTGTTTTCCCCAAAGAGTTAAGGCAAAATTGTTTGTTTTTTTTTAACTGTAGCTAACATTAGGCATGATTCCTGGGATTTTTCACTGTGGTCACCATAGGACAAGTATGACTGAGCTGCTTTCCTAATTTTGTTTTTCCAGTTTAAAAAAAAACCCACCAAAATCTAGGAACAATTTTTCTCTGCTTGGTTTTGCACCATGTAGTATCAGCACAACTAATTTATCTGTTGTACAACCCAAGACATGATATATGCAGATAACCTCTCTAAAACCTAAATGCCCAAAAAACAATTTCCAAAATGTGAATAAGTAATGAAAGCAATACTATGCCAAAACAACACTAAATTTCTTAATGCCACGTGATGTGTTCCGTAAATTGGGTAATGAAAGCTTCTCTGTTATTAGAAAAAGCCTTATTTTTCCAGTCTCATTAAAGCAGCCCTACCTGCCCAGCTGTATTAGTCACTTCCTGCACAAGCTTTTGGACACCTACATGGCATCAAAATACCTCTTAGTCCATTCAACACAGCATACATTTTAACTTAAACACTAAAGCTGCAATTGGAGTAAACCTGTCTCCTGTGACATCACATACAGGAACTCAACTGCTTCAGAAAGATTAGATATTTTTCCTAATGCCCTCCTACCTCCAACCAAATTCTGTTCAAAGAGAAAGAGAGGAGGAGGAAAAAAGGAAGGACAAGCAGATAAATGAAGTTTTAATCTCATGCTTACTTCATTCTCTTCTCCTTACTTATAGAGCTTGACAGGCAAGAAAAGGGAGAAGAAAATCTGTCTCTTCTGATACTCCAAGGAGATGGGAGGGTGTCTTCCAAAACCTTTGGTAAAAAGCAGTGCAACAGTAAGATAACTACTACATGCTTTTCTACTTCCAAATTTCACAACTGTTCCACTCTGCAACCAAAACCATTCATATAATAGTTTCTATAGTTTCTTTTTCTATAAAAGCTATAGAGCTCAGTCTTCAAAACCAGGGTGCTAGAACCACAGTTGAGTAACAGAGTAACACTGCTCGGAAGGCTCCAAAGCTCAGCAAGCCACGAGTAACAAAGCTTTCCACAGTCATTCACTGCTTTGAACATAGTTCAGTCCCCTCTCTCGTGGTGTACATGGTAGCAAGGAACAGAGAAGGCAGCTGGAAATGATGCATCATGAACGTTCAACCCTGTTTGAAGTGTCTTAGCTGAACACAGCACAGTGACAAGAGCAGTGCAAAGCACGGACAGCTCTCAGGGAAACCTACCTGCTCTAAAGCAGTTATCAGACAGAAGGATGTGACATATAACTGCAAAGACCCTCCTGCAAGGAAGCCTATCTCCTGGTCAATTAAACATTGCCAGGAAGAAAAATAAGACAAACACTTCAAGACAATAAAATAAGTTCACAATTGAGTAATTTTCACTTGAATGCCACTGAAGAACAATCTATAATGTGACCAAGTTTGTCTTCAATTCTATAAACTTTTTCAGAGCACTACTACAAATAATGTATGCAAAAGGATCACTGTGAAAAGGAAATTGCATTTTAAAAAGCTCTGACAGTAGAAAGGAAACTTATCCAGGAAAGGGAAGAGGAAAGAGAGAAAAAGTTGGAAGCTTGTGAGAACAGAGGTCACTCTCCAGGATCTTTACAGCACTCACTAGATAAGCACGTATCTTTTGAAGAAGCTCAACTTCCTGCCATAAATAAAGGTTTTATAACCCACTCAAAATATGTATCAGCCATTCATTTACTTATTTTCATCCATCTTATTACTTGGGCAGCAGCATGGCATTTTTCAGGTATTTCAATAGACCATTACACAAGATTATTATTATTATTTGATATATTACAGAGAGAGTTCTCAACAGTTTTTTCCACCACGGCTTACATATAGAAAGAAATCTATTAAAACAATAGAATTCTCAGAAATATTTTCAATGTTTCAACACTTGTTGGTGTCAGCATATATCAGTTTTCATGTTTGTGCAAATTCAGAAGCAGGCTTGTTGTGATTCAACTAACGCTCACACCAATTGCAGAGCCAAAATTTGCATCTATCAGTGCTTCCATTAAATTTGTCTTTCCAGACAGACTTCACTGGTGAACTCAGAGACATGAAGTGATATAACCCTGCAGGAGACCAGTTTAGTCTGGGATAAACCCAACTTAACAAGAACTGAATAAAAAAAAAAATATTCTTTCACACTCTACAGTCTTCAAAGGTGCCAACACAAACAGAACTTTAAAAACATAAGGCATGTATGAGTGGCTACCAAGCCTCTACTGCCATGCAAGATTTATTGATTTCCCTGTGGATCTAGCCTCTACATAAAGCAGCCATAAAGAGCACAACAGCTTCAACAAGTTCATCTAGACAGTTTGCAGATGTATTTCGTGACAAGTACTCAATGTTTATTGAGAAACTCAGTGTTTATTGCATCTCAGCAGCAAAGCCCTCCTTATGTACACCAAGCCAGGCATGCAGCCAGAACAAATTTCATCATAATCCCCAATAAACCACCTTGCAAGCACCCTGAGCTTCCAAAGAACTACCTGGCAGCTAAGATAAGTACTCTAAGAATGCCAATCCTTCCACCAAACTTGACAGATATTGGTATGAAAAACCAGAAGGAAAAAAAAGAGAAAATAACAACTTAGAATGAAACATCAGAAGAGAAATCCAGAATGACAATGCTGCAGCCTGTCAACTGAAACATACAGCTAAACTACAGACTAACAGAAAGACAAGGACATTCAACAACCAGATACTTCCTTCCAGTAATTTACAGCAAATTTGCCCAGGTGGTAACAGTTAGTTTCACCAAAAGAAAAATAAAATCTTATTCAAAACAGACCCCATGCCCAAACCACATGATTTCAGAGATTGTTTTTCAAGGTTAGACAGCTCTTCCACCTTAACCATCTGTTCTGCTCATTGTTTTAATGTACAAGCAATCAGTGGAAACTAAAACAATCACTGGTCTTTACTAAATGTTCTCTCTCACAAGCTTCTTTATACAACAGCCTGCACAAATTCCCTTGGAGAGTTATTTCACAAAGGCATCCTCTATAGCCTAGGTCAACTCGGGTAACACTAATTCAGTCTCTCCTCTGCCAGCAGAGGGAAGGAATCACTTAGAAATGCTCTGATCCAGCCAGAACAGTCAAACCAGAAACTGTCTCAAAAACTCAGTTTTGAAATTTGAGACTATTTCTCGTAAGATCAGTGTGCAATGCTTGACTTTACCTTCCATACAAACAAAACAATGTCAGATACAGAGCACTGTTTGAAGTGTGCTGCAAGCAGGTATGTCAGGCATTACAAAGTATTTTACTGTTTTCAATGGTCAAGAAGAAAAGGTAACCAGACAATAAAACTCTTCTACCATTTCCTCACTGGACTCAGCTTCTCAACAGAGCACACTCAGAAGCACAGGCAGCCCTTACCATCCAGCTGGGCCAAATTCAGCACACAGTGATGCCACACAGAAAGCCTTCTTTTGAGAGTACTAAAGGTGCTGGCTTTGCCAACTGCTCTGATACAGCACCCTTCTTCCAATTTCAGAGACTGGAAGACGCTCCTAAATCCCTCTGTCCAATAGAGGCTCATACTGATTTCCAGCCTGACTTAATTCATTGCAACTTTTAGAGTTTTGTGCTGTGCCAAAAATTCTTTACTAGCCCCTACTCAAGTTACTCCCTCTTGCATTTAGACAGAACAGTCATTTTTTCTCTCAGCTCTCCTTATTCTCAAATAAAAAGTTCTGCATCTGTGCAACAGCTCTTTTCTCCTTTCAGTCCTTCTTGGTTCCATTTTTCTTAAACCCGATTTATTGAGTTTACATGGCCTGGTCTGTGGGTGGTAGCGGGGGCTGAGGAATTACAGGGGTGACCTCTGTGAGAAGATGCCAGAAGCTTCCTCCATGTGCAGCAGAGCCAATCCCTGGTGTCTCTAAAGATGGATGTGCAGCTTGCCAAGGCTGGGCCCATCAGAAATCGTGGTAACACCTCTGGGGTAACAGATTTAAACAAAAGAAAAAAAAGTTACTGCACAGTTGAATTTGCAGCCAGAGATGAACAGGGTGAGAATATGTGGGAGGAACAGCCCTGCAGACACCAAGGTCAGTGCACAAGGGGGGGCAGGAGGTGCTCCAGGCACCAGAGCTGGGATTTCTCTGCAGCCCGAGGTGCAGCCCATGGTGGGGCAGCTGTGCCCCTGCAGCCCAGGGAGGACCCCAGTGATGCAGAAATCCACCTGCAGCCCACGGAGGAGCCCAGGCTGGAGCAGGTGGATGCCTGAGAGGAGGCTGTGACCTGGTGGGAGACCCAAGGAGAGACGGGCCACACTGTAGCAGCCTGTCCTTGGGGGATTGCACCCTGTGGAAGTGTGACCCGTGCTGCAGCAGTGTGAGGAGGAATGCTGCTCATGAGAGGGACTCACACTGGAAAAAATAATGGAGAACTGTCTTCTGTGAAAGGGGCCCCACTATGCAGCACAGGAAGGAGGACTTTTCCTGAGCAGCAGGAGGAACACCTGCTGTGATGAACTGATCATAATCCCCATTTCTTGTCTCCTAACACCCTGGGGTAGGAGGTGGAGCTGGGAAGAAGAGAGGGGTGGGGAGATGGTGTTTTTAAGGGTTTATTTTACTTATCATTATCCTGCTCTGATTTTGTTAGCAATAAATTTAATTAGTCTCTCTAATTTAATTCAGTTTTTCCCATTATGGTATTTGGTGAGTGATCTCTGTCCTTATCTCAACCCATGAACGCCTTGTATTTTCTCTATCCTGTCCAACTGCAGAGGGGAGACAGTGAGAGGCTTTGGTGGGTGTCTGGCATCCAACCAGCATCAACCAACTACACCCAAGATTCCAAATGAAGCCTCACCAGATACAAGTGCACCACAGCCCTCTGTACTAGAGCCTCAAATTGCATTCAGGTTTTTAGTGGTTTCATCATTATCAGCCGTTGGCAACATCTGCCATCATTCACCCAGATCTGCTGTCTCCTACGAACATTCCAACAGCTGGACAAGCTCATACTTGAAATAAAAAAAAAAATAAAAGAAAAAGGAAAAACTTCTTCCTGGCTCCTTCTTTTCATCGTAAGGATAGATAAAATTCTCCCACATGGAAACTCAATACAGAAGCAAAATGATAAGTTAATATTAGAGAACTTATCATCTGGTGCCAGTTCATTATTGATGCAATGAAATGGGACCCTTCTCCTGCTCTTGTCTCCTTTCTCCAAACACCTCAAAGCTGCTCACTAAAAAAATCCTTCTAACCTGTGAAAGCTGTAGCACAGCCCAGTGAATGTTCTAGAACTTTTCTTAAAATCTCAATTAACTTTAAAAATAGTCTTAAAATCTTTATAGGTAAAAAGCAGTATAGCTACAGAAACATAAAAAAATCAATTACAGTGGAAAGGAATATGCTGGAATAGTCATTATTTTGGTTGTCTTCTTCAATAGAAATGTTACTTTTTTTTACTTATACTGAGAGACTGTATGACCAAACTCAAAACAACCTTCACTATCAAAATCTAATTATGCATACCAGTTCCTCCACGACAATGCTGTACCTTGCTCTGTAGTACATTTTTAAACATCATATTCAATACGAATATGCATTTTGTGTCTTTCCAGAAAAAAAGCAACCAAAACAAAGCAACCAAAGCAAACAAAACACCCTTATCTCTACCCACCAAAAAATACACCAACAAAACACAACATAACCCACACAATAATACACCAATATTCTATAATTTTAAGTTCTGCATTTTGCACTTGTTATTCAAACAGATTAGGAACAACAAGAAACTTCCTTTGAGAGGTCTGTGATGCAGAAAAAAAATTCTCTCAAGAAAATAATGATCATACTTGGCATTGCCTGGCTGCAGCAAACTAAAGCTGTTGAAACAAGCAAGATCAAAAGAGAGATTCCTCATCTGCAACAATATTCACATGAAAAATTTCACTTGTAAGACTATCTTCAGAATAATCTATGTTACAAAATACATGAGGATGCTTTAGATTTCAGCCAGTTGAAAGCTCATATTTAATGGTGCCACAGGCGGCAGACACAGAAGAACCAGTGGCTACCAGCCTGGGCTTGACTGGGCACCTCAGGGCTTTGAGCAGCTTCGAGTAACTCCCTGGACCCTGCCTGTCCAAGAGCTGTGGGTGCAGATGCACCTTCAGGCTCTGGATAAGCTGTAACTTCCGTCTGGATTGTGAAAGAGGAAATGATGCAGCAAAAGGACCAAACTGCAGTTTTGATTTCATTGAGCTCCAATGAAAACCCCCATCTGTCACGTTTGTGAACATGTAATTTTCCAATGTTTTGGAAAAAAAGGCTTGCCACAGTTGCCAAAAAAACCAGCTCGGCTTAGCACTTTGTTCAGTACCACCTTGAGCTGAAATAAACATTTGTATATATTGTGTGTAACACAATTAGAAACTGGGTAACAATAAAAGAAGCAAAAAGTTACTGTGAAACTTTAGTTTTTTAAACCAGCTCTCTTTTCCTGATGACAGATCAAATGATGCACAAATAGTAGGGAGCAGACTGGGGTAAGCAGCACTGCTAGCTAAAATCACTGTACACCACCAGCTTTAGACAAGTCTCCTTTTCTCGATATGGAGAGAAAATAGAATGAGATCCAGAACTCATTTTAGATCCTTAATTTATGTGAAGTGGTAGCCTGGCCTTGTCTGACTACCTGTCATGGCTTGGCCAAGGCTCTCATGAAGCATTACTCTCTGGGATAATTCAGGTCGGATTTGATGAGTTGCTTTCACTGAAAGAACAACAAATCAAGCCTTGACATGAAATACCTACTTTGCTAAGACAAAAGCACTCAGCGATGTCCATCAGTAACAGCTACAACTCACAGCAAGGAAGATTTATATCTTACTGACTGGGAAGATGCTAGCAATTTAAAATAAAGTTAGAACTCCAAATAATGTCTTGAAAGAATGGAGATCTTCAGAAGTTTGAAAATTACTCTGTTACTGTGAAATACAACAAAAGAAAGGCTGAATTTACTTTCCAATACACAAATTAGTGAAAATTTCTTAGCCTGCTTGATTTCCATGCCCTTATGTAAAGCAAATGGGTACAACCAGATATGTTCATACTTTGACATCTCCAGATTTTAATACTGTATTTCACTTTGGCCACTTTAAGGTCTAGGTGGACTTGGATATGTCAACATGCATAAGTGTCTAACAGTAACAACACTTAGACTGAACTCCAGTGTTTCACAACCCATTCTCTACCCTAACCTCCATATGGATTAGTTCATCACAAAATAAAACAATACGAACATGTACATTTTGTAGTTGGTATGTAACACTAGGCATCTAAACACTGTGGGATATTTTTGTTCTTTTGCAGATCCATCCATCCGAAAAAACTCTGAAGATGCAAATTCTTTCCCATTTTTAACCTGCATGCTAATGCCATAAAATTAACTCAAGAGAGTTTCCAAGCTATCACGCAATTGAACTGCACATGCACGTGAAAAAGCACTGAGCAATTCATATGCTTGCTGCTGTGAGGCTTCTAAGTGGACAAATTTTACCCGGCACTGCACAGATGCACTGGAATGGAAAGGCGCAAGACGTCCTCTCCCCAGCTAACACTCTCATAATGAGCAACATTAAAATGGCTAAGAAAGGTTAAGAAGCCCTGCCCCATCATTTCTTTGCCCACCTACAGCAGCAATAGTACCGACTACAGTGAAGGACTTCTTTTTGCTTCTGCAGGGAAGTGGCACCTCACAGGCACTCTGTAATCATGTCACAGATGGGATGCCATACCTACCTACTCCACCCACCCTGCTGCCAGTGGGGTATAGGAAGGCTTCCAGCAGCTCAGTAAAACACTAACCCATTATTTTCCTGGTAGTTCTATATTTTAAACTGTGTTTAGAATCCTTACTACTTTTTTTTTTTCTTTTTAAAGGCTAGATTTATTTCCTGCCTGCCTCCATCCAACAGGAAACCAGAAAAAGAGCTAGTGTCACTTCACTTTCTGGCCACCATTTACCAGAATAACTGGCCAGTATTCAGCTGCGGCTTTAAATACAGAACAAGGATCCACCCTACAAAGAGGCTACCAGTCTTCACAATTCCCTTTTGTTTTATGAAAGCTTACCCTGAGCAAGTCCATCTTCTGAAGCAAACCAATTCCTAAACGATCATCATCCCAGCAATCTTCTTCTCCCTTTTCTTCCTTCCTTGTATTGTGTGAGCAACTCCACAGAGCCACGTCACAGCTGAAACAGTTTGGACAGGACTTCCCTTTCCTACAAGCTAAAGGGACAGAGTCACTCAGATCCCCATCCCACACCTCCAAGTTGATACACCACCATTCCTACAGGATCAGGAAGCCAAACTAAGTGAACTAGAGAGGTACTTGCCTTTGCTGCCATTCATACCATGTCAGTGGCAGAAAACAATACACAATGGCATCAGGATGTCTAAGTCTGAGAAAATAAAACTTTGCCTCTTGTATTTCGCAGAACAAAATCTTACATAGTTTGTGCTATACTTCATAAAAACATGGCTGAGGAAAATGAGTGCTCTGCAGTCTACTTTGCAAGCTCGTAAGGAAATGGAAGTCTGACAGACTTGGAAATTTCTTTACCTTTTCATGGAATTCTCACCCAGAAACTGCGCAGCCTTTCGCACAAGTAAGTAAATGAGAGTATCCCAACAAGGCTGTCAATGAAAATATACATCAATCTGAAATCAAAGCAGTGAGGGAGCATCTAAGGTAAATGTGGACTTAAACACAGAATTCAAGCCTTTTCGGGTTTAATTCCAAACTTGGTCTAAACTACTGTAAAACTTCTGACTGACCTTCAGCAGTGAAATCCATAAAGTTTTCTTCTGAGTAAAGTCTTGAAATTTTCATCCTAATTTTTAACTTCCAAGTAAAACTAATTTCTTTAAATTTTTTTAAGTACTTGAAAATGGACTCAAAAATTACTTAGCATCTTCACCACTAGGCAAATTTGTCACTTTTGCTAGTAAAGAAAAAGTAGTATTTGGCTAACAAAATCCTAAAGACAAAGACTTTTTTACTTTTAAATATAATTAATCAAGAAATACTTTTTAAAAAAGGAGCAAAAGAAACATAAGCACAAGTGGGTAACGCATACATAAAGACGGATAAACCTGGATGGGTAAATAATGCCCTTCTTCAGGAGGGAGCCTCCAGTTTGAATTCTTTTAAAGAAATGACATCCTTTAAAACTCTTAATCATTTTGACAATGTACTGACATCCTGACCATTTAAAATACATACTTTCCTCAAGCCTGGCTGGTTTAGACAGCAGGAAGCAAGGTATTTGTACAAGAAGAAAAGAGGAATGAAGGGCCAAGAGGCCCCAGAGCAGTTGGAAGAACAGTTGTTCTGGGTGGAAAAGCAGGAATGGGGCAGAGGTGAGCTGAAGGACTTCCCAACCTTCACTTAACTCCTTCATATCTTTTTGTTTGGGCAATTAAACACCAACAGTTCCATTTTCAACTCAATTATTCTCATTCATTAATTTATGGACTGATTCCATACCTGTGCCTGGTAGCTCCTGTGAACAGCTGGTGGGAGCAAAGGCATGCAGCAGATGATCTCCTGATGGCTCAGCCTGTCTGTGGTCCCCAATGCCAACACCAAGCACAGACCAAAAAGGTGTAACATGCTGGCAGTGAGAGATGACTGACAAGGAGCACTACTGCTTCACAGAAATTACACATTTTCAAAATTAGGTTTCAACCCCAGCTAAAACAAAACTGGTTCTCCATCTCCCGCTGCAACTTTCTATTCACAGGAAGACTTTACACTTCAAAATCAACTTTATTATCAACTTTAGCAAACTCATGGTATCATCATAGTGCCACTGTTTACCCTTACCAGTCACTACCAACATAAACAATTTCATGACGCCATTTATCCTCCCCTCAGGAACTCAGGCCTTTTTCCATCAGCAAAACCTTTCCTGCAACTGTTCAAAGGCTGAACAGTTTCATCATCCTTTCTATTCTCAGTATTTTGTATCCCAGAGTTTTACTGAAAATGTTCTTAGCTGTAAGAACAGCCACTCTCTTATGCTTCACTTCATAATAGCATGACTAAGAAAGGACAGCCACAATTCCAGCTCCATACCTGGCAAAGACATCCAAACAAGAGGAAGTCATAGCTAGCCATGTAGAGTAAGCTTGAAGCTACTTCTGCACAAGGAACAAACATCCCACATGCAGTGCTCACATGCTGACAGAGTACCCAGGCCTACACACACTAGGAGAACTAGGCAGTATTATCATTCAAGAACATTGCTCAAAACTAATTTTCCTTAAAATTAATTTCAAAGCATTTTCATCAATGCTGAATGTTCTAAACTGGCACAAACTGGATTCACCAAGAAGCATTCAAGATGGACTAGAAGTCTGCCATGTATCTCATCAACTTGAAACTCTTACAATCTTGGAGGTACTTGGGTATCATCTGACCTGTGACATATGCCTATGGAGCAGCTTTCTGACACTGGTACTGCATACAACATATCAGAAGAACACAATAGACTTTCAGAAAATGCTTGCTGAAAACAACAATAGTTTTTCAGGTGCTCCTGCAGGTTATAGGGTGCTTGCATCTGACAGACCAAGTCTCTGCCTCCTCCTCCTCGAGAACACAGCCACCTTACGGTGGCTGAGGCTGCTGATTTGGTTTAGGAAGCCTGTAAACCACAGGCTGCATCTCTCTTTTTCCTTTGGAAACTCCTCCATTCTTGCAATGTCAGCCAGAGGGGTGGTCGCTCACCCAGCCATCACCTCCTGGTAGGCAGTTTGAGCTGTCCCAGCAACTCGGTAGCTGGTGTTAGAGCAAGGTTTTAGATTAATTACCCTTGCAAACACAGAGCTGCTTCTGCACTGAATGACAGTGGCCTTTCTCAGCTCTGGTTTGACTCAGGGCACAAGCAGCTCATTAACCATCAGATGATTCAGCACTTGGTGCCTACATTTCTGCTGGCTGGTTTTCATCAGCAGACTACAGCTTTGAAGATGTATCATTTATATGATACCATCAGACACCTGACGAGACACAGGTGTCAAGGCCCTCCAGCTCCAAGCTAGTACTAGTTTTATGTGATGCAGACTGCTCCTAAATTTTCCTCTTCACTATGCAGCTTTATAATCACATTCCCCACAAAAATCCTGACTGTAACAGTCAGAAGCTTTTTTCTCAAGCTCTTTCAAAAAGAAATAATGCACAGAAAAGAAAGAGGTCAAAAACAAGATTTCAGGTTACAGAGAAAGAAAGACTTAGGTCCTGAGCAGAGGGAGGATGATTTCCACATTTCATGCTCAGAAGAAAGCAGGATTCTTGTACCACCAAAGCTAACCATGCAAATGTAAAACGCTGTCAGAAGCAGTCCCTCCCCACCCCCAACCATGCCTTCTGATTTACTCATGGCTACTAATCTCATTACAGTTCCTATAATTAAAGCACCATAAAATCTGATGAAGAATACAGTATGGTGTTTAAATTAACTCACCCGGAGTCTTTTACTATAAGAATGACTACAACAGAGTTACAAGATTTACAAAATAAAGCATCACTAATGAGCACAGGATCAAAACTGGATTATCAAGTTTCCCTATTTGCATGTAGAAAAAGCAGGCACTGAGGTTTCTATAAAACTTTTGCAGCCATTTTATAGGAAAAGTGAAATGCTCTCTCTGATGTAAAAATACAAGCAGCCTACAGTGGTTAGGAAGTCAATTACTCCTTTAGCAAACCTCAGTATGCACAGTTTCTGAAATAACCTGGGTTTGGTGCCATGTTTAATGGAGAGAAAGATGGGAAGTGAAGAAGATACGGATGTAATATTACACCTGTGAGATTAGGTGTCCTGGTTCTTGCTTCCCTGCCCCAAGTTTGTATGCTGGATGACAGAGTGTAGGAACCCACAGCTTCCAACTGAATGGGAAATGGTTCTTCCACACTTTTGATCCCAGCCTCACTCAACACATACCTGAGAGTCCATGGAGGGAGAACACTGGCCTTTTCAGACAATCAACTTCAACCTCATCCATTAAGCATAACAAACAACAGCTCTGAGCTGCATCAATTCCTGGAGACAGGGCTTGCTGGAACCTGACTCAGGCTCTGTGGGATCCACACCAGATCCTGAGCTCTGAAAGCCATCACACCACATCCTGAGCTGCAAAAGTCACAACCTCTTCCATGATGACCCATCACCCATACCTAACAATTACCATATCATCAATTTCTTTGAGTCCAAACAAATAGTCACACAATTTCTTTTGTGAATGGTAGATCAATTGGTCACAGTCAGACCCTGAGGAGCCCCGCGTGCTCTGTGACTGTCAGGATGTGAGAGAGAATAGCTAAATAGAGGAAGGAGTAAAGTTATGCAATTTCCCAAAGTCAGGCTCCAGATCAGCCCAGGCATTCCAGGCTCCCTTGCTAAGCTTCTGCTCCAGCCACTAAATCTTTGAAAGGGATTATGCAGCAACGTGCCAGTGACAAGAAAGACTGGACTTGACCTCTAAGGACCTTCAGATGTTACGCTCGTTTTCCAGCATACTGGTAACATGATGAGCAAAAACTCTGCAGCTGGAGTATTTTCATCTGGCATTCCTTTAAAGAATGTCTAAAACTTCAGTTGATTTTCTGATCTATAAAGGGCTCAAAGGCAGAAGTTCTGATGCTCTTATATATTTGCATAGAAGAAAGCAGGGTGCATTAACAGAGTTTTTACTTTGCTACTCCATTAAACATCATTCCAGGAATCACAATGAAGCCATCATGAAGAATACAGCTTTCTTCAGTGAGAGAACACACACAGACATCAAAAGCAACGTGAATTATTTTAAGTGCTATACTTCTGCCAACATATTCACTTTCAGCATGAGAGACCACTCCTCCAGAGATATCAGCCAGGGCAGAGATTACTATTTCTCTGACAAGAAAACCTGATCTAAACTATGCCCAATGCTGCTTGGGGTTTTGTTTTTCATTTGTTTTTAGTTTGTTTTCAATTTTAGGTACATTCTTAAATCAGGCTGATCATATCTGAAAGTAATACTTCTAAAAATTTTCAAACAAAAACAGCTTCTCAGCATTTATACCTTTTGAGCTTCTCATAAGTTTTCTTTTTAATTTCCTACAAAACAATGCAAAGTCTCAAAGATGAAAGGTTAACTTGATTTCTAACCTATACTAGCTTTTCACTCACCCTTCCCAGAAATTCTTCTGATATAACTGATGGAGATGCCTTTCTCTCTCCCTAGGATGACTCACAGGGTCGTTCTACAGCACAAAGGAAAGACAGATCACTTCTTGTTCTTCTTGAAGAAACATCACTTTCTTTTCGTTTTCAAAAAGGAAGATAAGGGAAGAACACATTGCACTGTTATTTGTTGTATTTTGTTACATTTTTCCCTAACAAATTTATCAAGCAACTAAAATTCTGCTGGGTCATAAAAGCATCTGTAACAACATGTCCACAGAAGAGCTCTGTGAATCTCACTCCTCAAGACCAGGATCCCTCCCCCACCTTTAATGCACCGGAGTAAGTATCCATATGGCTATGTGCCATATGGGTACCTTTCAACAGCTGCTGGGATCAGCTCTGCAGGTGCTTAGCAATAGCAGTGGTTTCCTTGAAGGGCATCCCTCCATACACATCCAACACTTGGCCAATGCTAAACCCACTTCATAGCACAGATACCTGCTTCCTAGGCCAGCCAGCTATTTCAGCCAAGCTACGGCTTCCTTCTCCAAGAGTCCAGCCTGAAGCAGGCAAAGAGTTCTCCAGTATGGCTTTAGAAGCCAGATCATGTAACTTCCATTACATCACTGGAAACTGCAGGCACCTGCAGAACATGGGGAAGATCACCCTGACATCACAATACTTGTCAATTTTCAGCTTAAATGAAAGTCAATATTCCGACATGTGACCTCCGTCGCAGATATCAAAGTGGCACAAATGTGCACTGACAATACAATCTAAAAAACTTAGTGAGAATTTCCAGTTTACCACTTATCTACAAATCAAATCATCCTGGTCTCTGTGCATGAAATCTCAAGAAGGTTTATTAAGCAGAGCTTCCTTATTAAGTAGTGTTTCTTGTAACACTGAGTTTCACACACACAAAACATAACTTTGACCATTCAATCTATCAGTTCCCAAGTTAAGCCCTTTGCTGTTATCTAAACATATCCAAAATAGATTATTAAAATGCTATTGAGTTTACTATTAGCCAGTACAAATGCCATCAGCACCAGCAAATGCTACATAGGCTACCAGGGCCCAGAGAGGAGCAAGTACTGGACTACTGGTAGCATTGTGCAATTTCCAAGCAGTGAAATGTACTCTGGTCATAAGAGGCCTGTCAACTATTTATAGAGTGCAGGGGTAGCTGTAGTCATCCATTCCTTTCCTACACGCACAGCCCAGCAGAAGCACTGCCCCAACACAGCACCAAGCTCCAACAGGTGTAAAAAATCACTCCACCACCACACTAGCACATTTCCACCAAGTACATCCTAAAAGCATCTGCTGAATAAAAGCATAAAGGCGGTAAGCAAAGGCTTTAGTTGGCTTTGTTTTTCCCACATATACCATACTTCTCCCATTGTTCTTTGTGTTTAGGGTATGACTACACTAGCAGCAGAAGCACACAAATATTCTGCGGTGCTAAACCAACTACTGAAAACATTAGCGAAGACAGAGCTTAATTATCAAGCTGCTGATTTCGGTTTGCAACAGCAGTTCCTACTGACAAAGCAGAGAGGAACATGTAAGCATCCTACATGCCAGATACCTGCCCAGGAGGAGCAGCTGTTTGTCCAGGACGGAAAAGTTGTGTTTTCAGGTTTTTTTTTTCCTTCAAAGAAGTTACTGTTTACTCTTTTAACTGCAAATGTTCAGCAATAGTCACACACACACTACTTTAATCTTGCATAACTAGCACAACACCAAATGCGATGTGTCCTGAGAGGAGCAGGCCGAGCGCCCGCACCAAGGGCCCGAACATCAGCAAGCCCAGGCGGCAGCAGGCGAAAATCCCTGGCTCCAGGAGCCGCTGCCAATGCTCCCAAACTCAGCTCCTTATCACTCCCTGGCCTCCTCTTAAAAGAAAGCTGGTGCCAGACAGTCAGGTAACAGCAAGAGTTTGAGATTTCAAAGCGAAAACCCTTGCAAAGACAGGAAAAGCCTGAAAACGCATTAGTGACCAGCCCGACCAGCCGCGTACGAAGGCGCAGAGCAGCGCTTCGGGAACGGGCGGCCGCTGAACCCGCACGCAGGTGGCGGCCGAACGCGTTCCGTACGGGACGGGAAAGGCTCCCTCCGGCTCCGCACCCACGGCCCAGCGCGCCGGGCATGCGGCCACAGCCCCCCCGGCACACCCCGCTGCGAAGTACCTGGGAGCTGAGGTACCGCCGGAGGCACTCCTCGCACACCGCCTTCTTGCAGCAGGACAGGGGCTTGATGGGCTTCTCCTCCAGGCACACGCGGCAGCTCAGCATCAGCAGCGGCCCGAACTCGCCCGCGATCAGCCCGGAGAAGGGCTCGGGCAGCAGGAACAAGTCCACCACCTCGATGCTGCCGCCGGACGACAGCGGGTCGTCGCCCGATACCACCCCGCGCCGCGCCGGGGGCTGCCCCACGCCCGGGCCGCCGCGGGGGGAGCCG
>VZTB01012674.1:397254-612550 GCA_013397245.1 Thryothorus ludovicianus
TTTTTCCTAAGTCCTGCCTCCACTCCTCTACAGGTTTGCTTCCTGGAAAGACACTACTTTGACTTTATCAGCACAGATCTCTTTGTTTCTCAGTTTGCTTTCTCTGTTTTTGTACATGAATGTTTCCAGGACATTATTCTCCTGCCTGCTATCTTGCCTTATATTAAGTGATTGTGTTGTTATCTGCTATGGGTTTTTTGCTTTGCAGTTTTGGCTTTTAGTATTTGTATTTTTCTTGTTCATCCACCAATTATCTCTAAAGCTCTGCACAAAGTAAGGGATCACTGTAAGAGCTTTAATTCTTGTCTCTTCTGGGCTAGGGAAAAATAGTCTTCACTATGTATAGGAGGATATTGTAATTTCAAATCCTAAAGCATTCAAATAGTTTGGAGTATCCTACAAACACTAAAGGTTTTTATTTTAAAATGCATTCAGTACGTATGGAGTTCTATAGTTGATATTTTCTAGATTATATTATAAAGAGTATATGAAAACTCAGTGTGAGAGCTTTCCTTCACCCAGGCTGAATTCACCAAGGCTGAATTCCCTTTTGTATTGACTTTGAGATCTGTAATAAAAAAACAGTGAAATGCATCAAATGACTAGAAAAGAGACCTTTCATAAATGAACTTGGTGTAAATTCAACATGGAGCTTATGCAAAAAAGCAATTTTATTAAAAGCATGAGGCACTAGAAGAGTGTTTGTTGAGGGAGCATGATGGATGTGTGTCACTCTGGCATTTCAGACCAGGAACATGCTCCTTCAAGGGCTAGCCATGCCTTCAGATGGCAGCCAGATCATGTGTGTGTGTTGAATCTGATCAAAGATTAAGAACAAAACCACTTTCCCATCGTAGCATTAGTTTTGATCCACAGTACCGTCCATTAAAAACTTTAAGCTTTGGGAACATTTGAGTCCAGATCCAAATGTTCCCTGCTTTATACCTCAGAACCATCATTACTTTTGTAAAACAGACCATAGACTACTAAAAAACAAAATAAAAATCTGATTTCAGAGAGGAGTCTTTTCTAAACAGAAAGATTATTATGTTTTGCATACATAATTCTTCATACTTATTTTGGTCTGTCTTTCATTTTTCAGAAGGACATAGAAGAGACACAGTAGGCCTTCAGTGATCAAATAAAATTTACCAAGATCAAATGATGGTGCTATGTTTTGCCTTTTTCAGTCTCAGAATATGGAGATCCAATTCCTAGTCTGCTATCTGCAGCATGGCACTGATTTAGAAACACAAAAAACTAATGGTCTTGTCATGAAAGTCAAAGAGACTGTGCAATCACTACTAATTTTTTTTAGTGATTTTTTTTCTTTCCAGTAATACTGGAATTTATCCAATGCCAAGAACATTTTTTACTTGCTTAGAGATGTTTGAGCTAAAAACCTGACATCTTGTGTTTAGAGGAAGAACTACTAGGACAATAATGTTGGGCAGCAATCAAGTCAGACTTCCACAATATAGAAGTGTACAACTCCTGGAATAGAGAGCTGTAGAATATAATAAACATTTTAGGGGAAAAAGCAAATATTTTCCATAAAAATATTAAAACCATTGCACTTCCCAGACTAGGAAGATAAATATAAAATATAAAGACCTCTCATTCTGAAGTCCAGCTCTTTCACCTCTTTTCTTCAGATTGCAATGTCAAAAAAATTAGAAGTGGAGTACCAGGAAGAAGGCAAGAAATATTAAATGTATAAATATTCTTTGGGTTTTCCCTACTTTATTGGGAAAAAATCCAACAAAACACTCAATAAATTGAAATTCCTTTTGCAATTTTTTATTAACAGATCTCTGTATCTCATAAAGTGAAGGAACCCTGGAGACAAGGAGAAATTAAAAAAAACAAGAGATACAGTTCTAGTGCTGCGTTAGATTTTTAAAGGGGTTAAAATGCCAGTAATAATGGAATATCAATTTTTTTAAGATCAGTGGTTTCCCTCTTGCAATTTATTTTCAACAAGCATATAGGGAATGGTGACCACCCCCAAAAGGCTTGAGTCGAATGAGAAGATGGCACTATGAGAAAGTTCACCAAGGCTGCTCATAAAGACAGGACCTTGGGCCTGGGATTTGGGCAGGTTTTCCATACGTCCCTGGGACATGGGACCAGGGCTCTGCAGCTGCATCGTCTACGTGGCCCCTGCCCCGTGTGTGGCTCTCAGCTCACTCAGCAATGCTGTGGGACAGCAATATCTGTGCTGTCCCTGCTCTGGGGATGGGACACGACAGGATACCACACCTATGTGTAGTGGGATGAAAGCTGACAGTGTGTGCTGCTAGCTGATGTTTTAAAGTGATGTCGGTTTTCTTGTACAGGTTTGCTCGGTTAAGCTGTGAAAAATGCAACTTCAGCATGTTTAACTGCTACTTTATGAGGCCATCAATTTTTAAGAGGGCTTTATGAAGTCTTGATCTGATAGCCTAAAGACTATCATAGTTTTTAGATAGCTTCTGTCTAGTTTTAAGAAGAAAATAAAAACTACAAGTAAAATAATAAAGATGGGCAATAAAAAAAAACCCATAAAGATTTGGCATATGTGAGGTGAATATTTAGGTTTGGATTTGACTGACAGGAAGAAAGGAGCTGCAGATTTCTAAGATTAATAATTTTCCGTTGTTCATCATAAAGTTTAAATTTCAAGTGGTTTAGCAATAATAAAAACTCTTAAGGATTTTGTGTGTGAGGTGAAGATTTAGATTTGGTTTTGAATGACAGAAAGAGAGGGAACTTAGATTTCTAGCATGAATCATTGTTCCTTGCTCATCATAGAATTTAATTTTCAAGTAATTTAGCCTCAGATTACCAGAGACAATTTCTGCTTCCACTCTAGATAGTGTTGATGAGACAGCTGTACCTTTAAGGGTCATTAAAGAATTCTTATTCATAAAAATATGCACTTACCTTTAATCACATATTTAACTCTTATTGAAGCTAATGGGGTTTAAAAATGTTCTTCATTCCTTTCCTTTTGCTTTCAATGGTCCTTCAACATTTTTTTCAATTCTAGATTCCATTTAGGGACTTTCCTTTCTTCCTGCTTTGAAGAGTCATCTTCTAGGTCATTCCTCTTGGCAGACACCAGCCTCACCGGCAAGGGGAAAGGGCAGAGAGTGCCAGGATCTAAATGGGAAGCAGAGCAAGGCTCTACCACCTCCCTCTGCTATGTAAGGGAGATACACTATGGGCACCACAGACTTTACTGTGTGCCTGCCTAGTGGATGGTCTGGACCCTCCCTGGTAAATCCACTTCTGAATTCCTGCTCATGAGACAAATGCAACAAGTACTGCACCTTGTTTTTCCTGATGCAGGTAAAATTAGAGGGTTTTCCCGGAGTTTCTACAGATCTGGAAAGAGAGGGGTGGTTTCCATTTCTATTTTTCTGGTTTAAGTGCACTTTATGATGAAGTAGCAGTTAGGATAGATGATTTTCAGTCATTTGTCCTCAGGATTCCTTTAGCCCTGATGTATTTTCTGCTCTGTGGAGGATTTCCCACTTCATACATCCAGCAAAACATCCCCAAAAGTACACAAGAAAATAGAATCTTAATATTTTGTTGTAGAAGACTTTATAAAGAAACATAATGGTGATTACTGTTTACTATTTTATTTAGAGGAGAAGCTACATTCAGGGACAAAGACAACAATCAGTTTAAGAGATCTAGTTGAATGACTTTTCAAGAACGTTAACATCAGTGGAGGCCCTAAGTGACGGAAACTTCAAAATTTTTGGCTTCTGTGTGTTTATTTGAAGACAGAAATGTTGAACCCTTTTGCAAAATTATTTGGAAGAGACTTAGCAGTGAATAATTTATGTTTTCTGTAATTTTTTCCATTCCCTATGAAATTCAGTGAAGCTCTTAAACTCAGGTATGGTGTAATTCTACCCATAGAATAAGAAAAAAAAGGTTAATAGTAAATATGCCTCAATATATTTAGAATATAAGGCCAAGATGGAGACCCATGGGGTCGTCAAGGAGAAACATGAGTAAATGGATTTTATCTACTTCTCTGTTGAACAATAAAGAAATTATTTCTTTATTGCTATCCATAAAACAGACATCTTTGCATAAATTTTTATTTACCAAATAACTAGTGTATCTTTTAAATTAATTTTTAATTTATCACTACATCACTGGAAGGAAAGAACATAGTTTAATTTCATTTTTCTTTGCTAGCCTGTAGATATGTCTTGATTTGTTGTCTTGAAACCTAAAAAGGAAGAAATATAATAGCACAGTTCTTAATTATTATATTACTTAAGCATTTGAAACAATTTAATGTATTGAGTCCAAGAGTTAGTTATACCGTTCAAAATATCCCTGTTGGCACTGGGAGACACTTGTCTGCACTGGAAAGAACCCATACCTGAATATGCCACTTACAGAACTGGCTCTGCTTTGTCCTCTGTCAGTACCAGCCTGTCTTGGCACTGGTAGAAGAAACCTGGGGTCTCAGGAGTTTTTCTCGGGACTTGTTTGTGCTCCCACCTGGTGAGTGCTTGCTTTGCACACCAAGCTGTCCCCATCAAAACCCAAGGACCAGAGAACTGTGGTTCTCTTGTTTCCCAGGGATGCCCCCTTGTACTACACCTAAAAGTATACCCATTCCTGGACCAGCAGAGCTGGCCAGAGCCAGGAACATGGCTGTGAACACCTCCCTTGGGTTTATGGACAGGATAAGTGTAGGATGGCTGGACCTCTGAGCATGAATTCTCAAGAAGCCAGTCAGGGGACAATGCTGTATACTATTTTTGGCAAGAGACTGTTGTGGCTTAACCCCAGGCAGCAACTAAGCACTACACAGCCACTCACTCACTCCCTGTTGTTGTTACTCAGTTCCCAAAATAAATTTGTTCTTTTCTCCCACAGAGGCTTAGGTAAAGAAGATGTCCCTGATGCTGCAGAGAGGAGCCTCCCTGCAGGCTCTGTGCCCCAAAAGCAGAGCAGAAGTCATAGCAGCTGCTTTTGACAAAAGAATTCCTGAGTAACTCTTGAACAGCCTGAAGCAGGTCATTTCACAAGAAAATAGCTCAGGCCTTAGGCTTAGCACTGTTCTCAGGTTTTGGCCCCTGAAGAAGCCTCATTCAGCTGCAAGGACAGTGTGATCCTCTTCTCCAACTCCCCCAGCCAGATCATAGGAGGTGTGGGTGAGCTCTACCTTGGCATCCACCCCCCTCAGCTGCCCCCAGCAGCACCAGCACCTGTTATGCCTCCTTAAGGACCTCCTCAACTCACTGTGTCTTTATTCCGGTCCCATAGGAGTTTTAAACCCTCAGTTGCACAGAGTGTTTAGAGGGATACCAAGGCAAGGATCCTGCTCTGTTTCAGAGGTATTTATGGAAGAAAAAAAAAAACAACAAAGTGAGTTTGCTGATGACACAATTTGAGATTGGAAGGACCTGTTGACTCTCTCAAGGGCAAAGTGGTCCTGCAGAGAGATCTTAAAAATTAGGGAGATGGACAGTCACCAACCACATAAAGTTTAACAAGGGCGAGTGCTGGATTCTGTACTTGGGATGGGGCAGAATCTGGTTGTGTTTATAAACTGGGGAATGAGAGGCTGGAGAGCAGCCCCATAAGACCTGGGCATCTTGGTCAATGGCGAGTTGAACATGAGTCAGTTGTGCCCTGGCAGCCAGGAGGGCCAACCTTGTCCTGGGAGCAACAGGCACAGCATCAGCAGCCAGGCAAGGGAGGGGATTGTCCTGCTCTGCTCTGCACTGGGGCAGACTCACCTCGAGTGCTGGGGGCAGTTTTGGGCACCATAATATAAAAAAGACATTAAGCTATTATTGTCCAAAGGAGGGTCATGAGGATGGTGAAGGGCCTTGAAGGGAAGCCACATGAGGACTGGACTTGGTCTGTTCAGCCTGGAGAACAGGAGACTGAGAGGAGACCTCATTATGGTCTTCAACTTTCTCATGAGGGGAAGCAGATGGGCAGATTCCAATCTCTTTATTCTCATGACCAGTGACAGGACTTGAGGAAATGGCATGAAGCTGAGTTAGAGGAGGCTTAGATTGGATACCAGAAAAAGGTTTTGCACTGGAACAGGCTTTCCAGGGAAATTATCACAGCACCAAGCCTGACAGACTTCAAGAAATGCTTGAACAATGACCTCAAGCAAGTGTTATGATTCTTGGGTTGTCCTGTGCATTGCCGGGAGTTTGACTTGATGATCCTGATAGATCCCTTCCAACTCAGCATATTCCAAATGCTCCCTTGCAACCCTTATAATTCTCTATCTTCTTTATGTCCTTGCACTCCAGAAGATTTCCTGAGAGGACTCCCATCTTCAGTCTAATGGTTGGCCCAGAAAAGGAGGACTTTACCATGACTAGGATCCTTGCCAAAGACCAGTGGAAGAAGAAGAAGTTGGTGGGGATGAGGAGAGAGCATTTGATAGTAGGTGGCACTTTTCCCTAGTTGCAGCAAAGTGGGGCAGTGGGGCAGATACAACAGTAGTTTTTTATATATTTACAACAGTGTGGCTGCAGTATTTTCTATCCAGAGAAAATACAAGGATGTTAGGCTTGTTCCTGTGTTAGTATTCATGCATCTGGGCCATCAGCAGAGCTGGTGTCTGTTTACAGTGACCAGCTGGTCTAGAATAGACTTCAATGACTTTTGTTTTCTTTCAGACTGGGGGTGGGAAGGAAAGGAAAACAAGGAGCTGCCTGGGAACAAAATTAGAGTCAGACAAACACACACTTGTGGGATGCCAGCCAGTGAGGCATTGTTATCTAGAGCTTTTCCAGTTCTGCTGAAACTGGCTGCTTAAGAGATTTTTTCAGGTGATAATCACCAGTGACAGAGAAGAGCTCTGGATGGAGAATAGAGGGGAGATGCTGTAAGTGTGAGGCAAGAAGCCATGGGAGAATCCAGCCATTGCAACTACGCTACCCAGGAAGGTCACTGCCAGAGTGGTGTGGGAGAGGCACCTTTTGATTCTGGCCATAGCCCATCCCTGGTGTGAAGAGCATGTTGGCTCATTAGGGCACCTCTGCACAGCTGTTCTCCTGCAGCTGCATGTGACAGGGAACTGGGGCTCTGCTGGGTGCACTGAGAGTCTCAGCAGCTCAGCACGTGTGTGAGCAGTGTGTATGCTGGCCAGGCTGTGCTGCTTTGTGGATCCTTCAACAGACCTGGGCTTTCTATATCTCCTTAAGCCTAGAGAGTGTGCAGACCACCTCAGTAGGTGGATATCTAGGTGCCCCACGGTTTTTATTTCCTGTTGCTGTGAGAGACACAAGGACACACGGACACTTTTTCTTGAGAAAGTTGAGAAGTTTATTAAACATCTGACTCCACTTTATAGTATTTCTACAAAGACCAGTGATTGGAGAAGAAGGCTGACACCTCTCTTATCCCATTGGTAAAGACAACTGTCCATCAGTTGTTTTCCACACAAGAGAAAGTATGAACAACAACCTCGTCTTATCAAACAGACTTCTGATAAGGACACTCTCAAACGTGAGAAAGAAGCTAGCTACAGTGAAAACAACAAATTAGAAAGTGCAGTAGGAAAAACCTGAAAAATCAGGGCGACAGTTTCCACCAATAATAAAGGTAGAATGTTCTTCCTCTAACTCTGGTTAGATGCAGACAGAAGTTGCAGAAGTTACTGTTCTGCAGAAAGCAGTGGGAGAGACAGCCTAGGAAATCATATCAACCATGTTGTCTCACCTTGCCCTCATGCTTCCAAACCTGGTTGCATACTATTTGCTTTTACTATGACTACCATATGCATTCTGTTTTAGCAGCAGACCAAACATCTAAAATGCAGTAATTAGATGGCTGCCATAGAAGTGAGGAAGTAAAAACCTTGTTTGGGAATAGGAAACATACATTTCAAGTAAGTCCTTGAAGACAAGAAGACTTGACCAACGTAGTTCAGATCCATTCAGATGTCTGTTCTGTTTAACATATGCATAAGCAACAGTAATTATGACAATGTCAAAGATTGAAGATGACCCTAATTTGTTTAAGGAAGTAGAGTTAATTGTGGGTTGCAGGAAGACTTCATAAGACTGACTGAACTGGCAGCAAAAAGGCAGATGAAATTCAGAATAGATATGTGTAAAATAAGAAGATGATTCCACTGTGAGACATGAACTCAACTTCTCAATCAAAGGAGGCAGATGTTAAAAGAGGAGCTGGAATAAGTTGATAGAAGATGTACTAATTGCAAAGAAACTATATCTAGCCCTGAAAGTCCCCAAGCTGGAAATAATTGATGTCTGGAAGAGCTTTAAATGTGTGCATTGCATATACTTGTCCTGTTCTTACTCTTTCCTGAGCAATTTCTTATGGCTGCTTTTGGCAAGAGCACAATGGGCTAGATGGACTCTTACACAGCATACATTATACAAAATAAACCATGAGCATGTGTAGCATAGTGCTTACTGTTCCTTCCTGTCTTCCTATCCTCCTTTCCCTAATGCAGGAATTATGAAAAAAAGCTGATGGCTAAACAGACCTTTAAAAATTTTAGCAGCCGCTATTTGCAGGAGGTAGGAAAACAAATCCAGGTGTTTCCAAAAGGAAACTTTCTAATTTCTCAGGATGCTCTCTTAGCATCCATTGGATGCAGTCACAGGCAAGGGACAGGATTACCTTCACTGAGAGATAAAAGATGACCAAGACAGACAACAAATTGCTCCCAGTTAGTGGAATGATTTAAGATTTTATTCTATGCAAATGGAAACACGGATGTAATTGTGATAGTCCAAGGATATAGATGCAGTGATATTTGAAAAAGAAATAATAGCTTTTCTTAGGCTGGCTGACACATCAGCAAAAGCCATCGGGCAGTGCTGGTGGCCTTGGGCTCTGGCAGATGTCTCTGTCTGGGACACACAGGCCTTTCTTTACACTGAACTGGGAGCTGTCCTCTGAGACAGGACAAAGGCTTCTGCGTTTGCTTGTTTTCTGCAACACTACCAGCTGGCCCAGTACAGGAGCTCGTGCCTCACTTAACTTGCTGTTAGGGACCTCACAGATGAGATGCCAGAGATTTCTTCACCATTTTTTGAATACTGCTAGGTAGGCTATTTAGATTTTTTTGCAAATGTCTTCTGTGCGCAGTTTACATTGGGACTTTATGATAGAGACTTCATTAAAATAAAGAATAGGGAACCCAAGGTGAGTAACTGACAGCAAAAATGCTGGTATATTCAGTAGCCAGTCATAGATTATGAAGACTTCCCTTCAGACAGAGACCTGTCCAGCTCAGGCTCAAGACAGCTGTCATGTGCCTTTAGGAGCCCCCTGGGATGAGCAGCTGCTGGCTGTCTTGGGAAGTGGGGATGAAATATGGCAAGAACCACAGCTTGTCATGTCTTCAGTTGTCTGAAGTTTGCTCTTTCAAGTGGTGTAAGTGTAGCCAGGATGGTGCCATATTTGCAAAACCACTTTGCAAACTGGGGAATGCAGGCGGGGGAAGAATCAAGGGAATCACTAACCCTGATGTAGAATGGCAAGTCACAGCTCATGATTGCACCAAAGTCCTCAGTTATGTCCAAGACCAAATAATGATAAAAGACCTGTATCTTTGTGTGTGTATATCCTCTTGTGGTGTGGCCGATTTTCTCGATCGTGCTTTGTGATCACTTGGCCTCACTGAAACTGCAGCACGAGAGCTATACTCACACTCATCACGCTGTCAGGGGTAGCAGCTTCAGCTGCCTGCTTTTCTGCTGAATTGCTTTGATGTGGATCTCCCACATCTTGAGTGAGCTATCTAATAAGTCACCTACTGTGTAAAACCTGGATACAGTTCCTCCTTCCACTATATTTTTTAATAAAAATAACCGTGACATCTGCTTTAGCCAAGTTTTCAGGGACCTAGCTTGTCTACTCTCATAATGGGGCCTGGGAATAAAATAGGAGCCAAAATGTATCTAGGTTACTCAAACAATATGTAGGGAATTTTTTAATCCAAACGAGGTTTGATTTAGCCTTGACCAGGAATTTAATTTCATCTAGCATTGGTCATCTAAAAGACAGGCATCTGGTCTGATTCTGACCTTCTTTCAAGCAATGGAGAAAGTGCTTTGCAACAGGAAGGCTAGTGATTTCCTCTCATCTAAGTCCATTTTTAGGGATGGGGTAGGAGGAGACCACTTTTCTTCACTTCTGTGGGTTTCTACAGCAAGTCCAGGTTTACCTTGCTATGCACAGAATTCCACTGGTGCTAAATATCCATTACTCACACTGTTTCACAATTATGCATTATGTGTTATAAGTATGCATAGGCTGAAAAAGGTAATGGACAGCTAAAAAGCAACTATAAGTCATTACTGCTCTCTAAGAAGAAAGGTAAAAAAAAAAACCAAGTATCCCATCTGAGGTAAAACAAAAATCTAAAATACTTCCATGAATTAGCCGTTGACCAGCTGCTTCAATCTAAAGTACCAGTTTCTCATTACCATATAAGATAAAGCGATAAAACCTGCAAAAATTTACAATTCTGTGAGGTTGGTTTCCTGGGGAAAAAGACGTATACATTTCTTTTCTGATTTCAAAGATAGAGTGTCTTTGCTTGGAGTATACTGGTCCAAGCACATCATAAGTATTGATAAAAGGGATCTGTAGTATGGGTTTTAGGTCTGATAATGGCATCAGAGATATCTGAAATGCTCTGCCAGAGCAGCATTAGTCTCTAAATTGTGCACAGCAGAAGACATAGACTCCCAAAGCTGAGTTTAAGAAAACAAACTGTCTGAGCTAGATGAAGTACCCTGCATGTGGGAAACAAAACATTGGCACATATGTTACAATTTTGGACAACAGCTCAGTTTATTCATAAAGACATGATAAATAGTCCAGGTAAACGTTGGGAGCTTTCTTTTACACTCGGGCAAGCTTTTACAGTGGATTCTCATGTTTAAATCTGCTGAAGTTATCTTTTTGGTTCACTATTTAGAATATCTTTCAGAAAATTATCTCATGGAGCAATGTTTGAGCCACTGTAATCAGATGGGGCTAATGTTAAAAAGATGATAACTTCTGGGGGATCAGCCATTACTGCTACACTGCTAGCAAATAAAATTGCAAAAATTCTAAAGAGTAGCAACCTGGAACAGACCCTGTGCACACAATAAAGGGACAAGGACATATTAAGGCAGGGAATCTATTTTTTTTTTTATTTGTAAACTCTATGCTTCTACTGAACAAACATAAAATTGCCCCGATTGCTCTCCAATTCCCGTTTTTCAAGCTGACCTATTTCAGCAGTTCCAGGAGCCTATTTTCTACCTGGCTTCCTCTTCTGCATGGACTAACACCTATGCCACTCTGATCTCATAATCCTAGAAGGTGTTTATGCCACACAAAGCAGTCAAGAATCTTTAAATAATAAATAAGATGTATTCTTGCAGTGTGAATATACAGGTAAGATTAAGAGCATCCATTGATGTGGGAGGGCTATAGGGCTAGCTATAAAACTATTTGGAGACTTAAAAAAAAATAGTTGACATTGAAGCTATTTTCTCATTATTCCTGTAATCCTTTAGTCATCCTCTTGTGTTCAGCTTCCCGAAGCTCCTTCAGTGAAAATCAATCTAGTCCTACAGCCCCCTCTCCTGTGCATTTATCATCAGTGCAAGAAGTTCAGCAATTTGGTCAGCTCTATAACATTTGTTTCTTGCATACCTATGTAGGGACTCGAGAGTTTCCTCAGTATTTAAAGTCTGAACAGTTCATAGTAGTGAATTTATAGTCGTTGCACTTCAGTGTGTTACGGGAATACTATTAAAGAGAACAGCTAAAAAGGCGGCAGAAGTGGCTACATTTATTAAAATACTTATGAAGATATAGATCATCACCTGCTGTGTTATTAAGAAATGCCTGAGCAAGCTAAGTATTTAATTTTCAAAGGGAGTTCATTAGAACCTGTTTATGCTTATTTGTCTGTCTACCAGCATTCACCCTGAGGCTTCTAAACACCTTTGAAAATCTGCTGGAGAAGAGCTGAATGTCTATTGTGGTGGCAATATTAAAATAGCTGAGATCAGGATTTAATTTCTCAGTGTCACTCCAAGGTCAATCAGAACTTCCCTAGCAGAACTAGAGAATAAACCAGTGATTAATAATGAAGCCATCATTCCTTAGGTAAAAATTGAAACTTGCATTTACTGTACTGATGGCTCTTCCTCAAAAGCCACCTCTGTCCTCTCTGTCACATATGGACACTGTGTCTTCCTTCCCCAGGCAGCATAATAGGTAGCACAATCATGGAAAACTCCTGGCCAGTGAATAACCAGTGGAGCCTTTTCCTGTGTGCACATTTCATCCCAATGTACAACACTAGTGATTGTCCCATTGTTTTTATGAGATATGTGTTTGTGACATACAGATACATGCGACAGAGCTGGTGCCCATATGCCTTCTCAGGTCTGGAGCTGTGTCAGCTTGCAAACAACTGCTAGAGCTAACAATATATACTACGAGTACAGCACTACCTTAACACTTAACTTGGTAGCATCAGCTTTGCTTAGCACTGTTCAGTACTTCTCAGCCCAAAACAGACAGATAAACTTCCAACCTATTGTTACATACACTCCTTATAACAAAGACACTGCTACTCTTCACAGCACTGTCCCTTACACTGAACTCTGAGGGAACGAAAAAGTAGAAGGAAATATATGTAAGAAAAATGTGTAAGAAAATATAAGGAAAACATATCACAAAATCCTTGCAGAGAGACAACATATCTGGCAACAACAGTTGCCATATCCCAAAATGGAAAAAAAGTTTTCTGTTCGGAGGACATAGCATATAAAATCTGGTAAGTAAGGAAAAGCCACAAGAAGATACGACATAACTGCTACAGGTAGAATATTCAGATTGTTTGGCTGAAACCAGTCTTTGCTGTACTTGTGGATTTGTGATGGTCTCATAATTTGACCAAGTTTGGAGGAATTTTTCACACAAAATATCAAAGATACTATGTTGAGACCTCTCTTCACCAATAATGATGCTGTAAGCATCATTATACTGTTTCAATAGTTATGAAGACATTTTTGATACCCATAAACAAGTTGTCACTACCAACTTCTTGCTATATTGTTTGTTTTCCCTTTCTCCTTCCTGAGAATGCTGCATGGTATCATCTAGAGTTTGGGAGATCCTGGCAAGGGCCCAGCATGGTGTGGTAAATTGTGCTACTATGGAATAGCCACAACATTTGTTTTTCAAAATTCTATCAATTCATAATCATCTTGTTTGGGAGTGAAGTTCCAGACCATTGAGGTTGAGAAATTCTCTAGATACCTGCCCGTATTCTTGCACATGATCACTATGCACTCCATGATCATACTCTCATGGAAGACTGAATCATACTCCTAAATTGCTCATTAATGTTAGACAAAACCAAAGCAATATTCCCAGAAAATACTGATTGAACTATTTTAACTACCCAGTGATGTTCAGGAAAATGGCAATTTGTTGTAATGAAGGAGAAAACACCACAGAAGAAGGCAGAGAAGATGCCACTCTGTATTTCCTTCACAAAAGCCTCTTAGAGGAAGAAATAAAATTGTTAATTGTCTCCAGGAGATGGTACCCAAAGTATACAGTAATGACTTCATTACAGAGCCCAGATACCAGATTAAGCTCAAGGTCAGTGTTTTAATAAAAACAACTCCCAGTCAAAACATCCCTACTCACTACAGAGCACAGCAAACTGAAAAAGAGAACTCCACGCTTTACTATCTACAGCAAAAAATTGCATGGCACAGATCTGATAAACTAATATTGAGAACATAAGAATCGATGTTGTGACCTGCAATTGCTAATAGATATAAATCCTTTCTCATACACTCTGGTAATATGCGATTATCTCAAACACTTTGAGCCTTATGCTGGGGACCAAAACAACTGTCATGGCTTAATTTCAGCCACCACACAGCTGCTCACACACTCCCCTGCCTCAGCCTGCAGCAAGCTGGGGAGAAGAGAAAAAAGTAAAAGGGGGAAAGTCTGTGAGTTTAGATAAAAGGAAGTTAATAATGACAAAATAATAATAAAAAGAAAGTAAATTAAAACCCAAGAAAGATAAGTGGTGCAAACAAAAACAATTTATCACCACCAACCTGAGCAAGTCCTCAGGGAGTGAACCTCTGCCTAACCTTCCCAATAGCTTTTTGCTGAGCATTATTCCAGATGATCCAGAATATTCCTTTGGTCAGCTGATATCAGCTATCCTGGCTATATCTCTTCCCAGCTTATCCACCTCCTCCTTGCTGGTGAGGTGGGGTGAGAAGCTGTCCTGGGTTGATGCTAAATGGTATCCCCATTCGTCTGTTTAGCTCAGAAATAGGTTTTGTATCTTTAAAACTGGATCTGAGAGTGAAGGAGACGTGGTGGAATGTCTGAGGCAGTTGTTTTCTAAACATAAAGATAAGAGTTTTCAGCTTTCCTTCAGACACGGCTGTGTTGTCTGCAGTGTGTGGACAGCAGAAGAGAGCTCTCCTTTGCTTTTTGTTAGTTTTTGGCTAGCTGAGGCAGAGAAGTTCTCTGGACTTTTTTATTTTTTCCTTTTTCTTTCTTTTTTTTTTTCCTTTTTTTGGGTTTGTTTGTTTGTTTGTTTTTTGTTTTTTGTTTTTTTCCTTTTTCTTGGAACTGTTTGAACCTGCTCTGGACTAAACACCCAAAGGGCCCCAGGAGCTCCCACCTGTGTCCCACCGGGCCTGGCCTGGGCCCGGCCTTTCCCAGCCCTGAGGGACCGACAGCAACTGAGCCGAGCTACAGCCACGGGAGAGACTTTCTGAATTTGGCATCTCTGCAGAGCAATGAGAGGTTTTGTTGTTCAATGTTGTTCACTTGTTGTGCTGGGGAGTGCTTTGACTGTTAAATAAACAACTTTTTTCCACTTTCCTCCAAAGAAATTTTTTTTCCTGTCCCAAACCAGCTGGAGGGAGGGGCAGTTCAGATTCGTTTTCTAGAGGGACTCCATCCATAAATTTTTTCCCAAATTTACCCTAAACCAAAACAAATACAGAAGCAGAAAAGGCCTTGGAATAGTGCTGCTCAGCAGTAACTAGAGCATCACATATTAACACTATTTCCAGCACAAGTCCAAATCATAGCCCTGTAGTGGCTACTATGAAGAAAATTAACTCCAGCCAGAATTAGCACAGAATCCCTTGTCTGCCCCTGCTGTCACAGGTTCCCTTCTTGTTTTCTGTTACTGGGGTAGAGCAGTGTCATTCTATTGAGGCTGCAGCATCACATGTGGCTGCAAAGAAGAGAATGTCACTTTGAATGAGGGAGGTCCTGACCTACATCAAGCGCGAGTGTAGGACACCCCAACAGTGGTTCCATGGTTAGTACATGTGGATCTATACAAAAAGCTGCAATGAGACATTTCAGGGAGCACCGATGTAGAGGTCATGGCAAAGTTGTCGTGTCCTGCCTGTGGCTGGTAACTGGTTTGTCACTGTTGACCCATGCATTGTCCCGAATTCCTATGGTGACAGTCGAATCAAATGGCTGATTTGAAATGAAAGATAATTTGTTCCTAATAGCCAGTGCTGGCAGCCAGGAGCAAGATGCTGTGACTGGAAGTTTTTGCTGTGATAGGTGAGCTGACACTTCTGCTGCCCACTTGCCACAGTGAAAGTGTCTCCAAACTCAGTTTTGCTGAATAGTTGGCCAGCCTGCAAGCCACAAGGCTCCCAGAGAGGTGATCTTCCTACTGCTCCCTGCCAGGACCCAGCCCTCTTCTGTACCATGCACCCTGAGAATCCTGTCTGGAGCTCAGAGATGTTCTGCTTAGTATTTGGAATAAAAACTGTTTTGGAAAACATGATTTAAATGAATAGCTTTTAAGCAAAACTTGGCATGAACTCTTGAGTTCCCTGGAATGGAGTCTTTCATTTCCCATCTCATCTATCAACATCTGGCCCAGGTTGTGGAGTGGTAGCATAATGGTGATAACAATCTAAATACCTCCTGCTGAAGTTACTCGATTTCCCATGAAATAAAAAGTGCTTCACAGGAATCAGAAGACAAAGAGAGCACTCTTGTAGCTGAATAGCTGGGATAACCCCGTGTTTTCCCTTCTTGGCTCCAAGGGCTGCTTGCTGACTTCATATTGTGTACCACACAGGCATGAATGACATGAATAGAGATGGCTCAGAGGAAGGATAGGAACTCAGGGATTCCTCTGTCAATATCAATCCCTGTCATATTTCTTATGATTTTCCTTCCCCTCTTCCCCAATGTTTTGTTCTCATTTTCTATGCTGTAGCTGAAGAAAAAGTAGATAGGAGACAAATTTCAGTTTTAGCAAAGGCATGGTATTTTGGGAGGCTGGAGTTGTTCAAATATTGCTTTTAAATGCCCCTTCTTGGGAGAAAAAATGTAAACTCAAAAATTACAGTATCATTTAAATGTTTCTAGCCAATTTAACAAGTAATTCAGGTATATAAAGAAAATGATATTTCTATACATTTTACATTTTTTATTTAATGGAATTCATTAAAAATCATCATATTCAAAAAAGGGCATAGCAATGAAATGTAACATTAGGAACATCTTAAAGACTATTTCATTTGCTGAATAAGTACTGCAGGGTTTTTGTAGAGGGTAAAAATTCTAGTACCCCTTTCCAAAATTTATGAGATTGGGATGGGGGGGAAAGGTAGAGCAAATATGTATTTTTATCCTTCTTTTTTTTTATTTTCTCATGAGTCATTACTCTCTTCTTCTTAGTGCTCCTTATGAGTCTACATGACTCTACATATTGTCTTAGCTTATTTATGGATGCATTAAGTATTTTTCAAAGTTCAATGCATTCTCTACCCTCTGAGCTACTCAAGCCCTTTTATTACTTTGTTTTTCTGAATCACTAACAATATTTTACCCTACTCTAATCATTACACAAAAGTAGCTATTATATGGGAAGAGAGATGTGAGGAATCGCTTTCACTTATTTTCCTGGAATGAAAGCCTCATTAACAAGACTAATTCTGCTTTGATAACTGCTCATTTTGACCCTGGCCTGAAAATATAAAATGTTGTGTGCAGCACATCACTGTACCTTGGAGACAGGGTTTTGTTATGTATGGTCCCAGTGGGGTGTCTGTCTCAACGGGACTCTCATACCTGCTGAGAGTCTCTAATGGGATTCAAAGACAGGAGCAGGGTTAAAAGCTCAGAAAAGAAGTATCAGTTGTATTGTATCACTGCACACAATCAGATTGTGCAGGAATAAGGTAGCCATGAATATATTATGGTTTTCAATTAGTAGAAAAGGTCTAACTATATGCGAGAAAAGGTTCAGAGACAGCATGTTTTGGCAGCAACACAATCTGACCAGGTTTTTTTTTTCACTTGGGTTATTGAAGGACAAGGAGAGCTCAGCTGCCACACTGTTCCTGCTCTGAGGATGCTTGGTGTAGCTACTGCAGAGTTTTAGCTGCCTGTGCCCTTGCCTTGTTTCTCCTGCCTCCATGCTGATTTTCTATGTGGGTTTAGATACTGCAGTGGGAAGGTTAAGCTGTTCTTCTGATCTTTCTTGGTCTCTCAGACTGCATTCCCAGTTCAATGTCTATCACTATGTTTCTCTCACAGGAGACCTGCACTGCTCTCTCAGATCCTGCCCTGGACTGCTGCCTCCTGTGCCTCTGTGGTTACCTGAGAGGTCTGACTTATTTGACATGCCTACAACACTCTGGGAGCAATAGCTTTGCTTCAGAAAGAAAACTTACTGCACAAAAGCACAGACCTTAAAGCAACAGTCATGCACATTCACTCCTAGTTTACAACCTATACTTTCCAAAGCCTTGAGTCCCTGAATGCTGCCTTATGTAAAAGCAAAACTGTCTCTTTGCTCTGAAATTTATAATTTAAAGTCCAGACCAGTTCCTCGATCTCTTCACTTAGATCAAACCACATCTGCTTACCTGCTATAGCCTTCTGATGCCAATGACTACCTCCAGCTCAGCAAACTGATCCTGCAACATAATGGAGACAGAATAGAAGAGCTGTGAATTTAATAGCTCCTAACCTTGTTTTACAAATGTAAACCCACAGCCACAAAAGAAATCCCACAGCCTTTATGTTTATTTTTCCCAACCTTTTATTTCCTCTCTTGTTACTAGGTAAATAAAACCTTTCAGATGGGAAGGTTTAACAGTTTCATGGAGGTTTTCATCATTTCTGATCAGAGACAGGGCAGCAATCACATTGAAGTGTCAAGGAAAATATTAAATGGAAGTGTTGAACAGGTGGCATTACATTGAGTGGCTGGATGGTATTCAGACATGTGAGCTAAGGGTCAGAGCCTGATGGAGACATCTAAATTCAATGTCTTGAATTTAGCTTGGTGCCTAGACTTTCACAGTTGCCAGCATTATTTTGGATGTCATTGAACAGAACAAAGACAGGTATCTTGTTTGGTAAACCAAAGTCAACCAAAATCTCCATGATATTGTCTAGTGCCTTGATTCATCTGTCTGATCACAGGAATCTAATATCACTTGAGATGCTCTCAATGGTTTGGCAAATACGACACACCAGTTCTAGAAGCCCATGCCCTTCTGGAAGAACAACTGGAGGCCAGTGGACACTTCTGTGTGTGTTCCTCGACTCCTGTGTTTGAGCATTTCAACAAAAGTACTAAACCCTTAAATTCCACTGAAAGACAGCTCACATGCAGAGGTTTAAATAGGGCTCCTGTTTTCAGGAACTGATTCACACCTGTAAGTGTCTTTCCTGGCTATGAGAATACTGGGTGAGAAATTAGACATAGCTAGATGGCTACAGCTCATTCCAGTGTGCGGAAGCCTCCTGCCATCTGACATGGATCCTGGGGGAGTGCTGACCCCTCCATTTCCTACTGACATTGAATACAAGGGAGAACTGCTACCAGGAATCGAGTGGATAATGAGCCTAAACAAAGGCATACGGTGAGCACGAGGACAGCTCCTGCCTCTTGCAGCTGCCAAGAAATCTTCAGAGTCTGGGAAGAGGGACAGACATAAAGCCCAGGCTCAGCAGAGGTATCACAGAGGCTCTGCAGTGGTTTCTCTCTCCTGTGCTGGCTAGCTGAAGGTCGTTGCAAGTGCACATTTTGCAAGAAATGCCTTCAGCTTCTACTCTCTCAGCAGTAGATGGCACTCAGCAGTTAGCAAGAACCATGCCTGTTTATGGCATTTTTAATCAGTAAGTAGACTGAGTCTGTACTCAGTGCTATGCACTTTTTATGTCTTAAGATCAGATTTTCACAGATTCTACTCTTTCAAGATTTTCTTAGTTATAAAGAATGAATAATATAACAAGAAGCTGGAAGATCTGACAAAGAGCATCAGTACTAGTAGGCATTAAGATTCTTTAATTAAAATTATAAATATGGCCTGTAATGTCAGTTTTCTCTTTGAAAACTCTGATCCAATCTTGATTTGCCTTAATTTTGATTATAGCCATAATTTCAGACCAAGCTCTTTAGCACTATTCTGAGCTGAAAATGACATCTTGAGGCTATTGATAGGATACATTTTCTACTTTAATAGTGTACATAGGAAAATACATTATGAAGAATGTGATGGGGAAAGGAAGAGGTGACAGTGGGAGAATCCCAGGAATTACTGATCCCATGAATAATGTGAAGCTATCACATGCAATCAGGAGAGTGAGCAGACATGATATCTCTTTTGAGAAGAGACAGGTATTACAATCTCACCTGTAATGCTGCAGCTTTTCCCCTCAGGTCAAAGCAGTTAATCCCTCTGCTGCATGTCTCATTCCCTTTGTAACTGTGTGATTGTTAGAGAAAAGCAAGGGGAGAGCTGATAACGTACATTTAGCTCTTGTAAAAAAACCCACTATGGACCAGGATTAAGGCTTTTTGATGGAGGCAAGATATAATATGTCAAAACCCCCATGGAAGGTACAAGAAGACTAACAGGAGCAGATCCTTCTCTTTGTGTCCAATTCACAAGGTATGAAGGGCTGATTAGACTGTTTTGCAGGGCACTCTTAATATCTTCTTTTGCTTGTACTTTCTGTGTCTGGCTCCTCCCTTTTTCTTTTATGAAAAAGAGATGAGCAACAAGCTACCTTAGTTAGGAAGGAATGCGCTCTGCCATAGTCATTAACTGCTTTTAAAAATAGAATTGCAACATTCATGAGTGAAGGAAAATCTGTAGATGTCTGTGTTTGGATTGCACTCACACCTTTAATTACAGTGTCGCACAAAATTGTAATCTCAAAATTAATTCAAAGTGATTTGGAAAAGGAATCTTGTCATGCAGATTGAAAGCTGACTGCAACACCACAGTCAAAGGGTGATAGTAAATATGGATGTATCTCATTCAGACCTAAAGGCTCAGAGTGATTCTGTGGACTGATATAATTTAACAATTTAGTGAATAGTCCAAAGTGAGAAGCAAAAGTTTTAATTGTCTCTTGGCTGAAACTCAGGACTGGAACAGAGACTCTAAAACACGAAAATGATACACAGCCTGAACTGTTGAATGGGACTGGAAAAGAACTTAGGTATTCTGCAAACTGAAGCACCAGGGGAGCTTTTTATCTTCCATGCATCAATGGGTAACATTGATAGTATAAATACTGTTGAGATATGTAGGTACTGGGAATAAGTGGAAATACTCTTGAAGACAAAGGAAAATGGCAAACAATAAAAACAACCTGACCTCAAATCGCAGAAAAATAAAGGAAATACCCATTAGGAGTATGTATGTTTGTTTAGGTTTTTCCTTTTTCTTTTTTGTAATATCCTCTGTTGGATCAGTTTAGGTGAACAACAGAATACAATTCAGAATAAAACACTGAGGAAGTGGGTGGGTGCAATTTAAAAAGCATGTTCAGTGGGACAGAGGAATGTAGAAACACTACAGCTGAAGCATTGTGTCATGTTATTGCTGTGAAGAATCAAATTATCACTGGGAAACCATGTCCTCAATAATATTTTATTGAAATAAATATGCAAACTAAAACTTTGGAAATATAAAAAAGTTACAAAATGTATTTTGCAATGTGTGCGTACCTCTCTTGTTCTTATCACAGTACAGTCTCCAGATACAGGGAACTGCCACAGATACAGGGTCCAGCTATATCTGTCAGGCACTAAATAAAGTCTAATGTCTTAGACACCCAAGGAGTTGCTCTCTGAGCAATGATGTAACCTGTTTTTATTGTCTGTCTTTAATGCCAAATTGAAGGGTGCTATTAGCCACTTCCTCAATTTCTTTTCAAGCCTACTCAGCTATCTATCCAGAAATGCCTCTTGCCCAAACCCCACCTTTATAGGAATCAAGTAGAACTGTGATCTCTTCCCATTCGCCAGTTTATTTTAAACAAATTCAAAAGCTTTTATTAGAAGGCAGAAGTACAAGTAGATTACAACTATGTAGCCTTTGTTCAGTTTGCAGCAAGGACAGAGTTTGTTTGTGAATACCTTCAAAATGCACTAAAAATTCAGAATTCATGCAGAGCCAAGGAGAATGACAGAGGTCTGCTTGGTCAGAGACCTGACTGATGTGTGTTACTTAACCTGAGCTGCAACACAACGTGCGGCTCTTTCCTACTGATGTATGCCTAAGCCCTTTAAAAACTGGGTTCTTCAAAGACTCTATAAACTCTAGAATAGTTTATAGAATAGGTAGAACAATCCTGTATAAAATAGGTAGAATAATCCCGTTTTAGAATAGGTATAATAATCCTGTATAAAATAGTGAGGAGCCATTGCTCAAAAACGTGTTGAAGGGTAGAGTATTAGGAGATACTAACTTCAGAACATCTGAACATGATTCATTTGTAAGGAGGGTGTTAGATTACTCCTGAAAGAACAATTATTTTCTTACAATTATGTTGCTACTTGCAGATGCACAGGCCAGAGTAAATGTGGCATTACACAGTAAATCCAGCGGACTAAGTCTGAACTTGCATCTGTACTCTTGCCAAAGCATCTTCCTTTTGGCCAAGAGAAAAGGGGAGACTGGGTGATTAAGGGTGGTTGTGAGGTGGCATTGGGCACAATGGAGGCTGTAGCTGTTCCTCTCTGGAGCTGAGCTCCAGACCATGGGCTGCAGCCCCCAGTGCAGAGATTCTGGGAGCTGCTCCTCCAGAGGCTGATGGTGTGGTGGCATTGAGCCAGCATGTCCCACATTCACCTGTGCTTGCCATGTGCATGGATGATTCAGAAAAGGCCCAGAAAACCCTTTTCTCCCTGCCACAATATCCCAAGTGGTTAAATAAATCTGATATCAAACAGCTGAACAAATCTTGAAATGGTGGCCTGCCTTCTCCTGCTAAATAGATTTACAAATAAGTATCAACTGTTTCCTTTGCAAATCAAACTCCGTGATACAAAGCAAAGTAATTGTAGTGGGTCTTCTGGGAATTAAATGTATGTTCTGCTGATATTGTTTTTAAAATAGTTGTTTACAGGGTGTCAGATAGTATGGCTGTGTATGATTCATAGCAAATGACTGCATGCCAGAATTTTAAACTCTCCTTGCATGGTGACTTGCCTACTAGCTTGGTTGGATCGAAGGAGAATATTTAGCTTTCTGCTGTAAATATACTTTACAATTAGGACTCTTAAAACAGAAAATGGGAAATGTGGCATAGCAAGCTCTGTTAACATTTATATAAACACCATTAATCAAGAGCCGTCTGTATTGTACTCTCCTTGCACTTATGTTCCAAATTGACAATTCTTTTCATCTGAGAAAACATTTTCTGTTACAACATCTTCTCTATTTTTAAAAATGGTTACGGTTTGAATTCCATTTTGTTGACATTGATAGACATCTGGGACATTTTGAAATATGTACAACCAGTTACTTTGTTATTCATTACACTGCAACTGCCTAGAAATGAATGGAGGATTCTGCTGTACTTGCCATTGTACAGTTGATGTAGAACCTGATTAAACCTGCTAATGTGATGCATACATGGCTGGACAGCTGCTCTGAATTTTTTGGGTCCTCATAGAAACTGCTTAGGCACCAGGTGGCAGCTCTTTTGAGCAGTTTAGGCAAAAGACAAAGCTAATTTTTTGTAAGCCATTTATTTTAACTATTGGAATGAAAGATGTCTTCTACACATGGAAAATAATGCCACATATTCTTTGTAGAACTACTTAGCTGCTTCCAAGAATGCTTTCTATCTTCAAATCACATCCACAATGGTGGAGTTAGTCTAAGAATGTCTGAGAGAAGGTAACTGTCCTTGCTACCTGGCCAGTGGCATCATCAAGGGACCAAGAAAGCAGGGGTGAATAAACTGGTGTAGGTATCTAAGCTTTCCTATAGACAAAATTTACTTTACTTGTTACCCAGGAGCTAGAAGAGACATACTAAATCTGTATCCTTTTCCATGCTCTGGATAAATCTTTTCATTTTGCCAACCTTCAAGAGATCTGTACATTTGAATGGGTATTGGACAACCCTGAGGTGAGACATCAGTAGTACTCTTAATAGACAGGTCATCTGTAATACTTTAATAATTAATTCTCTCCTGCAACATGAATACATATGCACAAACACACAAACACACATTCAACTCAATTTCTGCAACTATTTCCAAAATCTTTTCATGTAGATATTCTTTGCATCCTGCATAGAACCTCCTTGTTCAGCCTTCTGAGATGAAAATATTTCCATGAGAACAAAATAGATTTAACTAAATTTTGATTTAAAATTTCCACTGTATGTCAGTGCTGAGGTTTGTGCTTGGATGACGATAATTTCTGACATCAAGACAGATGTGTAAATCTCTAAAGCATACATCATTCTAACAAAATTAGCATACTATGGGCTATGCTGGAACTCAGAATAACATTTATCCAAAATCTATTCAGTGAAATGTTTGGTATGTCATTCTGTTTAACACTTACAATTAGCAGAAGTTCATTCATTTGCTTCTTTTATTTCCTAATGAAAAAAAAGCAGAAAGATAGCTTTAAAACTGGTAAAAAAAAACCACTAAAGGGAATACATCATGGGCTAGTTTTTCTGCTATTGTACTTTTAAGTCTTAGAGTAATGAAAATTATTTTTTTTATTAAATTATTTCCATGTTTTTTTCTCTTTTAGTCTCTCATCCCAATTGTTATTTTCCTTTTGTAATGCTCTTGTTGAGTACTTACAATCCTGCTCTAATCTGTTGCTGCAGCATTTGCACTGCTGAAAAGAAAACATTACTGAATTGTCAGCATGTTTTCAACTTCATTAAAGTTGACAACCTGGAAATCAGCTGTACAGACTGTATTACTACAGCTACAGGGAAATCTGAGCTATTTTCCTGCCATTAAATCATCTTAACAGCAAGCAGCATACTCCAGAGTCAAAGTTGCTCAGCTCTTACTCTGGTGTTTCCTGAATAAGTTGCATTGAGAGAAATTGGAATTTGTCTCATCCATCTCTCTGGAAAAAAAGCTGCTCCTTAATCACTGTTTGCACTAGTGATAGATTGCCGGTGCAGCTGTGATAAGTTTACTGAGGACAACTGGTTTTGAGATTACATTTGAGCTGCTTTTACACTGATTTTAAGAACTGAAATTTTTAAGGAACCAAAAGTCCTGTTCAAAGAGAACTGACTTTGCCTAATGCTGCTTAAACTGTCTTCATTTCACTAAATTGTGTTCTTTTGGAGATGTCATGTTCACACAAGTAGGTTGTTTTGGTTTTTTCATAATTCACTAATTCAAACCTTACTGCTTCCTCACAGGAATATTTTGAAAGAGTGCAAACTAAACTTGGCACAAATGAAAGGCAGTACAGTCAAGGAGAATTCTTTTCCCTAAAAAAAGAAGAAACTAATTAGTGATGCATGACTAGTCCTTCAGGATTAGGACAAAAGTATTTCAGGATTTGGTAGAAGAAAATAAATTACTTGATACTAAGTTTGCAGCTGTCCATGCAAAGCTGAAGGTTAGTTTGGAAGAAAATAGAAAAGTGCTACTTAGAGAAAAGTCTAATTAGAGTTCATCAAGATGAACAGAATTGAACCATGGGAAAGAGACAAATTGTTTCTCAGACACAGGCAAGGTGATATTTTCCATAGGAAATCTGAAATAATCTGAAAGTGAGGAAAAGGGACTTCATGGAACAATTTTAGAGACAGACACAAAGAGATATGCAAAATAAATGGTTCTTGGGCATCAGATGAATTTAAATCAAGAAATATATATAGAAGGAACAAAACGACAGCAGCTGCAGTAGTCAGATGAAACCTCTCTAAGAGAAAAATGAGAGCAATTTCAGAAAAGGGAGGACACAATGAGGGTGAACAAAGACAGGAAAGGAGCCAAAAATTACTTCCTGTGTCAAAAGAATTATTCATGATCTATATGTGATGGAAAGCCATATAGCCAGTTATAAATGAAAAGAAAAGAAAAAAAAAAAGAAGCATGGAGGCAACAGCAAGGTATAAAAGGCAGTTGAAGGAAAGCATGTGGCAGAGCACAGTCACAGGAAGCATGTAGTGTCTGCTGTAGAATTAAGGATATTAAGATATTGTTGAAAAAGGATATTAAGAGCAAAGGCTTCTACATGGATTAGGCAAAGAGAAAAACACTGTTCAGATCCTTGCAGGAAGGGGTGGAAGATTTAGCAACAGTGCAGCCATTTTCATTTTTGCTGCAATGCAGTATGAGAAAATGTACGTAAGCCTCATGATTGTTACCTGAACTGCCCTGCCAGAACAACTCAGAATGTTGAATCTAAGCCACAACATCCATATAGTTTTTGTCAGCAGGGCTGATAATGTCATAAAGGCCTACAGGGGAAATGCAGGTTTAGATGCAAGCATTTAGACAAGTTCTTGGTGCCTGTGTGATAGCTGTGACAACAGAGCCATTCCTAAGAATATGGTTCTTAGCTTCAGGAAGCACGATAACAATTTTACAGTCTATGGGATGCCTGAGAACTTGTCTTCCAGCAGAAAAGATTGAAGAAGCTTCTCTTGGTGCGTTTAAGGGATGCCTGATGCCTCCCAGACTCCAAGGATTCAGATAATTCTAAATACATCGTGGCAAGGGACAGCAGCAACACATGACAGAGCATAAGTGAAAAAGGGGAAGCCTCAGCAGTTGGAATTTCCTACACTGGTGTGAGATCAGGGAGTATGAGCCTTCTGTAGCTATGAAAATCAAGTATCTGAACTAAAGGTCCTTGCTGAGCCTGAGCTACTGTGCGGCACCCAGTCTTCTCTCTTTTCCTGCTAGATTATATGTTATGTGATTATACAGGACCTTGTCCTTGGGGCAAATTTCCCACTTCTTTCTTCTTCCCTACAGCCCAGCTACAGTCTAACCAGCCTAAAGGACATCACTTACATACCCACCTCAGCAATTAAATTCTGCTTTGGGACACCACGTCAGATTGGACAATTTGAAGAAGAACGAATTGAAGTACACACTTTTGTCTGTCTAGAAGACAACTCGCCCAGAATATACCTTCTCCTACACTCATGTAACACAAGTCCAGAATGGGCACAGTGAAATATTAGGTGGAATAGATGTCTTTGCTGTTGACAATCTAGTATATAGAGACACTCAACAAAAACCTAATGGCACAACTCATAGGATGAAGCGCCATCTAAAACTGAATCACAGCAAAATAAAAGTAGGTGTTGTTTGAGTTATTTTGGCCAAATCTTAGGAAAAAAATATATCTGGACCTGGTAAAAAAAAAGTTAAGACAATAAAGCATTCTCAAATATCCAACTTGCTGGAAAAATAAGAATCCATAATAAACATGGATGGTTTACCTGTTAGCAGATTTATACAGATCCTTATTATGAAACCCAAAATAGAATGCACATCTTATTGGGAAAATTTGATGAGAACATTGAGAACACAAGGACTGCATTATTTTTAAACCACAATAAATGGCAGCAACAAACTCACTGGATATGTTCCAGGGTATGTTCCTAGAAATTCAGGTCACAACACTGAAAAGGTAGATAAGCCATAAATAGTGGACGAAGCAGTATTTTACAGGAGACACTTTGGGGGCATAAGGATTGAGAGCATAGTACTATCACAGAAAAATTATACTCCAATAGAAAAGAATTTACCACTGTCAGTGGATGTCAGTACATACTGTGCAGTATAGCTGAAATAGATTACAAACCTTAGGGGATATTTTTGACAAATCTTAAGCTTCTGCACCATCTAGACTTCACACATGATCATAAACTTACAAAGGCATGACTTCAAAGTGAAATACAAGCCCAGAAGAGAAATTCCTGTAGCAACATGAGCTGGTGTCTGCAAGGAAAAAAAAAAAAAAGTTGCAGAATTGCTAAAGAAAAATAGAAAATGTTAATAAGATGAATCTCTTAAAGGAATAGGTCAGGATGACTTGTCCAAAACCAAGTTCTTCAGTCCTATCAGGAGTGTGAAAAAAAAAAAGTTAAGCTAGAAAATGAATGTAAAGAAAGCAGTGACACTGAAGAAAGGTCCTTCCAGGCATCTGCAAAGATTTATGGATCAGATAATGGTGTTGTGGGAAGTCTGAGGATCAGATATACTTCACCAGTTTCAAATGTGCATAACAAGACATAGTCAGAACATGCTGATGATTTGTAGATTTTTTTTTTCATATGGCAATAGTATGTGTACAACAACATCTGAAGCATTTGAATAAGTTGGTCTGCATTAGTGAATTAATAGATACTTCCATTATGAAAACTGCTAGAGGCAGAAGCAGAGGCTCTTATGCTAACAGATGATATACTTTAGAGAGCCCAGGAGCAATGGATAACTGATCTAGAGGATATCCTTACCCTCATTATTGTTACAAAAATATGTTTGAGGCAGCTCCAATAGACAATGCGCTCATAATCTCTGGACTGGGTGACACAAAGGCAATGTTAATGAGCTAAAGCAGCAATAACAACCTCACTTCACACAATGAACCACAGGGTATATTTGAAAAATTTCCAAGCATTAGTGCTTGGTTTGCATGTAGGCACACACAGACCAATGGGGCAGAGGCAGCCACTGGCTCTGCTCACCCTCTCTGGGGCTGGCTGAAGGGCACACAACTCTGCCAGCAGACTCTGATGCCATTCAAGGTGGTCAAGAGTGCTACCTCTTTTGTTTTATTAAGCTGCTTAAACACACTTCTAGAGTCAAAAATTTCATCCTCACAGACAAGCAGAAAGTGCAAAGCTGTAACCCCTGTGAAAAGACTGTGCTTTCCTTCCCAAAACCTCACACGAGGGTGAAATAAAACAGCTGAGTGAACAGAGGGAAAAAAGTAAAAATACTGCTTGAGATACAAGTGTCATTATACAAAATTCCTTCTAAAAGAGGATTATAAGAAACAGTGCCACTCCAGTGAGCTGACTGAACACCTTGGCTGGGTGTTTCTGAGCCAAAGGAAGGGCTCCTCTCTGTGTGAAATCACAGATGCTGAAGACCCACTTGTGTCTGTGTGAGTATGGATGCTTGTTATGTGTGGAAGGTGATTCCCATAAGCCATCCACCTCTGTGAGAAAATAAGCAACACAGCTCAGAGCCATGTTTAACCTAGTGACTAAAATGGTCAGAACAGACCATGAGACAGGTGTGGGAAAAATCCAAACTTAAAAATTAGGGGACTTCTACAACTTCTGCTGAGGTGTCTCCCCCCATTGGCTTATAGCATCCTTATCCTGATTCAGATCCTGTGGTTTCCTTGAGTTTCATCTACCCTATGAAAACATATATACAGAGCTTCTGGTCAGAGACCCCAGCAATGCATTCTCCCACAACATGAGATATTTGCTCTATACAGCAAGCTTCCGAGATGCATGTCCCTTGCCTGGGCTTGTATTCCCCATGGAAAGAGTGAACTTGTTATAGACTCAAATGGAAGCTGTGTCCACCTGCATCTGGGTAAGAAGTGGAGGAACTAACTTTTGGTTTGATCTTTGAGAAAACTGACCAGGATCTTTCTTGATGTGAAATATTCTCACCTGTGTCTCCACCTGCTCTAAAGCTCCTTCACTCTTTAGGGCTCTTCCTCTGCCGTATATACATCTCCTTTCTAGTACTTGCCTTCCTTTTTTAGGTTTTGATGAACTTGTGGTACTCTTCATAAGAAAGAAGTAGAACAGCACCAACCACCTCCTCAGGGTGTCTAGGAGAATTTATCCAATACTGGAGCTCAAGATCTAGCAATTCACTGTGATAAGGTCCTCCAAATCTCACAGGCAGCATTTGGGGTACTCTCTATTCCAGACACCTTACTGTCTTGCATCTTGAATTGTTTCCTATCACCATTTATGCATTCAAGCCACGTACTGAGCTGCATGCTGATTTAAGTATTCTACAAGCTGTGATTCTGGAACAGCATGTTTTTCAATTTCGTATGCTTAATCTTATATAACAGAGAAGTACAGGGACTGGGTTTGTAAGAAGGGCCATGCTTGCCTTATGTGAAAAGTTCTGTTTACTGGCTGACAAGGATGGCTGCTGCAGCTCAGCAAGAAGTCACATTTGCCTGAGTCACAGAATGGCTGATGTAGGAAGGCACCTCTGGAGGTGGGCTACTCCAACATACGGCTGAACAGAGACACTGAGCAGGCTGCTTAGGGCTGTTTCTCATTTGGTTCCTGAAATGCCTTTACATATCAGAGGTCAACCGCCTTTCACTGACAAGAAATGTCAGGGCTGCTATCACTATTTTCAACTAAGTACCAAAATTGCAAATGATAGGATGAAAGAATGATGCACTTCCAGTCAAAGGGATCCTTTGCAAATAAAAAATACATGGTAGCAGGTTTTTTACATCAGCTTACAGTCTTATTTGAAGAGACAACACCCAAGAGAGGTGATCTGCCTAAGGAATTAGGCCCTAATTCTGATGACTGTGAAACTGTCATGTCAACTTTACCAGGTGAGCAAATCAAACAACACAGCCCAGACTCAGTCAGCACATGAAGCAGTTTTAAGGTGTGCTACCATTTCATTTCTCTGTACTGAGTTCCAAGGCCAATAAGTAGTTCCCTGACTTTTTTCCATCAGTTTAGAAAAAATGTCTCCTCTTTAAGCTTTCATCCATTTCAGAAGCTATTCCAGGCTGGCCTCATAAATATTAATCATTTTCCTCTTCAGGTTTTGAAAGGTCCCTGGAAGATGCTGATTGTAGCTTGGGCATTTCTCTACTGACCTATCAGAACAGGTAACAAGGGCTACCAAGCTGGTGGCTAGAAACAGCCCCTGCTCTCAGCCAAACACAGGGATCAAGCAGTGGGGATGGGCATAGACGGCCTGGAAGCTGAGTGCTGTACTGACTCTGACACCCACTAGCTGCCAGCCTGACTCACTGGTGTGACTCAGACCTGCAAACCCATCATGGATGTGTGAAGACTGCAAATTCCTCAGGGAGAGAATACCCCAAACTCTTGTGTGCTGCATTAAGGCTCTCCAGCTCCCCAGCTAATATGTGCCACTGGAGTTCATCTACAGCAATGTAAGGGCTGGCATCTTCGTTCCTCGTGTGACAGAATGCAGTTGTATTGCAGCAATGACTGACATTACATATCTGTAACACTACTTTTTCAAGAGAATAACTGTGAGCAACCCTTAAGTAATGTTTCTTGGTCACTATTTGCATGTGCTAAGCCTGAGTTCCTAGTAAAAGTTTTTTTTTAAGTTTTCATTAATTTGAAATTCTGTTACATTTCTTTCAGACTAATCTGATCTTAGATCACTCCTTCCTGAAGCCAGTGCAGCAGGACAGCACTATCAGCTGTCACAGCCAAGAGAAATTGGAAGAAGACCTTTGTTCTGAGTCTGTCATTGCATGGGTTAGTAATTCGTTCCTACGCAACACTGTTGATTTCCATTCTATTCAGAGCAGTTAAGACCAAGGCCTGACACTAATCTGGATGGAAGTTAAAATGAAGTTAGGCTGCTCAAGATGAGAAATAAAAGAGAAAAGACTCTAGAATTTTCACTCAGACAGCTAATGAAAGACTTGGTATCTAATATTAAGTGGTAACTGCTACTTGGGAAAATAAAATACTATAAGTGCCGTAAAATAATGTTGAAGGATTCTGAAGCTGCTTATTTAAATTTTGATGTTACAAAAGCTGTCAGGTCTTCTTGGAGAAAGAAAAAAATTATCCTTTTCTTGTAAAATCAGTTTAGGCTCCCTAATCTTCAATTTTAACTCCCCATACCAAGCTACAGCTGCAGTACATACTACCAGATGCCTTGAAAACATCTTCTCCATGCCACCAGAGTACATGTACCATGCACACACCATGCCTCTAGGTTTAGGTCCTATTGCCAAGCCTGTGGGTAATGCAGACCTCCTCATAGATTTTTCCCTCTTTAACAGAAAGTGTCAGCAGCAAACAAGCCATGTGCTGGTAGCACTTCTGCAGATAGCTGCACACAAAAGCCAAAGCCTGATGGTTACCATGGGATTATCTCATTAAGCTTTTACTGAATATACTGCATTCTTCAATGTCTGTTAATCTTCTCTACTCTTCTCCTGCTTCTCCTGTTCTCTTGCCCTCTGTGCAGGAATGTAAATTTTATCAAACCCTGGAAAGGGTAAGAGAGCTGCTGTACTCTGTCACCCAGTAGTGTGGTTCCATGGTCACATTTGGCTTCAAAAATCCCGTCTTTCAAACCCTCTCCACAATGCATTGCTGTGTATTTTGGAAAAAATAAATCAGCTACTGCACCTGCTGTTATTTATGAATAATAATAAAAAGCCCTGAAGAAGGAGTATACTTAACCTGCTCTCCTGCTGAGAATTGGATCAAGTTCTTGTTTTCCCTAAGCTGCCTTTGTGTTCCTTTAGCAAGTGCAGGAGTCTTCAGATGGGTGTGTTTTCCAATTGCTCCTATTTACACTTCCAGAGAGGCACAAGAGGGTCCCAGTAGCAAAGATGGTTATTATTTCATGAGAAGCAGTTCTCTTTGGTTTGCACACATGTCCTGTGTGCCCAGGGTTGCAGGAGTGGTCCCTAGGGAAGACTTGGCTCTACGTAAATATCAACAGCATCTTGTGCAGAAAGATTTCTGTTCTTTTGGATTCAACAAAGATCGTCACATAACCCAGTATATCCAAACTGCCAGGGAGGCTAGTGCCACATTTTAATGCACATCCTTTTTACTTTAGGTGTTTGCTTCCCCTTTAGCTCCTCAGGTAAAAGAGCCTGAGTGACAGATTTTCCCCACTGTTGTCCAAATCTCCAGGATATTCCAGACCTGTCAAGAAAATTGTCAGCTATTGAATTGCTCTCCTGCTTATGGATGTGCCTGTTTGGAGGCAGCTGCTAGCCTGGGTCAGGCTGCCTGCACTGGCCCCAGGTGTTGTGTGGGCTGCGGCACAGAGCTGCTGCTGCTGCTGCTGCTGTAAGCCCGCAGTAGGTTTTAGAGAGCTGGGAAGGGAATGATGGTGACTTGCTGCTGGCACATTCCTGTTAATGTGTTTACTCACTTTCTTCAGGATCTTATGAGAATTGCCAGTGAATTCAGATAACTGACAAGATCTTAGTTATAATTAGTAGCAGCTTCCATTCTGACACACAGGAAGGACTAACAGCATTTTTCTTAAGGCAGAGCTGTTATGCTCTCCTCCAGAGAGGTACTTAAAAAAGTACATTTTCTAGCAAAAAGCTTCTCCCACTTGTTTAGGACAGATGGGAAAGGAAGGGATTCTGAAGTTATGGAGTGTGAGGGTAAAAAATTATTGTACAAACTGTCACAGAGCATGGGCTTTCTCAGATCAGCTATTTTTGTTATTACTGACATGCATCACTTATATCAGGAACTCAAACGTATCAGAGCAGATGTGGATGAAGTTTATATTTCTTTGTTCATAAAAGCTGTGAAAAATCACAGGGAAATTAGCAGAGTATAATGCATGTGGAGACCTGAAACTCGAGGGCTGAATCAAATTACTGAATTTATTTAGCCTAACGAGCAAAGTGTACCTGTCCACAGGGTCTAATGACAAGGCACTGATTTTCAAAGGTCCTTTTGTTCTGCTTCAGAGGAATTTGAAAATAAAAATAAACATTAGTGGGCATTCAAAAAGGCCCAAGAAGTTAAATACCCAAGAAAAGTTTATATCTGCTGACTTTCACTGAAATTGGGGATCTGATTTGAGGGCGACTCTCCTCACAAACACCACAGAAATGAAGGGAATGGCTTGGGCCGCTGAGTCCAGTAATTTACACCTGCAAGCAGCCCCATAATGCTTGAGAAGACCCAGCTTGAGCAGCCCCTTGCCATCAGCATTTCCTCAGAAAGTTTCTTTGTTACACATGCTTGCATATCCTTCCAGGAATCTGCCTGGTCTCTTTCTCCAGATTCTATTATGGACTGTACAGATAAAAAGGAAATAATTCAGGGGCGAAAATTAAATGATGAATTTCCATTTCACAAACGTGGGGCCCTTATGAATGCAAATGACAGCAAAGATGATAGGACTGTGAGATGATCTGGGACAGTGACCAGTCAGCCATTTAAGCAGAATTTCACAACCTGAGCTTAACAGAGCTTCTGGGCATAACTGTATGACTTCCAGGACTCAGGAGCTTTTTTTTTGTAGTATAGGTGGTTTATAGGCCTGAGCTTGGGTAAAGTTTTTGAGATTAACCCTGATGGTTAACTTAACAGTATGCTGGTGTTGTCGAATTCTTTCACATCAAAGTTTCCTGCTATTTCCTTTAATTTTTCTACATGTAATATGTATTTCTAAATGTAAAAGGTACCCCACTGGTATGAGCAATTTTAATATAATAAATAAAGCATGTATTTTTATCAATAAACAGTCATAAAAGTAAAGAAACTAAATAACTATGCATGTGAATCAAGGTGTCTTCACTTTCATAAAGGAGGCTTGAATATGTTCAGGTTCAAAGAGCGAATTATCTTTTTTTCACCTATAGTTTATTTTTCAGAAGTACATCTAAACTATAGTTTTCCTTATGCAAAAAAATTGGAGCATAGTCCTGGCTTACCAAAATTGCCTACTCCAACTGAACTTGCTCTTTAGCAAATGTAGAGTGAAGCAAGGCAGTGCTTTGCCACCTCAAATATAAAAAGCTGTAGCCAGACAAAAATCTGACTTACAATGAACACATGATCTGAGTTAAAACAGAGACTTTGGAATTGATTCCTACAGATGCAGACTTGTTCTTCCTGCTGGTGCCTGGAGGATGTGACCTCTTGGATGATGCTGGTCAGCTCTGGGTGCTACTGGTGATGGAGCCAGCACAGGGAGTGGGAGTTCTTGGGGCTCTGGCAGAAGCTGGGAGCAGGGATGTAGATGTTGCTGCCCTTCCTGGTTGCCCCTGCTTGAAGGATTCTCTACTCCATTTGTGCCTAGATCTGTCCCTGCTCAGGTGGCTCAGCACCACCGGTGCACTGGATGCTTTTCCACTAAGGATGTAGAGACCCTACATAATTTTAATTGGCACTCACCAGTGGTTCAGCTCAATAACTCAACGTGCCCATGACAACTGAGACTGTTGGGGGGCAACAGTCTCAAGTGCTCAGGTGTGAGAAGGATGAGTTCAAGGGACCAGGCCTGAAGGAGCAGTGCTAATTTCTCATCTATATCCTTCCACAGAGCAGAATATGTGTTGCAGACATCAGTGACTGTCAGGGTGGGAGTCTCACCCAGACAGAGTTTTGTCAGGAACTGCATTTCAGGCTATAAATTAGTGAACAAGGAGCATTTTTGCACAGGAGAAACTCCAGAATGAGAAATGCCTTTGGCAAAGGTATTGGATTTTTAGAAGCACTGGATATTATTAGACTGTATTTTGAGGTGGTGCTTTATCTTTGTGTTTATGTGCAAAAATTTCCCTGCTGCTGAATTAGTTTGCTCAATGGAAATCTTATCAAGTCTGAGGAGGTCTGTGCAACTGAGCAAGAATCTAGAAGGATGTGAAATACACTGTGAAGTCTGGGTTAAAACTAGTATTTAACATGTATTTGTAGAGAGAAAAGAGGTAATGTAGCAGATTTCTGCTATCACATTGGCCAAATAGCTATGCAAATGTCTTTTGATTTTTCCCTAATACTCATGTTTTGCAGAAGGCCTCCCAGGGTGTTAATCCCCTGGGTGATATTCATTCACATGAAATGAAACACACAGAGGAGTGGGAATGATAGAAATATTTTACTGGCCCAAGTGTGTCAATGAGCAAGTTATATGGGTCAGCACAAATGAGTACAGATAAAATTTTTACATCACCAGACCATGTATTTCATAAATGCTGAGCATGAAAAGGGAAAGAAAAGGTCTCAATTTTTGTGGAGCATTTAAAAATTATTGAGGGTAATGCTGGTGGGTGTTTGATTTTCAAGGAAAGCAAGTATTCAGGCATCTTAATCACAAAGTATGAGATGTTGAAATGTCATTGAAATAAACAGCAAGATTCCCACTGGCCTTAATGGAGCTGGGACTTCATCCAAGTGGCCAGCTATAGGAGACTCAAATACGGGAAAAATAATAACCAGTGCATTTTAGAAACTGATGGGGACTTTTTTCTCTCTGATCTGTTATTTTCTCTCCAAAGGTTAGTTGTGAGACTGCCTCAGACCAACAAGGAAGATTTTTGCGTCCACTTGAGATACTAGGAGTATTTCCAATGGGGAAAACTGTGCAGCTTGAATGAGGGCTGAACCACAGAATCAGAGAATGGTTGAGGCTGGAAGGTGCATCTGGTAACTGTTGAGTCCAAAACCCTATTCATGCAGGGCAACCTACAGAACGTTGCCCAGGATCATGTCCAGTCAAGGTTTGACAGTCTCCAAGAATAGAGACCCTACAACCTCCCTGGGCACTCTGTGCCACTGTTCAGTGACTCTGACAGTAAGAAAGAGTTTGCTGATGTTCAGAGGAAGCGTCCTGTGTTTCTGTGTGTGTCACTGGGTATCACTGAGAGATGTCTGCCTCCGTCTGTCTGCTGTAGTAGGCTTAATAGGCAGAGAGGAGTTTCCTAAATCCACTGGGGAAGGCTATCACATAACGCAGACTGCCAGGGCTGATTGTTCACTTTTCCTGAGAAATTGCTCATAGCCACCTAAAAGTGAAGTAAGAATTTAGCCTGAAAATCACACCCATGCTGCATGCATGCATGCAATGAATATATTAATTAAAAAAAGAAATAGATTAACTGTTCAGTGTTTTGAATAGTTTAAAATAAAAACACTTGCCCATATGAGGCTCAACACTTTCAAAGAATGGTTTCCTTTTGATTTCAGTTCTTCATCTTTCACAGACCTCTGTCGTGCCCAGTATCTGTCATTTTGAAATCTCTAAATTGATCTAATTTGACTATTTCTATGTATTGACTTTGATGCACATACTGTGATGGTATTCAAATAGAAAATCACAGAATCATGGAATGGTTTGAATTTGAAGGGACCTTAAAGATCATCTAGTTCCAAAACCCTTGTCATGGATAGGGAGACTTTTCACTAGACCAAATTGCTGCTACCTGCTGGAATGAACTAAGCAGGATGGAGCCTGTGTCCCTGTATGTTTCTTCTGCTCCCCATTGTAAGCATGGTAGTGAAATAAATGCACTCTGCATTTCAGCTGTGATTTGATGGTTGCCTTTTGTTTCCTATATATGCCAATTCACTCACCATCCAACCTGGTCTTAACCACTTTCAAGAATGAGGAATCCACCTCTTTTGCAGGCATCCTGTTCCAGTGCCTCAGCATCCTCAAAGGAAAGCATTTTTCTGAATATCTAACCTAAGCTGCCCTCTTTCAGTTTTAAAGCCATTCTCCCTTGTCCTATCACTTCATGCCCTCGTAAAAACTTCTCTAAACTTACAGAAAACATGGTGAAACTGCTGACGTTCTTAAAAGATTCTTGCATTGTTTTCCTGGATTTGAACTACAAAATATAAAGAAAAACCAAAGAGGGAACAGTTACTCTATTTAGCATCAAGAGTGTTCAAAATATTTTTCATAGAAAGTTTCTGTCTAAAGTTTAAGCAGGTTATGCTACACAAGAACTAACATCTTTGCCATGTTGAGCAGACACTAAAAGCAAAGATTAAATAGAAAACACATCTTTATATTAATTATAGATGGGCTAGTATTTCTCAGGACCTGAGGGAAATAAACAAAAGTTCTCAGCTCCTGAAGGTTTGGAGTGTACTGCTTTAAATCAGTAAATGTGGGCAATTTACATGCCTAACATGCCACATATCAGCATGAAAACATTTATCAGAAATAGATGAATGAGACAAGAAGAATAATGAAGAAAAATGATGGTTTACAAACCCTCCAGAGAACTAAATAAACAATGTAAGTGTTTGGTAAATAAATCCCTGCCGAACTCATAGAAATGAGTCACTGATTAATTGAATCAATCCATCAACCTTTTGTGATTGCATCAATATGCAGTCCCTTTGATGTTTTTCTTGTTCCATTGCTACTATTTTAAATGCCTTTAAAATGTAAGATAAGGTATAATATGTCTGTGTGGAGCTACCATAAATTAATTGGATACCCTAGTAAGATGTAATTGGCTGATTCTTTTACTTAATTCTTATATATAATGCTATAAATTACCATATTACCTCATAACTGTACTACTCAAAGTTCTTGTTTCTCTGTTCTTCTCCTTGTTTTGAAATTTTTTTGTCACCCACTTCTTCAACTAACTGAAATTTAACAGCAGAGTGAGACTATGAGATAATATTTTTGGTTTTTTTCCTAATTGAAATGTTTTCATTAACTTACTTTATTTATCATATAAACTCTTTTGTAGAAAGAACTGTGTTATTTACCCTGTTCATAGATTGCACATTGTACATTGCTTGTACATTGTTTGTACATTAGTAATTACCAGAAATAATAATTTTTGTGTATCAAATGCCTGTCTAGAAAATAAACACTTGGGACTTTTAATGTCTTGAGAGGAGGGATAGGAAAAAATAAGCAGAAAAGGAGTGAGACTGTGTGGTTATGTATCCCCACCCCAAAATATGGTCACATAACAGATGTGCGTGTATGTGTGCATGTATGTGTGACTGACTGAACTGAAACAACATTTAGCACAAATGCACACAGATGCATCAATACTGAGAACTTCATGTAAATTAAAGCAATGGCACATATTTACATGCTTTCCTAGGAACAAAATATTCACCTGCATGCAGAGAAAACAACTATCTAAATGTTTGCAAAGGAAGAAACACAATCTTTGAGATAATTTTTGAAGAAAATGAAATGAGAATCTAATCCAGTAAATGTGTTCACAAACACTTATATGAATTTTCTTCTAATTCACCTGTGTCTTGTAGCTCTGGATATTTATAACTTTCTGTTACTCAGTGAACTATAACTTCAGCAAATGTAATTGCACATATTAAAATGATTCCTACCAGGGCTTCCTGTGTCTCATGGCTTCTGTAATGCTGCCAGCCTTTACCATTCTGATAAATGTCTCCTTGTCTGGGGCTTTTTGAGTGTGTACATAGCCTTGTGCTTCTTCTTCTTGTTATTTTGCACACATCCTCCCTGACCGCCATTGCCACATTTATGTGAGTTGGAAACATTGGATGTGATGAAGAGCAGTATGTGATTTTGGGAGGGTATTTGGGATTGTGTTCAGGAAGAGAGACAGTAAGGATAGGACAAGAAGATGGTGACAAAGAGAAAGAAATTAACTAGATAAGAAACACCTGTGTGGCAGAGCTGGAGCATATGAACATATTTCTTTGCCTTAAGCTCCCTTTAATCTATTTCCCAGCAGGACAAAGGCAAAGCTGGGAAAGTGATAAGGTACCAGATGGCAGTAAAAACCCTTTTCCATTGGTGGATGCAGAAGTATGACATTTGTACAGATTTAATTTTGAATCAGAGATGACCACAAGCATTATTTGTTTTTTAATCCTCAGGTTTCACAGTGCTCCTATCCAAAATAATAATCCCAAGGCATTCAGAAGATTCAAGAGCTAGGTCTTCCACTCAATGGAGAGCAGAAAAGGTGGTGTTTTTGTTGGATTTTTTTTATTTTAAAATGTCTTTTGTGATCTTGGCAGGATTTGGAAGACTCTTGTAAAAGACAATCTGTTTCGATTGGTTTTTGAGAGATAAAGGAAAAGCACATTTTTAAAAGACCCTTCTTTTGTACATATGGAGAGAGATGTGTAACATATGTATGTATGATGCTACACAGAACTTCACATTTGGCATAATATCTTCCTAAGCCATTCAGCTATGCCAAGGTCTCAACTCTAGCTGCAACTGCTTCTCTTGTTGAAGGTCTGAACAGAGGGACTTGTCAGGACATGAGATCAAACATAGCTGATTTCTCCAATCCACGTCAGGAGGTGAAGCATACTGGTGACTACAGGAAGAAAATCTCTTTTACTGGTTGATTCTGTGCTGTGCCACTTCTATATGTGAATGAGTAATCACAGTCTAAAGGGCAGTTTCTTTTATGCATTGTAATTGCATTTAATACTGCACATAGCTTGAAGCAGAGCAATTAGCTTAACAACTGTCTTCATCTTTCTCCAAGGAGCAGTGGACACAGTGCTGTCTGCAGTATTGCTGTGCTTTCCTTCTTCAACCAAACCTGGCTTACCTTTAGTGTCTGCTGTCAATCCACACGTACTGGGAAGGAGTCAGATTCAGAATAGCTAGAAAACAAACTCAAGAAGACCATCACTTGCATCTCAGGTACTCATTGGTAGACAGTCAGTAAGGAATACATAGATGATTCATGGGGCTTTTCATCTTTGTGAGAAAAGTCCTCCTCCTCTTAGTATTTGCACTTAAAAATAAAACAGAGGACTGGAAATGAAAATACTACAAGCTGGAGTGATTCATGGTGTGTGGATTTTTGCTCTGGCTACTATCAATGTGCTGAAATGGAAGGTGAGCATGCAAGTGGTGAAAGCCTTCAGACACTGAGTTAATGGCCATTCCTATCTGGAGACATCCAGAGATCAACACACAACGGTGCCAGACTTTGTCAAAATGCTGTGCAGCAGTGGATTATTGTAAACAGTACTTAAATTAAGCAAGTGGAGCACAAACCTGACTGAAAAGGAACACTTGCACTATTATGAAGACCTAAAAAGTCCTAATGAAAGAACTCTCTTTCTAAGGGATCATCCTAAGAGAGCATGACCGAGTATATCAAAATATGTATCATTCTGCTCCACCTTTATTAAATGACCTCAGGCAAGCTGTCAATATACGTGAGCTCTATAAACATTTTGCCTAAGACAGTATTCCATCATTTCAGTGTAGGGACAATAAATAGCATATAAAAGAATATGAATGCAGAGGAAATATCCATGTTACATAGCTCCTTCTTAACAAGTATTATTTTTGGAATACTTAATACTGTTGGCAAATCCATACCTATCATGGGCTTAAAATTCCTGATGAGTGGGCAAAACCAGCCCTGTTTTCTAAGTAAAGAGTCTGTTGCAGTCAGCCTTGTAAAAGAAACCTTTTAGTGTCAGTGATAATGAAAATACCTGCTACATATGACAGCGTTAAAATGGTGTCATGACCCAGCAATTTCTATTCAGTGCTGTCACATCCATGCACTGCACAGATCGGGATTGTCATCATGTAAATGTAATAGGATTCTTTATCCTGCATTGTTGCTCAGCTGGGAAGAGTAATTCCGAGTTTCCTGTAAGTTCTGAATAGCAGCAGGGGGCCATGAATAGCTTGGAAACCTATATTTTTTCCATTTATTTTTTTTTTAAATGCAAATTACACTAGTAAGTCAAAAAAATCACTTTTGTTAAAAATACATTCAGAATTAACAAATGCCAAAAAGAAAAGAAAAAAAAAAAGACACATTTGGATTGTATCTCCTGCCTTCTGAATATTTTAGTTTATAACAAAAGCCCAGCCTAGAAAAATAACATTCTTTACTGGATTTTGAGGAGGATACAGCTGTACAAATCAAAAATGCCATCCAGATATTCTCACATTACTGTGCTCTAAACTGCTTCCAGAAGAGATCTGTCCACTAATCATTTAGTTGAGTAGTCAATAGTTCTAATTTTTTTAATGGCGGTGTTCTAACTGCAACTTAAGCAGGGTTATGAATACCAACTTCATAAAGGTATGCATGTGTGTGTATATATATATATGCCGTGTGTATGTGAGTGTGTGTATCTACTCTATATGTAATATATGAATACACATTTATATTGCAATCCATAGTAGTTAGATGTGCTTCCTATTTCCTAAGCATTTTACAGACATTAACAATTCAGACCTCACAAAAAACCTGTGAGGTACATATTGTTCCCGTATTATAAATGGGAAGACTAAGACACAGAGAAATTAAGGCCAAAATTTTCTAAATTAAAATCAGGCCTATAAGCTACGTGTAGACACTTCATTAAATTGTCTGACTTCTAAAATTGCTAACTACCAGTAGCCGCTGCTCCATGGGAAATCACTGAAAGGTATGAAAAATTATCTTCTGAAAATTGGATTGCTGCTTAGGTGCCTAAACTGGTTTCTTTTCATGTTAAAAAATGGTTTTTATAGAAATATCATTTTGATTAACTGGTATACAGGGAAAGATAAAATAACCTGTTATGACATTTTCATCCCATTTAAACATCTTCATTGTGTTTAGTACTACATATCTGCTATATTTAATACTACATAAAAGTAGAAACTTTTTTAATTTTTCAAGTTATGGGAAATTTCAGCCTGTCACTTGGCAGTTGCATGGGGTTTCCAGAGGGTGAAAAGCAGCTCTATCCAGTAGGAACGCAGATTTTCAAGTACCCAAGTATGAAAATTTAAATTTGAGATCCAAATCAGCAATGAATGCTTCACAGGATCAGGGCTAGGGGACATTCATTTTTCCTGCATGAAATTCCCAGCAGTATCTGAGACAGGAACCCTTGGTCCACTGCATCAGAATCTTCCTGGGTGAGGCAGCCCCCAACAACAGTTAGTCCTGTGTATTTTATATACATAGACATACACACACATCCACACACTTACATATATATATATCTATCTATATCTATATAAATCTCACTGAATCAATGTAGGTATAGTTCCTGAACATGTCCTGTATCTAGTTTTCACTGGTGAATGCCTGTTCCTCTGTCATTGTCCAGAGTGGCTGCTTGTGACACTGTACATCCATGCAGACACAGCAAAGGGCACTGGCTTGTACAGGGATGGGTGAGTGGTGTGAGCGCACAGGCCTTTGGAGCAAGGCTTTGGCCAGCAGGGAAAAGGGAGCTGCTCAGAGGTGCCTCGAGCATTTCCAAGCACTGACCTTCCCTCTTGCCCTCAAAAGCTACGTGGTCACCTCAGGTGTGGTAGGTGCGTGCGTTTGTCTATGCAAGGTCTGAGCAAAGAAACAATGACAATCCAAGTTCCTGAAAAACCTGAGCAAAATATTGGGTTTTCCTAGTGAAAGCCATCTACGTTCTTGAAAATACAGATCAGATGTAGAATAAAACATATGCTCCTAGGAGTTCAGAGTATTTCATATACACATTGACCTACTAGCAAAATTCCCAAAGGCATCTTGTTGCCAACTACGTAACAGCACAGAGTTTTTTTTCAGCCACAATAATACAGGAAGATAAAATACACGTTCTAACACACAACAGATCCCCCAAATATACCACAAAAAGGTCTTCAGTATTTCTTCAACTCAACTAGTCCCTCCCTTCCCTCTCCAACCAAAATCGAAAAATAAAATATGTGGATCCCTTATGGTGCAATTAGGAAAAAAAGCTCGCTTACAGAGAATTTTTAGTTGAAATAAGATATAAAAGAGTAAACGTAGCTAGTACATTTTCGGTTGGCCTTTGTTCATAGAAATCTGCAGATGTCTCTGTAGTTAGTAAAAGATGTTTAGAGATAGCTATAAAAGCACCTACAGTGCGATAAATAAAACCAGCGGGATTAAGAAGCACTGTTTCTGCTGCTTATTTCCAGTAGGTTCAATTATTAGTTTCTGTTATCCCTTTCCCCACCCTGACCCCCAAAAGGTCTCATTATTTATTTATTTTTATTTTTAGTCATTATAAACTGTTTCTTGACCACTGTGGAGCCCCAAAAGTAAAGCACTTATCAGACAGCTGGCAGTTTTCTACTTGGTTGCTCTGGAGCCGTGGAGCAACAGAGCCTTATTCCCTGACATGAAAACAAAGCAAAACCAAACAGAAGAAAACCATTGACTTAGAAATCGTTCAGAATTAACAGCAGCATGTTAACTTCAGAAAGCTTGCACGTAGTTTCTCTAATGTGCAACGCAGTTGGGTTAAGGCAAGTATGAACTGTACAGCCTTCAGGGCAAACAATGCGCTGTCTATTGACTTCTGCTGCAAGGTCATCCTGGTATTTCAGTGTAGTGTTGGCTGAGGAGACTCAACGCAGCCCGGAGTGAGGAGGAGGCTCCCACAGCACTGGGTGGGCTGGGTTCATGTCTTAATCCAGATGGGCCGTGCCGGCAGTGGCAGGTGAAAGAAAGGGACAAAAGGTGGCACCAATGCCTCTGCTGTGTCCCTCTGGTGCTGCGAGGCAGGAGGTCCAAGGAAAGGGTCTGGGGCATTTCCTTTAGTACCTGTTAGAAAGAGAGGCTGAAGGTCTCTGTTGTTTTCTGTCTTACTGTTCAATCAGCTTTTTTACATTATTTTTAGCACAAAAATTGGATTTCTTTTCTCTTTGAAGAACCAGGAGACCATCCTGAAAGAGATTTTTTGACAGGTCTTCCAGCCCACCTTGAGTAGTCCCCATGTTTACTTTGACCTAGAAGAAAGACAGAGAAAGAACACTACTTATAATCCACCATATATTTATCTAATCCCTGCCCTGCTCCTCTGGTACCCTTTTGCAAGCAAGTGTAATCCACAAACCAGTAAAAGTTCAGATACACACAGGATGAAGAGGACAGAAAGACAAAGTGTTTACTCAAGCAACTGTTTGGCTCTCTCTGAAACATTGCCAGATAACTCAGCACAGGTTTTCTAAGCAATCTTAGGCAGGAGTTATATTTAATCATAATCTTAACTGTATGTTCATGGGTCAACTGGAATATGACCTGATTTATATAATCCATCAGATACGTAGCTGTCTTTGTAAAACCAAGAAGTGACACGGTGTGCGGACAGAAGGGCTGAATTGCAGGTGCAGGGGAAAGCAGCCCACGGCTCACTCACAAAGCAGAGAGCCTGTGCAAGTGCCACAGCCTGGCCACCTTAACAGTGTTGTTCCAAAACCATGTTTTGTAACTAAAGCTTTCAGTCTAAAATGGACAAGATGTTTGTTGTTAGTGAAAGCTTAGGTGGTAGTTTATTTAAACGTGTCTGAATCCCAAAATATGAGGAGATAATTACACAGAAGATTTCTACTGCATGAACTTGCTGAGTGTCATGGTGGTTATACTGAAGGTGCTAGTTTGAGGGTCTTGTGTTTCATTTATACTTTAAGTGAATGGTGAAGTAGGTAGCACCTTCAGTATGTGCAATTATCTAGACAAATGCCTGTGTGTCTGTGTGTGTGTGTGTGTGTTTGTGTGTGTGTGTGTATGGGTGTACAGATACTGCAAACATTCTTGGGCTTCACAATAGGAGGAAAGCATGCTTCACTTCAGGGCTGCACTGCTTTTGAGCAATTTCTCCAGTGCATTAGGCATCAGCATCAGACATGCATGGGGTTTTTTTGCTTCACTTCTTCTTTTCTCGAACAAACAAGTTCAGTGTGAAGAACATAAAGAAAGATCTCTCTCCCCTCCCTCCTTCCTACTGTTTTTAGAACAGTGATCATGCAGTGCAGTCTTGTTCCACAACTACAACTGTGTTCTTTCATGTGCAGCAGAATCAGTGTCAGGGAGTGTTTAGTCACCTTCCTCGGTCACCTCCCAAGAGGAGAATTTTGTCTTGACAAATGATTTCCGCCATCCTATTGTGTCCTTCTCCCATGGTCTGGAAATGAGCACTGGCATCTCCGGCACAGAATGCCAGGAAGCTGCTTTTGAGTACATCAGCTGTGGCCACACTGCAAGGAGGTACATGAGCATCGGTTCTGTCCCGTTCTGTTCAAAAAGCGTATTCGTTTTGAAGGGACTGTCTAGGCTTCTTGGCTTGTACAGCATAGAGCACACTGTTGGCACTTAAATAATAAAAAAATCCCATTTATAACAGGTAGAGAAATGTCACCATAAGAATTCTCCCCCAAAACATCAGTGTTTTATTTAAAACATTGTTTTAAATTGCATATATTTTTCACTTTAAAAAGTAAACTGATTTAAATTAAATATGAAATTGGAAGAGGTGATAAGGAAAACTGTGGTTGAAATTCAAAGCCTAAAATGTAGAGGAAAAAAACTTCAATGCGAGCCTGAATCTAATAATTCTAGACTATTAAAGCTAACAGTAGCCAGAGATAGTCACCTCAATTAACTGCCTAAAGATAATATTTCTTTTTCAGAAACCAAGATCTTTCTTTTCCTTAGATATCCTGTTCATTTAGGGTAGTTTTGCATAATTGATGAAATACCACATAAAGCCACTGCGTGTGTTTAAACTGAATTAGAATGTTCTTAAAAGTAAAGCTTGATTCATGAAAATCACAAATAAAAAGTAATTTATCTTTAGACAAAATAGCCTTAACACAATAGAAACGTAAATATGAGAAGCCTGAATAAATCAATATAAATTGTATATGCAAGTTGGTGAAGGTTCAATATAACCTCCACATTAACAAAATTAAGTCCTAACTTTAGCACACAGGAAGAAACTGGTTACAAAACAGTATGCCTTAACAGTTAGGAAATACTAAACCCAGCATTCCTTCTGAATAATAGCTAAATAATGTGTGTATAAAGGAGTTAATTTGATTAAAATCACTTGAATGAAAGGCTGTCTGACTTCCAGAGAAATAAGTTTCTGTTGATGGACTTCTGTCATTGCAATCCACTAAATCAACTCACATCAGCAAGCAGTATGTGGATAATGACTGAGGCATAAAACAAAATTCTGTATTTCTTTAAGATTCGTACTAGTTCTGTATATTAATCAATCTGGTAAATATTTAGGGGCCTCTGTGTTCTGTATTACTGAACTACACATTGAAATTTGTATTTTGAAAGAATCTGAACTATCATTAGAAGCTGATACTGTTTTGGTGAGCTCTCCAAAGAGGAGGCCATATTCTCTCCTTCCATTTTGCAGCATTCCCAGCACACCACAGCACAGAGAATGACCTGCTGTTGTGCCTCTGCATATAGTTAGCAATCAGATGATTTAAAGACACCTGTCTCCTGTTCAATTTCTCTTTTAAATCCACAGCTCCATATGAGATATGCCCAGTGTGAGCCTGAATAGGAGAGGATGAAGTGGTGGCAAGAAGTGATCACTGTATTTTCTTGATCTTTTGCAGGAATTAGATGGGATGATGCTTAATATATCTTCTGTTGCCTATTCATTTCAAAGACATTTTGTAGCAACTGATAAAGTTATAGAAATAGTTATATAAATACAGATATATGGGTATAGTTGTATCCTGGATTATAGCTTGGACAGTGATGAGAGCATAGCAAGGGACTCAGTAAAGCAGAAGGCCTCTCCTCTCCTCTCCTCTCGTCTCCTCTCCTCGAGTCTCCTCGAGTCTCCTCGAGTCTCCTCGAGTCTCCTCGAGTCTCCTCGAGTCTCCTCGAGTCTCCTCGAGTCTCCTCGAGTCTCCTCGAGTCTCCTCGAGTCTCCTCGAGTCTCCTCGAGTCTCCTCGAGTCTCCTCGAGTCTCCTCGAGTCTCCTCGAGTCTCCTCGAGTCTCCTCGAGTCTCCTCGAGTCTCCTCGAGTCTCCTCGAGTCTCCTCGAGTCTCCTCGAGTCTCCTCGAGTCTCCTCGAGTCTCCTCGAGTCTCCTCGAGTCTCCTCGAGTCTCCTCGAGTCTCCTCGAGTCTCCTCGAGTCTCCTCGAGTCTCCTCGAGTCTCCTCGAGTCTCCTCGAGTCTCCTCGAGTCTCCTCGAGTCTCCTCGAGTCTCCTCGAGTCTCCTCGAGTCTCCTCGAGTCTCCTCGAGTCTCCTCGAGTCTCCTCGAGTCTCCTCGAGTCTCCTCGAGTCTCCTCGAGTCTCCTCGAGTCTCCTCGAGTCTCCTCGAGTCTCCTCGAGTCTCCTCGAGTCTCCTCGAGTCTCCTCGAGTCTCCTCGAGTCTCCTCGAGTCTCCTCGAGTCTCCTCGAGTCTCCTCGAGTCTCCTCGAGTCTCCTCGAGTCTCCTCGAGTCTCCTCGAGTCTCCTCGAGTCTCCTCGAGTCTCCTCGAGTCTCCTCGAGTCTCCTCGAGTCTCCTCGAGTCTCCTCGAGTCTCCTCGAGTCTCCTCGAGTCTCCTCGAGTCTCCTCGAGTCTCCTCGAGTCTCCTCGAGTCTCCTCGAGTCTCCTCGAGTCTCCTCGAGTCTCCTCGAGTCTCCTCGAGTCTCCTCGAGTCTCCTCGAGTCTCCTCGAGTCTCCTCGAGTCTCCTCGAGTCTCCTCGAGTCTCCTCGAGTCTCCTCGAGTCTCCTCGAGTCTCCTCGAGTCTCCTCGAGTCTCCTCGAGTCTCCTCGAGTCTCCTCGAGTCTCCTCGAGTCTCCTCGAGTCTCCTCGAGTCTCCTCGAGTCTCCTCGAGTCTCCTCGAGTCTCCTCGAGTCTCCTCGAGTCTCCTCGAGTCTCCTCTCATCATTTAACTCTCCTTTTTATATTAAATTATTCTTGCCTATTACACATACTCTAGAGGTCCTGAGCATTGTAAACTGGAGGTGGTACTGGCCAGAGAATAACATAAAGCCCTATTGTGTTTTTTCTTTCTCTTCTTGAATACTATGAAGCCTCACTTTGGTGACATCTGGTGAACAAGCTCCATAGGGAGCCAAACCTTTCCTCCCAACAAATAAAGCTTTAAATATGAAGTTATCATATCAGCATGTTTTGATTTCTAATACATAATATTGCTGTAAATAGTGCTACAAGCAGATCAAACCTTGACTTGATTAACTTGACATTCGAATTTGTCACTCCACTACATATGCATGTGTTCCTGGTGTGCCTCAGCTGTAAATAAAGAAAGGTAGTACTAAAGGCTGTACATGCCTCTTAAGGACAGATTGCAACAATCTTAGAGACCTCTGTCAAACAAATACAGTCAGAGGGAAACATGAAGTGTCTTTGACTGCAGTTGGGACGTGGCAATGCTTTAGTGGGTTGATTGGACAAAATGTCAACTCACATTCTAATTTCTGTCTCTTGGTTAAGACAGCTAAATCACCTATACTCCACTGAGCATGCAGCATTGCAATAAAAGAGAACACAGTTTATATCGATCACTCATCTCTCTCTTTATCTTAGCTATAAGCTTAAAAATATTGCCTTTTTTCTGTTGTCACAGGTCTATCTTTCTTTCCAGTCAGTATGAAGATGCACAGTAAATGCAATCTGCTGCTCTGGAAGAAACACTGAGAGCATAAAGAAAATGGGATAATAGCTAGAGGGCTCCATATGTTGATGACAAGGTACTATATACTGAGAAAGAGATCGGATTAGAATTGTTCTAAGTACCTATGTACCTCATATAATACTGTGAAGGAAATAACATTTTCTAGATGCACAGCACTGTGCCAAAAGTGCAGGTGAAAAATATTTACTTGAGCACAGACAGATGGGGAGCTGAAGTTAACACAGCATTGGAGATATGCACGATTGTAATTTGAGATTATTAAAAAGCTCCTAGCAAAGCTCCTGAAGGGCTCAGTTCCAAACATCACCACAGAACAGATTGTACCACTGATAAAGGAGTAAATGCAAGATTCCATGCAAAAATACACTAATCCATTAGCAGACTTGCTTTCACTAATCAGAAGAAATGAAATTGCTTTCAAATATGAGTGGAATTGTGTGTTTAGATGGCTCTGATTGCTTGAACTTAGTTCTTTTTATCAAAAGAAATGTTCAGAAGAGAAACAAAGGAAAAAACGTAACTGTTGCCCCTTTATGAGCTGTTTGGTGCTGTGCTTTCAGTGCGTAGGGCATTGATGGCAAATAAAAAATATTTCAAAAGGCTTGCAGAAGTGAGGTAAGATTTATCTGGGCAGTCAGGACTGTTCTGAATTTCAATTGACATCAGTACAAGAAATATTTGGAGACGATTATTCCTGGGCTGGTCTATGGTTGTGTGTCAGCTCTAGTGTGAATATATTCCAGTTGTGTGTATGAGCTGAGATTTGACTATCCATTTAATTCCCAAATATATCAGACTGCACTCTAAGATGGAGTTGTCACTCAATGGTTAGGTAAAATACTGTCTTCTATTCAAACTAGTTTTAAAAGCCATATGTTGTTACATTTGTTTCATCTTGTTTAAATGTGGAAACTGGAAATGAGGTACAGAGGTGCCTTGATGAACAGATGCTTCGGTAAGACAAACGTTAAATGCATCCACTAAATTAGCAAGTTGCTGAACTTTTGATAAAATTTAATAAAAATCCACTTTTTTCACAACCAATGTTTGTCATTTATGATTAGTGATTTTTCTACATGAAATTGTCACTGTTTCTGAGTGGAATCTGCTTGAATGAAAATAGGGAAAAACCAGATGAGACCTGGATGCTGTTTGAACAACTGTGACACACGATATCCTGCCCTAAGAAATCATTATAATTCTACATGAGAGTAATGTTGGTGCTTAAGTGTAACTTGAATTCAGTCCATCAAAAAAGGCTTCTGCCTATTCTGAATTTTTAAGTCATGCCATCTTTCAGCTTAATGATGCTTTAATATCAGGCTGCCACTCTGCTGAATATCTTAGGAGTTAAGTACTTACATATACATGGGCTGTAGCTGTAAATGAGATGTCTTCTGTGGACCTTGATAGCCGTAAGAGTCAAATCCACCTATGAAATCAACTGAAAGGGGAAAAATTGCTTTCATTAGCAACACTTTTTCAGAACTGATAGGCACTATCATTCAAGAACCACCCATACACAGATTATTTCTGACAGGTCCTCTAATAATCTGTTAATATTAGACCAGCAAATTGGGAAAAAACAGAAAAACAGTAAAAAAGTAAGGAAAGATAAAGTCTTCCTTTTTTTGCTTTACTTTTAAAATCAATTCAATTTTAAAACCACATAAAAACAGTAAAGGATTTATAACAGCCATCTTTCCACCAGAAATAAGCATGCATTCCTCTTTTTCAAGTAGATCACCTTATCAATACAAAACAATCTGCTATTCAGACAATACAAATGCTGAAAACCATTTATTTATTGGCATGAATGCATTGCTTCTGACTCTGATTACTGTGTCTGGCTTGCTGTCGTATCATGGTTCAGTAGAAGATGTAGAGGAGGGAGTACATTGATCCAACTCTTTCTGAGAGACAGAAGTTTCTCTGATTCTCTTCTTTGACATTTGGGTTGAAATGCATAGAGAGTTGGAACAATTTATCTGAGCTTCAGAGATGAAACTTCACAGATGTAAGGAAACCTGCATTTCTCTCAAGATGCTGAAGGTCTGCAAGAAGGTTGTAGGGCGGCAGTTTTTTATTAATTCACACAATTGCCAGTTCCTGATGGCCTTCTTGTGTTTGTTTTAAAAATTTTCTGGGAAAATTCAGTCTCATCTGAGCCCAAGACCCCTATTTCTCTGCTAAAACACTTTCTTTGCACAGGTAAAAGAGTGCCCTTTGCTTCCTTTGTCCCAGGAGACTTAACTATTGGCTTATAGGGGTTATTTGGGGGCACTTCTTGTCCCTGAAATATTGTCTCTTACATCACAGATCTGAATTGGACTTTACTTTGATAGAAAAGGGCCAAAGAGTTCAGGTATGGAAGTGCATTTTTCACATATCTGGTCACTGCTATTGACAGACTGGCACTATGTACATTAAAAGAAAAAAAAGTTATTTGATAGACCACAACTTCTTGTGGATCTAAAATGCGGTTACAGTCACAAACAACTAAAAAGTAAATTTATGTGGTTTGAGAACTTCCACAGTGGTTGGTCTCCTTAACACTTGCATTTATAAAGTTGTTTTAATACTAAGGTACCCCTCAATATGTGCCACACTTAGCTACACTTATCAATGCAGTTTCACCCATTCCAGACATGTTACCAAAAAATCAAATTGTTGTAGCTCTCCATCCACCATTTTCTCTGCAAGCAAAGCTGCCAAAACACTGGACTGGCTGGGCACAGCATGTCTCCATTGATACTTCACACATGTTGAATCTGTCAAGTCATGCTTTGCTGGCAAGAATGGCCCCTGCAGAAATAATTTAGCCAACTCTGTGCTCTGTGGCAGCATTATGTGCACTCCTATCCCAGAAAGATGTGTTGCTAAATTAATCGCTGACATCTCTAATGAAGGAGGTTCTATCATCTGTCTGTGTTGCTTTTCCCTGTGCCTAATTTCCTAATGTCTAATTTAAATGTAATTTCCTGCAAATTAACTACTTATCTACATTTTGGTCTTTTCTCCCTATGGATATTCCCTTATAACTGTTTTTAAGGCTTTTAAAAAAGCATTTCATACTATCCATTGCTTTCAAGTTTAAGAAAACGTAGTTTTTTAAAATTTTTCCCAAAGCTGATGTTTTCTAAGCCTCTACATTTTGATGTCTGAAGATCCTCCCTCAGTTTACTTATGGTTTCCTTACAGTGGGGTGCACAAAGCAGAACTAACTGGGACAGCTACCATGCAGTTTTCTGTAAATTACCTGAAATAATTCAGTAGGTATTGGGGTTTTGAATGTTTGGTTGAGTTTTTTCTCTTGTTTTTATTGTTCTTGTTTTGTGTCACTTGAGTTTAGTTTCCAATTTCTTTTTTTTATCAACAGCATTGTACAAACGCTTAATAATCAGCTCTTTATTTTTTTGTTTTGACACTGACTGTAGCCTAGCCAAGTAGTCCATATTTTATTTGAAGATGATTGATTCTTCCCCACAGGAGTTCTTTTGTACTTGTCTGTACTGAGTTTCACCTTGATTTCAAGCCACTTCTCAAGATTATTTTGACTTCTATCTTCACAAGTTCTTGTACCATTCCCAGTTTAGTTTAATCTTAAATTTTTTACGAATGTTCTTTCTTTTACCCTCATTTTTAATAAAAATAATGAAGAGAATTATTTCCCTAGCTGTGGTCCCAGTGGGATCTCATCTGAAATGTCCCATCTGCTTTATAACTACATTTCAAATAGAGTTTTAAACAATTCTGCACTCAACTTATGCTGGCTGCATCTGGACAATAATTCCTTGAACTTCTTACAAAACTTTTATAGTGTCAAATTCTTGCTAAAATCAAGACAAATGCCATTTTTTGCTTTCTACTTGATATCTGTAACCATCAGAAAACCTTTATCAAAATGTTACCATGTCTTTGGGAGCATAATAAGTTTACAGGCAGAAAATGAAGGACATTGTTTAGTGAAGTGCGAGGCTAGGCGGAAATCCCCTCCTCTATTCAAGTGCAAGGATTGCACAAAAAAAAGAATGAACGTATGTTTGCTACAGGTATGGTTTGTTGTTTGCTTGCCCAATTTTCTTTTCTTTTTGTTACTCTCGATCCCTGACAACACAAGACAGAAGATACCTTTGTATTAGATCAAATGCCTCACTTTTGTCAACCCATGCCACTGTAGGGATATTGCTTATACTCATTTATCCAGCTTCTCATTTCTTCTGTGCTTTCCTAGAACCTTTTCTTCCAAGCATCCTGTAAAACATTATTAGTAGGCTGCAGGCATAGACACACTGCTTTGCAGATGTGGGACAAAAGGCTGTCTTCAAGGTTGTTTTCAGAAAGCTAAACCAAAGTGTTAAGAAAAAAAATTCTTTGAGCAAAATGATTTTGTGTGCACATGAGGGAAAGGTGCGTGCAGAATATCTCTTTGTGCATTGTGGCTTTGCCCTGTTGTACAGAGCAAGCACAGAGTGTTAATAAGCCAGATTGCCAAGTGACAAACAAAGGTCGTAGAGACATTTCTGTGCTCAGCTCACTATAGAAATTCCCATGTGTGTAACCAAATGATGGCAGAGCAGAGATCTGCCTGCCTGGCACTGCCATGACCTCACTGGAGACATACAATGGCTTCTTACAGGCAACAACAAGCTTTGCAAGGTAGGTGAAGGGAGGTGATGGAAAGTGAACTCCAATTCAAAAGGATTTCATCAATTTGTTTGTAGCAAGGTTTCTTCATGGTGGCTGCTTCTTAGCACTGCAAACCCTGTGGTCTCCAGACTGTGCTAAAAGCTTCCTGTGGACTCTGAGCTGGTTTCTTACAGCATGCAGCAGGCTGCCCTTTCTGCAGGCATTCTTTCCTGGCTGTGCCTGAAAGGTCACTAAAGTATTGTACAATTGATACATTCCTGGCAGCCAAAACAACAGGTGAATAAAACAAGGCTCATTAGCTGAATCAGTACAGAGGCTTCCATCCTTAGCCTCATATATCAAATACTTTTTTGACTATTCTATCATGCATTTGTCTTACATGTTACTGTTATCACAAGAGGCTCATGTTGTGTTTCACTTCAGTAAAAGCACACATGAATACAAAAACATAATCCCATTCCTTTTGTGGTGGGTTGACCCTGGATGAGCATCAGTTGTCCAACAAAGCCACTCTGCTGCTCCCCTCCTCAGCTGAACAGAAGAGAGAAAACATAACAAAAGGTTCATGGGTCCAGATAGAGACAGGGAGAGATCACTCAGCAATTACCATCACAGGCAAAGTAGCCTTGAATTATTACCAAAGAAGAGCAGTATAATGAGAAATAGAGCCAAATATTAAATCATCTTCCCATCCCTAATGCCTTCTCCCTCCCAGTGACATAAGGGAATGAGGAATGGGTCTTGTGGTCAGTTCATCACATGGCTCTGTCATGCCCTCCTCCTCGGGGGGAAGACTCCTTACATGCTTCCTCTGCTCCAATGTGGGGTCCCTCCTATGGGATACAGTCCTCCACAAACTTGTCCAATGTGAATTCTTCCCACGGGCTACAACTCTTCAATTAACTCCTCCAGAATGTGTCCCTTCCTTGGGGTGCAGCCTTTCAGGAACAGACTGCTCCAGCAGGAGCCCCCTCGGGGTCACAAGTCCTGCCAGCGAACCCGCTCTGGTGTGGGCTCCTCTCTCCACACATCCACAGATCCTGCCAGGAGCCTGTTCCAGAGCAGGCTTCCCACAGGGGCACAGCCTCCTTTGGGCACCCACCTGCTCTGCCCTGGGGCCCTCCACAGGCTGTGGGTGGATCTCTGCTCCCCCAGGGACCCTCCTGGGCTGCAGGGGCACGGCTGCCTCACCATTGGCTGCACTCGGGGCTGCACCCAGGGCTGCCGGGCAATCTCTGCTCTGGTGCCTCGAGCACCTCCTCCTCCTCCTCCTTCTCCTCCTCCTTCACTGACCTTGGGGTCTGCAAAGTTGTTGCTCTCACTCTCATTCCACTCTTCGGATGAAGTTGTTGTGCAGATTTTCTCCCCTTCTTAAATCTGTTATTCCACAGGCACTCCCCCTGTCACTGACAGGCTGAGCCTTGGCCAGCAGTGGGTCCCTCTTGGAGCTGTCTGGCACTGGCTCTATAAGAAGCTGCAGGAGAAGCTTCTAGTAGCTTTTCACAGAACACACTCATGTAGGCCCCTTAAAAACTGGCCATGCAAACCCAGCTTTGAAACACTGTGTGCTGAAATTTTTATTTTCCTAGCTGGACTACAATAGTAGTATTGTTTTTCCTAGCAGTACATTTGTAAAATGTGTTATAAAAATTCAGATTATTTTCTTCTTTTGCTTATGTTAAGAGTCTTGTCAGACATATGACAGTATGACAGTTACAAGTGTAACACAGACAGGATATATGGCTCAAATAGGGAAATATTTTCTATCAATAAGCAACCACAGGAATGTGAAGTTTCAGCCTCTGCTCACGGTCAGAGTCCCACTATTTCTGCTCTACACTGGGACAGGATGAGAGGCATAAGTGGATTTCTCATTTTCATTTCTGAAAGTCTGCAGTATACAGGACTATTAAAATGCAATGCACAAAAAAGACCCCATAAGCATGGATTTGATATGGAAGAATGTTCGCAGTAAGAAAAATTAAAGCTGTTGAAATCCACAGATGGACAAAAAGAAAGGATTGAGTATAGAATAAAAGCAACAACTTCCCACAGAAAGCAAAAAAAAAAAGATTCTTAAAAGAAACCAGAAAATTAGACACTATTCTACTCACAGAAAATTTCCTCTGTAAGATATAAAAACAGAAGCACAAAGATCTGGGTCCCCCAATAAATACACTAATAACTTCAGTGACGTCTATGAAGGAATGGTAATTTACATTAGCTTAGGATCCAACCCTAAGAGTTACTATGGGCATATGTTTAAAGAAATATGACTGACACTATGAATTTCCTTGCATTTTAGTAGGCATGCAAAAGTTGATGCAGACTAGATATGAAAAGATAAAGAGTTAAAGAGTGGGGACAGGCATGAATGGCTTTATCTGAAAACAAAAGGAAAGGGAAAGATTCAAAAATACCCAGCTTGGCCAACCTGGGGCTTTCAGTACAGATGACGTCCTGACTGCTCTCAAACCCTCTCCTTTGTTCTGTTTGTTTTGCTGATTGTCTCATCCCTAACCTTGGTGCATGAGAACCTGTCTCTCACTGGTGAATCTACTGCAGCACTCAACCCTGTCTTCGCCATCACATCCATTTCTTGCCCATGGCTCCTTCTTTAAAAGTGAATAGTGGTAGTAATGTTGTATTAAGAGTTACTTGTCTACTGATTCCTCTCTTTTCCTGAGACCCTCAATGTCTCCTCATCTGCTTCTCTCTTCTCATCTTCAGTCATTTCTCTGCACATCAACTGTCCCATTTTTTGTGCAAACAAACTGATAAGGTAGCACTTCCTTTCTTCAGCTTGACAGCCCTTTTTTACTCTTTTTACTATTAATTTCCCCTTTTCTCTTACTAGAGTAATAAGAATTTTGTTCGCTTGTCCCAGTGACAGACTCTTCATCTCTTTTTTATTTATTTCTCATTTCCTTCCTAATAAAAACACATGGAAATATTTTTGATTTAAAAAAAACCAAAAAACCAAAGAAACATTCATCTTTATCCCTGCTTTTCTCAGTCTTCCCCCTCAAGCTCCCCTTGATGATTTCAAGCAGTTTCTGGAGCTACTTTTTTCAACTTCTAAAGAAGATCTTCTTACATCTTGTATTTTGGCCTTTGCATGCAGCTGAAACCTCAGTCAGATCACCTCCTCCTATTCAAATTTAAGCCCATGCAGTCCTCTGTGTGGCCATCCAGCCACCTTCCATGCACTCAGGGCTCTAATTTTCCTGAAACTTTTGCCTTGATGGGCAACTCTTTTGTCTCTTCTGCTGGTGCTCACCTTCCTCCTGTCATCATTCATCCCCTTTCTTGGGGCTCTCTTTCCGTCATGCTCCTGGAGTCAAAGGAGTAGTAACCTCTGCATTTTATTTTCCTCCCCCTCCTGGTCTGGGTAATTGCACCCACAAACACAAATTCTGCTGTTGTCGGCACTCTGATGTGTCACAGGTTACCTGGCTTGTGCTCACTCTGCTCCTCCCATACAAATTTAAATCCCAGCTTCTCTCTGTGATATTTACCCATGGATAATTAAACATCAGTTCCAGTTCTGCACAGCTAAAACCAGAACTCTTAGCTGCTCCTCCCTAACCTTCTCTGCTGTCATTCATTGTGAACTTGTGTCCTCAAGTCTGTCTATCACTTGAGGATAAAAGTTTGATGTCAATTTTGGTGTGAGCTATGAAGGATTTAATTTCTGAAGATTATTTTTGCATAGTGAAGAAGAAGAGTCTTCTAGCTGTTGACACAGTTGTAACATTTACCCAGGGCTCCCAGTATGGAATATGACAATTGTTCCTTTTATATTTTTCAATTCACCAGATGTAGACTTAAGCTGCAGGACTTACCTTTTTGTCTAGGATACTCTTCTCTGCACTGCATCCTTCTACTGATTTCACCTTCTCTATTACCTTAAGTATAAACTAAATTTTCTTGCTTTTAAAGTCTTTTGTAGAGACTTGACATCAGTCTCTGTTCCTTTTGGGGCTAAAATCTAAATTCCACCCCCATGCCACCAGCTTGACCTCCATACTTGTCAACTTTCCAAACATTTGTCTCTCCTTATGAGAATGTCTTTACGAACAGTTCTCTCGTTCTTTTCCCTAGAACTCGGTTTTGCTCTGTTGACAATAATTAGGTTACCTGTGCCTTTACTTTCTTGTCTACTTCAATGAATAATATTTGCTCATAGATTTTTATGCTCACTTTCTGACTGTATCCATCACTTTCCTGTTGTCTAATATGCAGATTGCAAGCTCCAAGGAACAGGTGTTCACATTTGTACAGTGCTTGGCACTATGATAGTCCTTAAATATGTTCATGAATATACTAAACTAATATAAGAAAATTAGAATTACTCATGAAAAAGACTATACATTTTTTTTCAAAAGAGCTAATGACCAGGGAAGTGTATGTGCATGTGCACAAGGATTCTCCTTGCACTTGCATGTCATGACTGGGCATATTTCCTGTGTGTTAAAAATTTATGTGCACTCTCTCCAGAGGCCAAAGACTAGGCTCCCTGGACTCAAGCTTTCAAAATGCTGCAATTGAGCTTCACCACCACAACAAGGCACTTCACTGCAGGTGTTGTTGGAAGGAAGGAGAGATGGCAAACAAACTACAGCTAATAACATTACTGAAAGCACTGCTGGTGCAGAAGTGAGTACGTGAGGCAAGAGAGAGCTGCACACAATTAGCAATAGCTAAAAACTGGCCAAATTGAGAAAAAAATAATGGAGGGGAGTAAAATTAAGTTTGGTTTTAGGGACCTTGGAAATGACACATGAGGGAAAAATATAAAAGAAAATATGGGAACACCTTTGCTCTTGCAGTTTTGCCAGTATCCTGCTACCCAGCTCTCCGTTTGGTGAACACTTCTGAACAATTCAGAGCTGCTGCCTTTTTATGCTGTGAGCATGGTCTGGTGGCTGTTCCACAATATAGCACACAGGAGGAGGTTTGCTTGATTGTGATCTCCATAAAGGCTGTTTACAATGATAATCAAACATTATTGGTCTTTGTGCAGAGTACACAATGATTTAGGCTCTCAAACCACAGTAGAGCCAAGCACCAGGGAAGCATGGGGAAGGAGACATCTGCCAGCACATGGAGGCTGTGCCCTTCCTGCTGTCACAGGAGGATTCAGAAATGGCATAAGGACTTGGAGATGAGGTCCAGTTCTTGTGGAGCAATGAGCAGCATTTCTGCCAAGCAGTCAGTAATGAAGGGCCTGTGAGTGCTCTCAGCTCAGCCATTTGCAAGGTGAATATAAAACCTCAGATTTTTAAACTGTAACCTCATGGCTTTTCTGAGCTCTACAATAGCCACTGGAGCTGCAAAGAGAAGCCCTTACACAAAATTTGATGGAGTTTCTCAGCTCAGATTTTGCTCCATTGCCACTATTTTCATGCTGTTCACTTGTGTAATAATCAAAATTATTCAGTAATTTTTTGCTTCACAGGATCTTGTCCTCCACTTTCTTCTCCTCTTATTGTGTTTCTTGTTGGTATAAGGCAGTGTCTTCCTTTGTCTCTGTTTCTGCTGTTCCCCTGAGTCTTTGATCAGCCCCTTTGAGACAAGATGTAGGACTGGGAAGGTATTCAGGTTTGTGAAGTCTAATAAACATGATCTCATGTTTCTGCCCTCACAGAAATATAGGCAGGGATCTCTGCCTTTTGCTCCCTATAATTTGGGAGCAACAGGTATGCAGATATTGCTTTCCAGGTGAATCCAGCTCATGGATGTATCCAGCAGAAAATACCAAGATGAATGGTGCTGTGGGTCCTGAAGTTAGATAAATCACAATTTTTCTTATATTCCCAGGTGGAGAAGTCTGTTCGGCAGCAGACTCTTGGACTGTGACATGAGGAAGACCATGCTCTGGAGCAAGGTGTCTGCAAGGCCAACAGTGGAAACCACGTTGAGAGGATGGGAACCAAGGCTCTTTTTGAGCAGAAAGGAGCCAGGATGAAAGTAGTCAGGAATAACCAAGCAAGGCCTGGGAGGCATGAGCACGATTTCAGTAGCTGAAGGCAGAAACTGTGACCAGGGACAAGGCAGGCAGGAATAAGGACCAAAGGGCAGCAGGAAACAACTGGAGCATAGCTGCAGCAGCAAGAAATACTGGACTGATGTGGCCAGCATTTTATACCTGACAAATACAGCAAGCCACCTGTCAGCCTGTACACCTGGAAACAGGGCTGCTGCCTGACCTCTGCAAAGCTTTGCAAGGATTATCTCCAAATTTGTAAATGGGCTTGTCTAATGCTCAGTAAAGAAAGAATCTGTAAATGACCTCCACTCAGCTAAGAGAACAATAATAGTCCGAACAATATCTTATTTTTCCAAACTGGACAGACCTGAGAATTGCTGGATAATAGCCACTTGCTTTCAAATTTTCATCCTTAAGTGCTGAGCAAAAAAATGTAGCCCTGCAATATAGTTTTTGAATGACAAATCATTCTAAGAATTAAATGTGTGGTAGACTGAATTATTGTAGAAGTTATCAAATGAGTCATTAGGAAAAATTTTTCTTAGCCAGATCACTGCTAGGGGCAAGCAATAAAGAGAAGAAAAAGGAAAAAAAAGGAGGAAAAAGAAAATGCCTGGGGCAGCGGCGTCCAAGTATGACTGCCACACTAATAAATTAGAAAAAGAGACATTAGTAGGTGCAACAAAGTGGAGAATTAAGGCCCAAATCTATGAAAGTTAACAATCCAATGCTAATGAAGACCTATCTAGATATTTGAAAGGAGAAGCCATAAGGAAAACTTTAACAGGAGTCATGCTGATAAAAAATAATTTAGTACAAAAATATGTTCATAGCATGTAGGAAACTGCAAGGAGCTCACACAGGCTGTCTCAGCAGGAAGGACACTAAGGCTGTGGGCAGGTGTCCTTCTCAGGGCCACTGGAAAAAATTAATTAGTCTGGTCCACCCACAGCAGCTCATCACCATTCCACTCAAAGACTCTATCTGTCAACCTGGAGTGAGCTTGGATGGCCAGGACTTGCAGTGCTCCGCCCACTAATTTTGGCTGAAACCCTAAGGAGGCAGCCAGCTGCCTTAGAAGGGTGGGACACCACAGTGAGGAAGGGGGCCAGCAGCCCCACAAGACCACCTGAAGGCTGTTCCTCTTTGGGATCCAAGCCTCAGAGGATGAAGGAGGGAGGACATGCTCCCCATTGGAGGGCCTCCTTTCAAAGACAGCCCTCCATGTTCAGTGCAAAGCAGCAGGAAAGGACTCTTGTTGAAATGGAGTCTTTCACCAGCACCAGAACAAAACGTGCCTGAAAGCATTTTGCATGCAATTTTCAGCTTGTGGAGAGTTTTGCATTTTGATAATTTTGTCCTGATTTTGAATGTGAGCTTTGTCTATTTTTCAATGTCAAAACATTTCCCTGTCCAGGAAGACCACACACAATTCAGCTGCATCAACAACCTGAGCATTGCTTCAAATGATCTGTAGCCTTTGTTTTCAGAACCATCACTGGTTACTACCTCATTTCTGCAATTAGACTGACACAACTGCCTGGGAAATTGTTCCTGGGTCGGAATGCCTTTGTGCTCCTCTCCTGTAACAAATTGTTAATGACAAGTAATATTTACACAACGGTTTGGTATGAAATATATCTTTCTTTAAAAATCAGACGTTAGCAGTTCATTCCCTTTTGACATGTGCAGATCTTTTCCAACACTTCTTCAATGTCATTCTTGAATACATAAAAATTTTGTGGTCTATAGTTTAAAAAATTATGTAATGTAAGTATATTTCCCTGGCTGTTAAAATGCATTGATTTTATTAAGCAGTACTGCATTGTGATGAGCTGCTGAAATGGACATGTAACTTCCTTCAAGCTTTACGTTATGTTATTTAGATATTTTTAAAGTTGAGGTTGACAATCCCCACAGGAAGTGGTGATGGATGCAAGGGGAGTGACAAGGAAGACAAACGAGGGAGAAAAGAAATTATCATAGATGAAGCCAGAAATGTTACCATTTTCCCTTGTGTGATTTTATTTATATATTTGTCTCATACCACAACCCTGTCTCCGAGGGATTCCTTGAACATCAACTTCATTAGTTACGAAGGCAGCAATCCATAACCAATTTTCTTTTCATGTCAAGCTTGTTCATGTATAAACCCAGCCCTTTTGTTGGAAACATTTGCAATTAATCCCACAAACAAAGAAAATGCAAATTGTACAGTCTACCCTAAGCAACCCTTCTGACTCAAGGCCCTGACCACCATCTATTATACACTAAAATGAATTGAAATTCCCACTTTGAGTCTAACCTAATTTTCTAGTGATAATAGGCATGGATTCCCAGAAGCATTCTATGCATCTAGATAGTAACATCCTAATTTCCCTTCCTGGTAAATGTTTTAAATAAGATTTTAGCACCAAAGGAAATTAACCTTTAAATTAATTGTAATTATAAAATGCCATCACTGATTTTGTCTTCAGACTAATTACTTGCTATTATTTAAACAAACTGCACCTCCTCAGAGCTTTTAAGTTTGTTTCTCTCAGCAGTGCTGTGCCAAATGATCACAGAGCAGGCTGTGTAATGTCTGCCAAGCCCTGTGACACCTTGGACTGCTCAGGTCCATTTGCATCTCAGATGCAGCCCGTTTCACTTGTCATATCTTCCTGCCATAAACTTGTTCCCCTGTGCTTCAGCCTCGCACTCTGCAGCTCAGACGTTTTCAGCTGCGCCTCGGAAGCAGCGAGCACACCTTAGGGGACAAAGATTGCCTGTGCTCTGTGCCGAGGAGAACGAGACACTCAGCACCAGCCTTCTGCTCTGTGAGGGGCCCCCTCCAAGACAGGACATGACTGGAAATAATAACACAGGAACCAGCTATTGATATGTACAAAAGATTGATGTTGTACAGGCATCTTAGGGAATTTCCTAAATGTTCCTGGTGGCGCCATGGCTCTCCAAGGCAGCTGTCCTTAGGATGACAAACATGAAGTAGCACCTTGGGATTTCAAAGGCTTCTCTCCCCCCTTCACACTTCTATCAGCATTCTGACAGCCAAAAGCATCCCATTTTCCTCCCTCTGGTTTACTTAGTTCATGTTGCAGTCACCACACTAAATGAAACACGTAAATGGAAAAAGCTTCTAATTAAGCTGCAGGCTGTAAATTGAAGAGCATAGCTGAGGAAAAACAAGCTGAAGCTTCAAATTTGTAGCATATTCCTTGCATTCCCATTCACAATGACCTGTTCAACAGTTTGCAGAACAACAGTGTTTTAAATATTGGCTTTTATTTGTTCCTATTATTATTTGTTGCTGTGCTGCCTCTGGAGGCTGCCTAGGGCGTCCCTAGCACTGACCAAACAAGTCAGACCAGTGATCACCCCTGTCGTGAGAGAGGTGTCTGCCACAGATAGGGCAGATTGCTCTTTGGGGTTACATCCCTGCCTCCACCGACTGGGGTGGAAATCTTGATGGTTACTTTAAGCTGCAGGCTTACTTACATGTGGCTGTAGGGGTGTGAGATGGATGCCACCACCTCTGACAGCATGGAAAAGGTGAAGATGGAATCACTGGTGTTTTCCAGAGAAAGACCGAGGACACACTACACAAATGGTAGGTGAAAAACTAACCAAGTGTGTAGCTGAGATATTTGATCTCCTTTCCTCAGGAGGTTGTTATATAAAACCTTTCTGAGTTCAAACATAGTTGGACACTTTCAGGAAGAAAAGACCACAGTGGAAAACCAAATGATGCTAGACCTGGCCATGAACAGCAAATTACTGTTGAGAATTTCTGGGAACCACAAACTTGGGATGGGAAACAAAGAAGCAGACTTAATACTTGAATGTTTGCTACCAGTTTCTCTTTGTTTTAGAGATTTTTTTTTAAGCAGGAATGGAAGCTGAGGTATTATTTCTCTGTAATGTCTCGCTAAGCAGATTGTGAAAAGCATTTGGCACAGAAATAAAGCAATACCTGAGCATATTCTGCACTTCAATAGTGCCTTTCATCCCAGAAGCTCAAAGTTATGAAGCAACACGCCTATGAGTTTGTCCCTGTCATTATTTCCCATTTTAAATATGGGAAACAGAAGTATAGTGAGGTTAAACAACCTGCCCAAAGGTGGAAGGCTGCCTGTAACAGAGATAAAAAGAAAATGTTTTTCTACCTATCCTATATACATATTAAAATTTCACATCTCTCACATATAATGAATTTTATATTGTCTTTTAAAATAAAATTGTTGTCATCACTTTTGTACTTCCCTGGTCAGGCCTAGGATCCCAGAGTGGATTATTGTTTAGCACCAAGTTTATTGGCACATAACATTGTATTGCTCATCAGAAGATAGGGTATTGCTGTATTGCTGAACATTTTCAGTAATTCAAATGGAGACTTTAATCGAAATTTTTATTAGAGGGGTAGGAGTGAAATAATTTTAAAGGTTATATAGAGCTTTGCTTCTGTGCGAAGACATTCCAAATAGCACGGTTGGTTACAGGGAATAAGCAGCAAAAATCTTCTAGAAAAAGTTGCAATTTCATCTGCTTTGCAGTTTAACTGGAAACAATGCTAAGAGAAAAGAAGAAAGTGTATATGCAGGTTGGAACCCTGCTAGCATTAGATGGTGCAAAGGTTGTACCTCATGGTACTCAAGGGAGCATTCAGAGGGGCCATATTTGTTCTCTGATTGCCTTGCCATTGCCTAATAGCAGGTAAACGCTATTTCTGCTCCCTCTCTGGGTCAGCAAGAGAGCCTTCTAGGTCAGGATTTCACTCTGAGACACAGTCTAAATTAGATATTTTCTCTTACCTGGGGTTCACTCCTAGTCAAAGCTGTCCCTCTAATAACAAGCAAGTCTCCTTACCCTCAATAGAACCTGTAAGGTTAGTGCAGAATTCCCATTTCAGTAACCCAGGTTTCCTTCTTAATTGCTTAGAGACAAAAAGCCCGGGGAGGATGCTGCTTGACAGCTTATATTCCAGTGTTTCCCACAAAATTTCTATATAGTTAATGATGTTTTCAAAAAATACATTGAATTTTCTTTTAGTAAGGCAGTAGCAGCTTATAGCAGGGAGCCAAATTGCTAGTGAGCAAATGCACATTAAATGAACATTTCGATGTTATTAAAAATAATGTGCAGCCTTTGAAAAATGCAGGCCTAATATGATTTTGGGGAAAAAATGAGGAGCTCCAATAAGTTCACATTCATTGAATGTCTCCAAGTAATGGCTGTTGCTGACATTTTCATGTTTTATTTTTAATTGCTGCAGCTAATAATGCTAATGAGGTAAGAATAGTAATGGCTTAGGCATTCCAATGGCAGTGGTGAAGAGGAGAGCATGGAGTTGGCAGCAGTGCTTCTGGGAACTCGTTCTCGCTCATCTTTCCCAGAAAAAGACCTGAGGCACTCCAACCTTCAGAGTTCCTCCTTCCTATGCAGCCACAGGGAAAATGTTTGGGAGTGGCAAACCTCCACTGTGAGAAGCAGCCATGGAAAAGCTGCTCTGGTCTGCCCCTTGGACATGAGTGCTGCAGCCTGACTGGTGCACCTGGTGTTAGAGCACCTCTGGGACTGTACCAGGAGAGAAAGCAACTTCCCCTTTAATCCTTGGTGCAGAATTAACCCAAAGCAGATTGTTCTCATGAAAGGTAGCATAGATTTGAGCTTTGATTTAGGAGGCCTGTGGCTGGATTTATTTGGTGTGTGAGTAATTAAAACCTCTAAGCTTGCTGATTCAGTCTTAGTTATGACCATGATTTGATCACTTTATTGTTCCATTCCTAATCCTTTAGTGAGGTTAGAGCAGGTTAATCTTAGTGAAATGTTTGCTTAATTCTACCCTAACTCATTTGTTCTCTTATTAAAATCTGCATAAAGAATGGACAAATAGTAATTCTTTTAGCTTTTTCCAATTACTCTGAGAGCAAAGCTAATTCAGCTGAAGCAGCTTAAGAACAACTTGACTGTGTTTTTACAGTTGAGGCTCTGTGCCAACAGAAGACGAAACACCTTCTCTACTTCAGAGCAGCATCAATATCTTCATCTGGTTAAAATCTGGAACATACTTATCTTTGGCTCTTGGACATTGCATGGCTTTTTCTCCAGTCTTATGCCTGGCTGCTCAGTACTGCCAGGTTCAGAGTTTCTGCGTCTTTTTCTCTTCTTTTGGACTGCTGTTGTTCCCATGGTCCATTAGCAAAGCAGAAGAAATGGAATTCAGTGTATGGGTGTTCACTTTGTCCATCATGAAAAACAAAAGACTTTTTCTGTTGGTTCTGTCTCATCAGAAAGGACTTGTGGTTAAATGAAACTTTGGTGTGACCCAGTATGTTTATCTTTATGGTTCTCTCTATCTGTCTGTAAGGCATCCTGTTTTTATTGGCATGAGTGGTCCTGAACGCCAGAGATCTAGATTGCTCCTGTGATGTCTGTGAATACGGAGATGGATAAGATGATGAAAATTTTCCTCTTTTGCTCTTCACAGACTTCTTTGGTGCTGGGAAAGCAGGGTGGTGTGGTTGTTGCTTTCTGGTGCCTGTTTTTACCAAAGGATCTTTTACAGCTACACATTGCTAGCCCACAGGGGGAACACCAGCTGCCAAACTTCTTTGAAACACAAGCCTGGCCTCACTCCTTATTAGGTGTGGATGCCAGGCAGGGGTTGTAGGTAGCACAGTAAAGCTTTTTTTTCTCCTAACCTAGGTGCTCAGCAGCTTTGGAGGAAGGAATAAACTGTGAGTAGGAGAGGCAGCTTCATCCCTCTGTCACAGAGTTTGCTCCATAGCAACAGGCAGAGGTGGGGAACTGGAAAAGTGGAAGAGAAAAACCCAGCTAGGGGATCTGGAGCTATCACAGATCAAAGACTTTAAGCATTGTCTAGCAATGAATATGGGACATATTTCACTTTTCCTGAAAGCTTTTCTCCTTAGCATTCACTCAGTCTGCATGAGATGACCCCATCTGTGATTATAGGGAGAAAGTCAAGCATAGGCATTTTCCTCTGGAGTACAAATACTAAATAACATGACATCCATATGTGATACACTTCTCAGAAGAGCACAATAGATCGATGTGTTGCCAAAAGGGATGGAAAAGGAGAGAAAATGTATCTATGAAAATAAAAGAATTTTAAATTAAACCTGAGCAGGTAGTATTTGTACAGACTGAAGACCCTGGCTGTCACAGTGAACACTTGGTACATGGCAAAGTGGATGTCTGAGCAGAGAGAATTAGAATCATTCTTACTGGCTACTGTATGAGGCCTCTCAGTAGACACTAAAGCTGTTTTAATTTCATGATACCTTGAGGGGCCAGATCCAATCTGAGCACTATTACACTGTTGGCACAACTCAGCCACAGAAGTTCCCTTTCCCTTTTTTGCCAGCCAAGCTTCCAAAACTCAGCAGAGGAAGCTGCAGCACCTGAGCTTGTGCTGGCTTCATTGCACTGAGTGGGAACTCACCCTGGTGCCTCAGAGAGGTGCTGGCAGATGGGTGAGATGCTCTTTGACTGGAGGAGGAGACCTGGCTGGGGTGTATGAACAAAGTAATAATGAAATTTAAATGACAAAAGTAATGACAGAATAGTCAAGGTGATGGCAAGAAAATGTTCAAAGAAGCATGACAATCTGTGGCTGCTGAACAACAGGGAGCTCTTGCTGCAGAGAGAAGAAAACAATACCATATTGGCTGTGGCACTTGGCTGCCAGGAATGGTGCTTTATGAACCATGGGAGAAATCTCTCAAATGTGCTCTGACTTCTGCGCTTGATTGGTGAGCCAAGTCTCAAGCCCCTTCCTTGCTTTTTACTTATATCATGCCCCAAAGCATTACAGAATAGTGAAAAAAATATTTAAGCCTTTAGAAGACAGGCAGAACAGAATTGAATGGGATTTCATTTTGAGGGACAAAGAATAACTCTCCTCAAGCTCTGTGGATAATGAATGCACTTAATGGGAAAGCAGGAGAAAGTGCATATGACTGGGCACTACCCTAAACAGAGCAGTCTATTTGTGACATACCCCAGCTCCACACAGCTGTCCCAAACCTTTTGTACTCTTTATACCTTCCTCACTTCCACAGGAACACAAAGACAACTGAAATGAGCACTGTCGAAACGACCTCCAAAGTGTGGTGGTTTGATTTCAGCATTAAATCTCCCCTTGATGGTTCACAGTGACACTGTATTGCCAATAGATTATAGGGTTGTAGCTGTTTTCCATGCAGGAGAACACACAAAGGAACCCCCGCCAGCCCTAGCAGTGCTCTCAATCAAATAAAAACCCTTTAGCTTCCTGTTGCAGAGCTCTCCCTAGGATTCATGTATATTTTATCAAAGTTACATGCAGTTCTGATACTTGTTTCTAAAGTGCTTTAGTATGAATCCCAAGATGTGTTGAAAAGCTGCAGCGGCCCTTTTTAAAAAAATCCAGGTTAGAGTAGAGAAAAAAAATGAAATTGCTTGACTCTACAGTATGCAATAAGAGAAAATTTTTCTGAACAGCCTTCCATTGATATAAATAAGCAAAAGAAACACAAACCTACATTTATATGAAATCATTTCACTTCATGTAATTGTACCCTGGGAGCAGCAAGAACAAAGAGGAGTTCCACTGTTTCACCTCTCATAAATGAAGGTCCTGTGATGATCTAAAGCTATTTTTTTGACAGAAGTGCTTTTTCAAGACAACATACATGGCAACACAAAAAAGCTATAACTTCAGTTGTAACCAATTACTTTCAAAATAGTAAATAACAGCCTGGAGCAAGGGAAAAAAAAAAAACCAACAAAAACTTGTACTTACTAATTGGGATTTTTTTTTCTTTCTTTCTTTTTATTTATTTTTTTTTTAATAACAGAATTGTTTTATGTCTTAAGCTAAGTTGAAAGATAAAGAGTTGTAATGATCTTTCCAGAAGAAAGATATATGTAATTTTTAACCAGTATTTCATTACTCCTTTGTCTCTCAGACATTTCCAGATTTCAGATCAAGAAGGATTGACAGAAAACTTGATCTGGCTACAGTATAATAAGGCATTTAGGTTGAAGTCAGGAAGAGCCAGCATAGTGGAGAGGTGATTTAAAAAAAAAATAAAAATTTTGTATGTAATAAAGCTTTAGTACTTACAGCTGTCCTCTTCTTCAGTAATGCACTTCACAACATAACAGGCATAGATGAAGCCTGCCAGCTGAAACAAAATGTAATAGTGTTAGATGTAAGACTGATACCATAGAGAAACAGGAGATGGCTTTAGAAAAGTGACTATAGAAACAGAAATAACAAAATTCAACAGACTTTCTTTGATGAGGTAAACATAATTCTCCACAACAGTTTAATAATTTCACTTAGAAATTGGGGAATTCTGCATCTTTCTCGAAAAACACATCCTTCAATAAAACTTCCAAAATTGATCAAAAATTTTCCAATACCTAGTTGACTTCCTTTTTAATTATTGAAAAAATAGAAAAGTTAATGGGTATTTGGGTGGATGAGCTTTAAGCTACTGCAAATGTAAATATTTGTCAAAATCAGATTTGCTATGAAACAAACTCTAGCAGAACTATTTGTAAAATCAGAATTGTGCCAACTAAATCAAGAACAAATTCAGTGCCCTTGTAAACCAGCTTTATAATGATAGTTGAAATTAAGGTTGTGGATTAATAGAACTTGTTCCCATATCTGCGATAGTCCCCAAGCCTCATCACAAGTCACTTTGGATAGTCCTGGATGTGTTTACATCAGTATATCACACAGCAGCTGGCAAATTTGTATCGTGTTCCCTTCAATCCTCTCTGCAGAGCATGCCCAGAATTGAATTGTAAGCAGAAGCAATGTGATTTAAAGAAAATTAAAATCTGGAATAGTTACTGAAGTACCACCTGAAAAAAATGATAATAAAAAGAGGAATAAATGGCCAATATCACACATGCAACAGGCCACGTATCATGTGAGTCAGCTGCTGGTCCCTCCAACAAATTCTGTTGTTTCTAAGTTAAACTGGAAATAAAATAACAAATACTGGAGCAGCAACACGTCACAGGTTGCCTGCTTTACACAACTTCCCTTAAAGGTATGTCTGGGTAGTTTTCTCTACTACATTATAATAAATCATTTTTCACCTTTTAGCTAATCACTGAAGTTTGCATAGTAGGATGTCAAAAGAATTCCATTTATTTGATCTCTGTGTAGTGAAAAGTGAGCCGTGCTGCCAAGATGTGTCACTCTGCACAGGTCATCTCACAGAAATATTTTCATAAGCTACAAACCCCTCTGTGCACTTTGGGAATTTGTTCTTTATGTGGATACTAAAAATGCCTAGAGGCTTCAGTCAGGTCTGAGCTCTCTGTGAATGATGCAAAGTCCATAATCTCCGGCTAAGGGAGATGATGATCTTAACCTCAGTTTGACTAATCAGTGGGTTGGACAGTAGAAGAAGTAAAATCTGAGAGACCATGTATTATGAAGGCTGGTTAGTGAAAATGGATTTTTTTAACAATTATCCAAGGCATATGTACATATGCATTACTGTGGGTTCTTAGAGCCTTTAATATTGCCCATATATAAATTAAATGCTAACAAATCCATTCTATTTTGCAGTGCCTTCATACCTGAGGTAGTGACTATGCCTAGCCTATTCCAGGGCTTACACAGGTATTCCTGGGATTTCTGTCAGTTTTCTATATAGAAAGCTACCCATACCCACAAATGCTATATTCTAATACCTGTATGGGTAAGAGATGGCAAAAGGGGAAAAAAAGGTCAGCCTCAAGGCTTTCCTGAAGAGATCAAGACTCGATTTGGAGATCACACTGAAGATCTCACATTGTGTTGTTCTGCTCACAGTTTAAATTCCTGTCAGAAGCCCAGAAGCTGCATTACAATGGAACTAACCCATTAATTTTGTCATTTATTATAAATCTGCCTTAAAGTGCTGCTGGGAAGATTTTACACCTGGGAAGGATGAAATATTCACTGCTAGACACAAAGAACGCACTGTACCAAGAAGTGGCATTCAGCTAATATCAGCATTTCATCTCTCCTTTATTGGATCACTCTTCCCTTTCGTTTCTTGGCTCCAAGACAGAGGGCTAATTTGCTCCACTGACTTATGCCCTGCATAACCCCATTGACTTCAATGACATTACTTGAGGTTTAATTCAGCAACGAATTAGGCCCAGAAAGGTTGTTCATAAATGATTTCATTCTTGGATGGGAACCTTGGCTTAATAGATTCTCTTTTCTCTTTTTACAGACCATCAGATTCAAGATAGCTGAATAGCTGCAACTCTAGCAGGCTCCTGTGGTAATCCTTTTCTTGCACTACAGTTTGATATTTTACTGTTGTCTGAATCGCTGCAAGTTCATGTGTTATTAACTGAACTTATCTTACAAAGCACAGCAAACAAACCATATCACAAATGGTGTTTACAACTGATCTTTTAATTGTGTTCAGTTACACCACTTAAATCTCTAGGGAACTCCTTTGATATATAAGCAAATCCTACAGCATTTCATCAGATGAGCTTCTTGATTAAAAGAATGCCTTAAAGCTCAAATGGTTCTGATCTAAGTATGAATGTCAGGTTTTTTCTCATGAGATAATCAGAGTTCATAAAGGAAACCTCCCTTTCTCCCACATTTATCCAACCCTTTGCTTGGTAAATATAACAATTTTGTTCTTATTTGAATCTCACATAAGTTTTTTCTTTTTTTTCTCTCTTTTTTTTTTTTTTTTTTAACCAAGCAATTTATCAGTTCTGATACAATGACAGCCATTCAAGATTTATCTTCTAATTGCATCTCAGCAGCAGTGGGAGCACACACTGTGAGCTGAGGCTCAGAACCAAAAGTGGCAGTTTTCACTTTGATGATACTCAACAACCTGAGCCCACGGTGACTGTAGAGATCCCCAAGATAGAGATCAGGAACATGTTTAATCCCCTGAGACTGGGACTTCCCACAGGAAGGGTACAGCTCATCTATGTAGACAGCAGAGATTTCTTGGGGACTTTAGTCAACTAAAATTTTTAATGAATTTGCACATGGATGGAGAGGTCTCCCAAAATTTACCACCTTTGTTATAGTGCAAGATGCACTTAAACCTTTTCTCTCTAACAAAAGCACATCACAACATATATATATATATACTTTTTATCACAAAAAATACCCAAAAACCCCCAAAATCCAAACAAAACACTGAATACACTCTTCATCCTGGAGGAGAATATGAAAAAAAAAACCAAATCAAAGCAAATGATAGAAGTTAGTCACATCACTTAATATATTCCTGGGAAGTCCTCAAACACAGCACTGCTCAGTGCAGTATAAGAATTACACAGAGCGGAGCCTTCCTGATTCAGTAGCTCCAAAAGATTTTTGTCTTATATGAAAAGGAAGGAAATGAGTCCTCAGAGATAAAAAAGAGAAGGAGCCTGACTGTCTCAGAAAATCAGCTTAAAACTGGAAATGTTAACTTGAAAAATCTTGTAGCTTTGCATCCCCACCTATTTTTTTTTAATTAACTGAGCTTTGTTTTTTATAAACCATGCAGTGATAAAAAGAAATAGGTGCAATGAGCAGAAGATCATTTCTGGATCCCAGACCCATCAAGATTAGCTGTCTACATCTGTCCCACTCACATTTTAATGCTGTAGTATGGGCCTCTAGAGGAGAAGGAGCCATTAACAACATTCTTGCTCATTTATACATAGAGTGATTAGTGAATTCATGCTTTTATGAACCTCATTTTCTGCACCTCGAAAAAAATCTCCTCTTTACAACTTTCCCTGATATATCCATATGAGAGTATAAATGAATACTGCTCTTTCTAAAAGTAACGCACTATCCATGCCTGCACCAGTACCTGGGTGTCCTTTAAGGGCATCTGATGACCTTAATTTTATAAACAATGATCTTAAACACATATTAGTGGGTTTTTTTGTTTTAATCTATAAGCATGTTGATAAAACCATTTTCATTTTGCCAAGAAAAAAAAGAAGAAAGGCGAAGAGTAAAATAAATCATCAATAAAACAGCATTACTGAAGCTTTGGTAATAAGATTAACTATAAAACAAAGTTAATGCATTTTATTGCCTTACCATAGTTGTATAAGGCAAACAAAAAAGTAGATAGAATATTCCCACCTAAGTCAATAATGTCCTTTTACACCGCTGAAGACTCTTGGCGAATCCTGAGTCTCTGTGAGTGTACTTCCAGACTTGCTCAAAATGTCAAGTACTGTGATCAAACTTAATCAGAATCAGTATTGATCAAAATCCTGTGTTGCTATTTTTTCTCTTTTCTTTTATGAAGCTGAATGTTTTTATACACTGCTAATAACACCAGATTTGGGGAAAAGGCTATCATATAAAAAAAACTCATAATTGCTTATCAAGGCTCCCCCACTTCCCTCTTCTAAAGCAATATCTAAATAGATAATTACTACAAGTTATGTTTATTAAGCTGGGAATTTGAAACAGAATAGTGATGGGAAGGAGGAAACAAAAACTAAAAAGGAGTCTGATTGGGATAGAGTGATGTGGAAAAGGCTTGAGATGAGGATTAATGAGTTAAGGGTTGTGGAAATAATACATAGTCTTGGTTTCATTGGAGGAATACGTTTCTGTTCTATAGCCATACTTGGTCTAGCAAAATGGACCTTAGACTAAAGAACACAAACCTATTATGTTTTCCTATGGAAAAATGTTTCCGTTTCTTCTGAAACAGGTGAGGCTTGTGCATTTATTTTTCATTATTAAATTTTGGTAGGTGTCTGTAAACATTCTGCTTTTAAGACCCAAGCAAAATATGGGCTAGTTCAAGCAATAATATGAAAAAAATACATGGATGTAATTCTGGCTCTGGGAATGCTATATTGCAAAGCTGCAATGTTACATGTCCAGCCATGTGCAAAATAATCATATTTCTTAAGCTTACACTGGTCTGCACACATAAAACCTTTGTAGTGCTGCGCATTTAAGGAGCAATGTTTCTTTCAAATGGATTTTTGGAGTCTGGAGATATATTGCTATATATATATACACACACACACATTATGAGCAACTGAAGAACAGGAGAATTACTGTTTAGAAAGCTTCCAGTGTATTGATTCTCAGAAGAATCATACTCATTATTTAGCAGGAAAGGTGAGGCAGAGACCTTTCTCTCAATATCTGTAGATTTAAGTCGGTGTCATGGGGGTTCTAAAGCTGCCCCCTGCAAAAACCTTTTCAAGCATGATTTCACTGCCTTCAGCAGCGCCGCATCAGTGAGTGAACACCATTGCTGGAGTTTAATATAAAACTCAAGCTGCGTTCCATGGAAACTGCTCTGTAGAGGTATGCTTTTATTTGTGCTTACATTTAACATGATGAGAGCCCTGCCATTCCTCTGAGTTTAACTCTCTTTCATCATAAAAGAAGTGAATAGGAAAACTATTGGTATAAGGACAGATTCCTGATAGGGAAGGTAAACTGTGTGGCCTTGCTGTCATTCTTTTAAAGAATTAACTAACTATGTGTTGTCCAGAAAGAATATTTCATTACTATGGCCAAGTAGTTTTATTTTGTGTAATAAAATAATTACTTAAAGAGCCAATGTCAAGTTGACATGTCCACAATAATATCTAGTAGGCACTTATGAAATTTAAAAGCAAGCCAGAATGATAATTTCTTAGCCTGTGTAGTTGTCAAATTTATTCTTTCCTTTCTGGAGCTGAAAACTCAGCCCCAAAGGTTTTTGGGTTTCTTTTTTAGCAGACACAGTAAAACCATGAATCATAAATTCAGATAAATCTAGTCACATTGGGAAAGAAAAATGTGATAAAAATTGCATTTATTTCAACTAGTGCATCATAATCTTTTTTATATCAGCTGTCTAGAAGGTGCTTAACATAAAATCTTCCTTTATTTCTCAGTGGACTCTTCAGTTTTCTGGAGATTTCCTCTCTGTATAAGCATTTGAAGATTCTCATGAAGACCTGTGAGAGAGCTTCTGTTTGAAATGCTGCTGGGTGCTTGAGAGTGCTTCTGTCTTGTTCAGGGTTCCCTGAGCATCTTCCCTCGTACACTTCTGCACCTGATGAACTGAAGAGACTACAGGGACACAGAGAACCACAGCATTGTGGTTTGTCACAAAAGAGCAGTGCAAACCTTTAAAAACAGTAGAAAGCAAGAGATACTTACCTGTTTTGTAGCTGTATTACAGACATTTGGCTTGACCCAAATTTCCAGAAAGTTTAAACTTTAGTGAGAGTTTTTTGCAATTTTGACCTAAAACTTTCTACAAATCTTCACTCTTCCTAGGTATTTCAGAGTGATTTATGCTTTTGATAACCACATGATATTTGGCACTTTTCCACGATTTCATCTCCCAGCTAAAAAGTAGCACGTCCTTTTTTCCTGCCTCAGACTTGAAAGGTAACCTAAAATACAGGGGCTACCAGCTCACACGAGGTAGAAATGGGGTTCACTTATTGCTGACCTCTGTGTTAACAGAAATGTGGAATATTTTGTAGATTCAGGCTTAGCACTGAACTTCACATTCCTGCTCCCACAGGTGAAATGCCCCAGCCAGGGGTTGTATTCTCTGCTGCATTCTCTCAAGAAGCTGAGGCAGGCACGTCTCATTGGACACAGGGGAGCTGACAGCGGGCTCATGTGTAGATCCCCAGGTGACAGGTAAGAGCAAGGACGGGGCTGAGAAGCCAGGAACAAATTCTCCACCTGCATTCAGCAGGTACTGGGTGCAGCTCAAATGTGCATTGCTCAGTGCAGGCTGGAGGTGTTAATGATGCCAAAAAAAACGTTAAACGTGGAGAAATTTTAATTTCCTCTTTTCTGCTTTTGTGGAATTGTCTTTGCTTTACATTTTCTGACTTCATTAAGGTCAGAGGAGATATTTGGTTACATATTTTTGTTAATTCCATCCTATCCGAGTCCTGAAGATGGAAAAGTCCATTGCTCTGTTTCCTCTTATGGTGTAGCTCTTCAACCAAATTTGTTATTGTAAGAACAGAGTTTTGATTGTACAGGGAGCAAGTGTGAATTGTGGTGCCTGCTCTTCACATAAAAATTATTTAGCCATTAGAGCACCATAGATTGCAAAAAACAATCCCATTTATTTTTAAACAAATCGGCCTCTATCCTCACGGCAACAGAAAAAAAACTCAACAAAGAATGAAGCTTAAACAAACAAAAAACTAAAGTGAAAGGTTTTAAGACACACATTACCTTGTTTTTTTCTCTAAATTATAAGAATGGGTTATTAAAGTGAAAGTGTGTATGTGTCTATGTGGGCTTTGCTCTGAAGGTTTTATATCATGATAACTTCTATGAAAAAACTTTGGACCTTTGCCTTCTCTTGTCTTCTGGGAAAGCTTTGGAATGGTTTAATCATCTGGCTTTGGTATCTTACTGCCTTTGGCAGTAGTGCCTTTTCTTATCATTATGTATAACTCTGTGTCACTTTTTTCAGACAGCCATAGGATTAGGATAAGAAAAATTGGTTCTTTATGCTGCAGATCTAACAAAGCCACAGACTCCTTGCAGCCCACCAAAAGAATGTCTAGCATTTTAAATTGAACTCTGCTAGAAGAGACAGTAATTATCAATGCTACTCACTCTTTTGAGGAACAGCATGAAAAAAACCCATATTTAAAATTTGTGCAGATTGTATAGGGGAAAATATTTTGATGGTACTAGAGAGCTCTGAATTTCTGATAAACAAACACATATGAATGTTTCTGTTCAGTGAAAATTCATCCCTCCATGTTGAGGCACCCATATGGCAAATAAACTTCAATACTTTGAGTGTGAACACCAGGCCCCTGGATCTGGGAAACAGAAACATTCAGAAGAGAGTGAGTAGAAGATGAGAAAGAGAATAATAGGTTCTGTCTGCCAACTTCTCAGGACTGTGGCCAACCATGAACACTGTATAAAGCTCAGAAAGAAAGCACAGGTAATTTTCTCTTCTCCATCATCATGTTAAATTAAATTAGATCATTGCTGTCACACAAATGACAAGAGCCAGAACATTTCATCAGAGGTAAGAGACTTTTCAGTAACATCCAACTCTCTGTGATGATATTTATTTTCCCTGTGATGAATTCCTGTTTAGTTGAAGGCTCTGATGATGGTCACAGGGTCAGGGAATTTCATGGCACGTGGCAGCTTTTGCACTGCACTGAGTTCATGGTGGTAATCATGTTGTAGCAGCCTAATAATGCTCTGATCAAAGTGTTCCTACAACAGCTGATGACGGTGGTGCTGACAAGGCAGATGGATGCATGGTATGCAAAGTGCACAGCTCAGCTGAAGCAGCCCTTCAGCAGCCTGAATAGTCAGACTTGTTACTTTAACATACAGAGAGAAACTAATAAGGAAGGCATTCATAGAACAGCTCTAGAGAGTGTGATCAAGATGAATAGGGTGTGAACTTATTGAAACCTGAATGCTGATGGATTATCAAAATACAGCAGTAGTTATTCAGAAGTTCAGGCGGAATTGTGGACTAACAGCAGAGGAACTGACAGATCTCTTTGACAGAGCCATCAACAGCAGAGTTGTCAGGAAGGTGACTGTCAGGTGGAGGCTTTGCCTGAGCCCTCTGGCTCTTTGTGCCTGTGCACAATATGGAAAAGTGGAATACCTGACAGGACAGCCTCTGTCTCTGGCAATGCCTGTAAGGAAGATGAGGAAGAATGAACTTATCTTAATCGAATAACTTCCTTAAGCCTCACTCTGGAGTAAAGAAATAGAAGTATCTCAGTGAAAGTAAAAAGCAGTGTGCATAGGGTGCTCCACACCATTCCATCTCCTTAGGATCCATACATCTAGCAAATGCATTGGTTAGCACAAACATTTTGCTCCAGGTGCACAATATGACAGCATCAAGTGTCAGGGGGGTTTCAAAGTCAATAAAACCTCTTCCTGTGGTGTCTAATGTTTAAAGTAACTGAACTCAGCTAATGTTTCTATGCTATTTTTCCTCTCAGCATTAGCCTACTGCAGGCTTTTTCCACCTTTGAAAACTATAATAAAAGATATGTTTCAGGGCTACCTTTTCCATTCAGCCAAATCAGCTAAGTGGGCTTCAAAAAGCAAATGCCAAAGCGCTTTATGAAAACCCTTCCTGCAAAAGGAGAACCACTGGAGAGTTTAAATGAATGTCACACCATGCAGCCTAGGCTGGTACAAAGAGAGATTATGCTCTGGAGGCTCCATGCAGAATGAAAGATTGAATTCTGTGGTCAAAAGCACCTTTCCCCTTACAGACCTTCTGCTTAAGGGCAGAGGATCACTCTCTTGTTTATTCAGCATGAGAAATAGTGATCTCCTTGCTCCAAATGGAAATAGTTTGATGGCAGAGATCCCAGTCACAGCCTGGGGTGGCAGAATACATATGAATACGTTCTGCAATATGTGTGGCCAAAAAAGAGTGAACCTTTTAGCTGAAGATTCCAGTAACATCATATCCACATGAGGCATTTCGGGGGAATGACGAATTACAAAGAGAGAACATTCTCGGAAAGGCCATGTCCTCAGAGTCTGTGCCTCATTGCAGAGAGTTAAGTGGATGAGTTATATCTCTGACAGTTTATGAACCTTGTTAATATAATGCAGTACCTGGGAGTGTGCCAGCCACGGTGATCAAGGAAGTCTGAATTAGACCTCTGCCATCGACAGACATTAGATGCCCATTTAAAAATAAATGTTTCGTCTGAACTGGGCACATTTCTCTCTAAAGCAGTGATCACCACTTTGAAGCTCTGAAGACCTGTGTGGCTCTCAGTAACACAGCACACATCTCTTCCCTAGGTTTCAGTAACAGGCTGTTTAACATGCTAATGCAGAAGCTGCTTGGTGGGAAGAGCATGAGTGGCAGCAGTACTTTGACAAGTTAGTCTTTATGAAAAATGTGAGGTTTGTCTTTTCTTTAACCCACCTGCAGTGCAGGCTGCAGCTCTGTCACCTGTTCCAGGCATGGGTCACTCAGGGCAGCCCATCCAGTGGCAAATTAGGTTGCCTTGGCCCCAGCAGGAGAGGTGAGGGAAAACTTCTGTGCTAGCAGAGAAGGCCAGTCTCCACTGAACCTTCACACTGGCAATGGGCTGCATGAAGCGAGAGCAAAAGCCACAGACCTTTTCCTTCTGCTCTGACAACTGCACAAAAGTAGCCACCATGCTGGCACAGCATCTGTGTTTCTTCGTTGTCCCTGAAAATGCCCCGTTTCCTTGCCTCCAGAAAGTCCCACTTCTGTGGTGCAGATCCCTAATGTGAATATCAAAACAACGCAACCCAGTCACCTTTTTTTTTTTTTTTTAATTTTTCTCTCAAGACCTGTAACACTGAGATAAAGGTGTCTGTTTTTCCAGGACACTGCAAAGTTCTAGTAAATGTTATGATTTTCGTTTCAGTTTTTTCATGAAAGGCATGAAAAATGCTACAGATAGACATTCTATTCTATGGTGTTATTTATCTATAGGAATACTCTGTGCAGAATATCAACAATGTGCTAATGCTTTATTTTTAATGTTGATTGTATTTAATTTGTGTATTTCAACTGTTTAGAACATCCCTTCTTTTGCAATTTTCTGTCAAAAATGTATATTTACTAGACAGAAATTTGAAGAGATGCTCCAAGTCTTTGAAAAATGAAAGAAGATGTTATTTCCTACTGAAAGTTAAAGAAGAAATTATTTTTAGAAGTTTGGTTCCTCTACATCACCAGTTAATTGCCAGAATTAAGAAATATTTCATCTGGATCTATTGACTGGGCAGAATAAAGGGTAGAAGGATAATTTAATTGAAGAGACATGAGAGAACACAGCACAGTGCTGCACAATGAGATCCATAGCTATCTTTGCTGACCGCTGAGCTGTGTAGCTGCATAGCTGCAACAAACATAGGGTAAAGACAAAATGTCATTTTTAGGGAGGGGTTTTCTACCCTCTGATTTCTTATATATCTCAAATAAGTGGAAAAATTTCAATTGAAACCTTTAGAAGTTAATGAAAGTGTTTCAGGGAAAGTGTGCTTAAAGTTGAGTTAAACTTCTCAGTTCTAGTCATGTTTCTAATTCAAGAGCTTTAATATGAGATGTTTTCTATGACTTAGCTTATTTTCAAATAGCAAGATACCTGATGCGAGTCAGCAGTAAAGTTTTATCTACTAGGAAACATCAATAGAATGTTACAAAGGAAGAAGAAAAGCATTATTTGCAGTACAATGCAAAGGAAGGAGAAAAACATTATTTCCAGTATAATGTACTGGAGAGCAGATTAGTGTGTTCTCAGAGGGGAAAGAAGAGTTCCAACACAGATGGAAAAAGGGAACAGGTCCTCGAGTGCACACAGGCATGCTGATCTCGCCTTCATTTTACACCAGTGACCTAATGATAGAGTGTGTTATCCAATGTGAGCGAGACAATATTGGGAATTAGGAGATATGTCCATACTGTCTAATGTCTGCCAGCTTCATCTTGTACAATCAAGGACATCTGAAACCATCTACAGGCACACAAGAGACACTCAGTTTGCTCCTATCTTTAGCTATGTAGTTTGCTAGTGCATGAAAACATCCCACTTCATCAAAACTCATGGGTTAAGAAGTTACTTGTTTAGAAAAATTATGTGATTATCAGGTCAACAGCTGGGGAATTGCTACACTATTTAGCTAGCATATTAATTAGTGAAACCATCCTGCTTTACTAAAAAGACAAAACTGAGGGTCTTCCCTGACTATTTACTCTCAGCATCCTTTTGGGCAAAGTGGACAAATAATTTACATAAAGTGAATCCAACATAGAAACCTCATTTTTAAGTTGGCCAAGGGACCTAGGAGTCACTGATGACCTTTAGGGTAAGTATGTGAATGATTTTTGAAAGTGGGTTTTGAGAGCTTTTGACAAAATTTTATCTTTTATAAACATCATATTAGGCATGTATTTCATCCTATTTGATAGCAGAAAATTAAAAGTGATATTTGCATTTTATCTACATACATTTAAGAAAATTTCAATTAAATCATATAATTTATTAATAAACCTATCTAATAGGTGAATAAACCCTGGAACTTTCACTATAGAGGCAAAAACTTTTTCACCAAATCCAAGCCTATACTATGCTTTATTAATTTGTTAAGTGCTGTGCACATCAAGAAGTTATTTATTGAAATGCTGAAGATGTGCATTAATATATTGTTTGATCTAAGATTTAAAACCACCTTATGTTTTTCAAGGCTCTCATTACAGATGACCTACATTTCATAAACTCAGATTTATTTGGTTTTTCACATTCAGAGCAGTAAAACACTAGCACTATCTTTTGAATACTCAAGAAAATACTTGGAAATTCTTGGAAAATGAATAACAGTATTAGTGGGCAAGAAATCATGAATCTGTAGGAACATAAGATTGCAGCATGAACACATAAAAGTACAGATATAACACATTAGATAAGTCCAGTGGAAGGTCAGAGACATTATAAAATAAATTCAGAGTTATAGAAAATGGAGGAAAAACGGAGTCTGAAAACTCCCCAAATATTTTATGCCAAGACAAAAGAAATAACAGCCAAAAGTTCAGTGAACAGGAACTGGAGTGGCAGCAGGCCTTATTAGAGACAAAAGATTTGCAAGGTTTGACATATGAATGTGCAACCCAAGTCAAATAGCTCCTTTGCTTGGTTGTCTATGAACCAGAGCAGGTACAGGTCCAGTAAGCAGGTCTCTGTTTCAAAAAAATCTGAAATGTATCAAACACATTAATAAGATCAAACAAATAAATTAAAATAAAGTTGAAAATGCTAACAGACTTCACACACAAAATTCATTAGGACAGAAACATGCAGCTTCCAAAGGTGTTACAAGTAGTACCCAAATGTCAAGTTTATCCAAAGAGCTCTAATCTGATGGTCTTGGTCCCTTTGCTTGAATTACTGGGGGCCTGACTGGGCCAAGCACAGCTCCTGCTTAGCATGTGTATCCAGATATTTTTCCTGTGGAAACTTTGGCATCAGGAAGGAGGAGATAAGTGTGAGCTCAGTCTGGGCTTGTGTGAGTTTCTTTTACAAACTTCACAGTCCTTTGTTCAGATTTGCAGAGGCCTGCTGTTCCACTGCAATGGAAATGAGATTTGCAGAGGCAGGTGGCTGCTTATGTGCCCAGAAAGTCTGTGTGCTCACAAGTTTCTGCAAAATTGTCAGTGAAGACATAATTCCACAACAAGGTGTTAGACTTCATGCTTAATACTTGCCTAATTAGTAGATGCTTGCCTCTGAATTTCACAGTGGTTTTCAGCATGCAGCAACATAGGCATGAAGGAAGATTTTACAGAAGTGGGCAGCAAAGAGATGTGAAGGCCTGCTGGTATTCAGAGACATGTTAGTTGCATAATTCATGAAGATATCTATTTTATCTGGAGGATGGCATGTAGCACAAAAGCCTGCCTTGGGATCCTTTAGCTTCTCATGCTGATCATCTGGCCAAGCCATCCCATTCAACTTCAACACAAAATCTGGATAATGATCCTTCATTCACCTGACTTGAGTCTGACAGAGTTATTCGAAAACTCTTCTGTATTCTTTTGGAGACATCCTTCCAAATACTTTTTAGGTCATTGCGTTTTTTTACCAAATATAAAGGTCCTAATGATGGCATGTTTTTTTTTCACCATTTTTATATTGATTTACTTGATCTTGAGCTCTTACTGAGCCCACTAAGTACTGCAGTTGTCTTCATTGTCCTTGCTGCTGCTTCAGTCAGGCAGACTTTCATTACTGCTAACAATATTTTTTAAATCAATTTAGTCATCTTTTGCATCTTTCACATGCACCCTATTGCACACTTTCGTTATTTATGTCTTCATCACACTGATGCTGTGCGTATCATGGGGAGATTCTATATTCTAATAAAATGTCTTTTGTCTTCCATAACGTCAACTAATCTGTTTCCTACTGTCAAGAAACAAAAATTGTGGCCTTATAGTTTCTATTAACCGTCTACTGACTTGTGCTATTCCATCAATTCTATTTTTCTCCTAATCAGGCACAAAATTGCACATGAAATGATGTAAACAAATACACTTGTATGCAGGTATACAAATGAAGATGGAAAGATGTCACAGGTACACCGTAATGTTGAATTAGCAGCAGCATTTACAGCTAACCTTAGAGTAACTTTGCTTGAATGTAATGACTGTGGTATACATATCAACTTTGAAATACTTTCCAGTTAGACCATCTTTGTCATGTCATTTTTCCAAAATGAACAAGGTAATATCAAGGCAATCCCCATGCTTAGTAAGAGATAAATGGAATACTAATACAGTGATATTTTTTCTAGGAGCCAATTTCTTCCTTGGTGCTTCACTCTTTGTGGCATAGAAGAATGGCCATGATAAAAATGTCAGAACTAGTGTTTTGCCTTCCAGTTTTACTTGCCCTGCAGCTTCTGAAGTTTTCACCTCAAGAATCTTAGACATACTTGGTGATAAATAAAATTATCTTCCTTTTCTTCCCATAAATGTGAAAGCAAATGCCAACTAGCTTTCCTTTGTAATCACTGGAGAGACAGGCAGCTAAAGAATGAACAAAAGTTCCCACCTGTTTCAGGTATCCAAATTATCCAAAATAGGTTTGGATGAATCTCTCCAGAGGTGTCTGCTTTGTTTAATGTCTGGGAAAGAAATCCCACTGCTGTCTAACTTCAGCTAGATACTATCTTTTAGAAGAATGGAGCCTGATGACTTGAATTCTAGCAGAACAAAGTCAGAGGTTTAGAGTTTCTACATGCCTACAATAATCCTAAAAATTGACTGAATTTAGAATATGCAGACTGGAGGACTGATATTCCTTCAGAGCAATCTGGATATCTTGATACTGCAAGTAGAAGCAAATAAAGTGTTTGAACACACAGAGGTAGGAAAGCCTGTCTCACAGATGGGCTGTCTGTGGAGCAGTGACTCCAGACCTGTGGTTCATAGTACATAATTAGCACTAAGAATTAGAATGTGGATTGTTTAACATAGCTGTTGAGGAATAGATTTTAGTGCCTTTAGCTTGGTGTGGAGCTGCAGTGTAAGCTGCAGGTTAAGCTCTGTGGGGCCGGAGTCTGAGGCAAAAGACCACAGAGTGGGTCCTGGATAGTCAGACAGAAATGTTCCCTTACCAAAGCGACCAAACAGACTGTGTGCTCTGTGGTCATTTAAAAGGGAACTCTGAATCTAAACAATGATGCTCTATTTTGCCTGTACTATACATGCTAGTTTTCAAATTATTCCTTTTAGTCTACACTAGAGGAAGGATTTTGAAACAATGGAGAAGGCTCAGATGAGAGCTCTGAGAGTGATTAGAGGGCTAGGGGGAGGAATAAAGCAGTTTGGCTACTAAAAGGAAAATAATTGTCATCATAAAAACAGCTAGTGAAATATTCCTGATGACAGGATGATGTACTTTTTCAGATAACTGCATTGTAAGCATCTGGACTGAAAGCTAGATATTTAGACAAGTCAAGGTAAATTTTAACAAGAATTGTGGTGAGTGTTCTATTGTGGGACACTTTAATATTAAAAGTTTTTTTAGTTTGAGACAGGAATTAAGTCAGGGAATCTCTATGCCATGTGGTCAGACTAGAAAATTGCAGCATTTCCCTCTGTCTTCATGGTTTTCTGCTAAAACAGGGTGCACAAAATATTGGTATGTAAGGATTTTAGTATATAGGAGGATTTGTGAAAGAAATTAATTCTGAAAATTGGGAAAAATGAGCACTGCTTTAGTGGAAGAATAACAAAGAAACTTGCAGTGCTAGTAAAATATTTGTAATTAGTATCTAGCTCACTCTGGTACAGCGGAGTACAATTACCCTCAACTGTATTATGATTTCTTTTACTTTTTCCTTCTTGAGTAAATTAACTTCAATTTGCAGATTCAGTAATAAGTAGCACGGTGCATATTACACCATTATTACAACACCTAATTCATTAGATATGTAATTTACATTGCTATTTATATAAGTGCTGAATTAAATCCAAAGAATCTCAGGAGAGGGGTAACCAGCTTGTTCCAGATCTCAGTTTAATATTTAATATGGAAATATGGGGAAAGAAGGCACACTTCAAAAGCTTCAACCCTTGTGTCAGGAACTGCATGTGAGTTTTCAGAAAGGAAGAAAGTAGTATCTTAAAATATACATCCAAAATAAAATGCAGAGGATTTAAAGATGGTGAGGAGCACTTGGGAATAGGCCAAAGAGAAAACTAAGAAAATATGTCACCTTGACTCACTCTTTCACTTCTCTTTTTTTAATTTTTCATTTTTTTATGGATCATATTATTTCTGACTTGTCTGCTCTACAGAGGGCTGTGGATTAGTATGAAATATGCAGAGGGACAAAATTTCAAAATAGACATTGTACCACTGGCAGGAGGTTGCCTGAGGCAAACACAGCTCCTCTCTGCTGTTCACCCTACAACCACAGTGCCAGACATTCCCTCTTATAAAATGATCAGGTGCAACAGCTTCAAGGCTATGAGAACACTGGGGCAGCCCACGGCTGATGGAGCCCTCCCTTGTCAGCAAAGGCCCTCCATGACACATATTAAAGGAAGTGAACTGTAGAGCCAGCAAGGAAAAGAAGTTGTAGAGTTGTGTAAGTGAAGGACCTTATGGAATAGGGCCACACTCACGACTCAGAGACACTGCAGAACTGGAAATATTTAACCTTCGTAAAGCAGAGTACATCCTTGGGATCTGGAAAATTATGATGCAGGGAAAGAAACTCTGGATATGGCTATGTTGCTAAATAGGAAAGGGCCAAGGGCCAGTCTCTGGCTTCTTGGCGAAAATTTGTAGACTGGCTTTTGACAGCACTCCTTTGGTGTAGCTCTAGCTAAAGCACAGGGACCAGGCACAGACTGCACAGCACTTAACTGAGACTCCTCTGAGTCCAGAGTGGTAGAGACTTACAGCTCTGAGGCAATGCCATCTTCTTTGAGGTGTTACTTTTCCCACTCAAAGTGTCTGAAACAATGAGGTCACAGCCCAAGAGAGTGAGGTTTTGCACTTAGTTTACTGTTGCTGTACTGTAAAATGGCTGTGTCATATCAGTCCATCCAAATTTTTCTCATAGTGAAAATGGCAAGGCAGAGGACAGCAGAAAATATTCTTGTATTATATTGATGTCTACATTGAGAGGGTTCCTCAATTTTGTCTCTAACTCTGTAAACTACTCTTGGATGCAAGACTGAGGATTGTGTCATGTCTCTTGGATGTAACAGGAGAGTATGTAGGGGTGCTTGGGGTTTCAAAGCATCTGGGATAACACTGGGAAACTGTGTAAGCTTGCAGTAACAAAGGATGGTCCTATCTTTTCCATCCTGCCTTCTGGGAGCGTTCTCTGAAAGGAGCTATTCCAGAAATGTATTCATGTACTGTCATAGAAAATGTTCGTGGGAGTACTCCAAACAGAGGCAGGGTGTAAGCTGAAAAATAAGTAATGTCATTTATCAGGAGTCCAGTGCTTCAGTTCTCTCTTTGGCCCTTTCTCACTACCAACACAGATGTTCCCTTTGATGACAGTCATGTTTAAGCATTTCAACATCTATGATCCAAAGGCTTGCCAAAATTATATTTTTAGTGTGATTATTATTATTCTGTAAATCTCCACAGTCACAGTAGTATTTACTTCCCTCAGACAGCCTTGCTGAGATTAATGATTGCCTGATATTAATTCAAACACTAGTTTGTAGTAACTTCACAAGTAATAGCTTCACAACTGGAACCAGTCTGACTGATTAAGAATTGAGTTTCCATTCACATTTTTTCACTGATCACATTGAGGATCTTCCTTGTATCTGTGTGGGGATATACTACTTCAGTTGGAAGTTAGGTCTCCAGCATTTGCATTTGCCTTACTCTGTGAGCTGTTTGTGCATTTGTACAGTGCATAAAATGGTGCACCTTATTAACTGTAATGTTTTCTTTTTTTGTTTTTTTTTTTAATTTATTTTTTCTGGGATGCTTGATGAAGACATCACTTCCTCCCTTGTGATATCTTTTAATAAAGAATGTAAAAATGACAAAAATAAATGTTAGACATCAAATGGTTTAAAATATTTTTCTGCAGTGGGTATGTGGTTATGTTTGTGTGCATGAATGCATATGAGGATATGCATGACACAGAGGGAGGAAAGATTTGGGTGCAAAGGGACAGGTTGTACTTGTTGCTCCATTCTAGCTACTTCTTACAGTTTATGAGTTTCTAAATGCAGGGAATGTATTTTGTTCCTCAGACTAACCATAGTGAAAAATATGTCATGTGAAACACAGTCTGGCAGCCTCCCAACATCACTCTTTAAAGGCTTTGATATCATGGCAAAGCGACATTGAGTATTAATGTCATCTAGGTTTTAAGTTCAGTTTTAGTTTAGTAATTGCTTAAGTAAATATTAAAGCACAGGGTCAAGGAAAGCTCGGAGTTGACACTAGCATAAAAAATAATATTTCCTGCCATGCCTGCTTAACCTTTCTGTCTTTACTATGAGAAAAATGCATACGGATGTGACATGGTATTTTATGGCAGTGAAAGAGTTGCACCAGCAGAAATCAGAACACTCAAAATGCTACTGCAGCTTCTTGAATAATTTTTGAGATTTAGATTAAATTCAGTAAAACCTCCCCAGCAGAAGCTTTCAGCATGTAGCACCTCTACACCATCTTTTCACTAGATTTGATGAATCTGAACAGTCTTTCCCACATACACCTTAAGGCCGGCAAAACCAAGTAATTCCAATAAAGTTCTTCTTTTCCCCTCCACATAAGCCAAGGAATTTACTATGTTATAACTATGTAGCAGGCAATTTATTGCCTCTGTTTACAAGTGCATAATAGGAGATAACAATGAAAAGGTTTACCAGGAGGTCACTGTGTATTGCTACTCCAAGCAGAAATTCAGAACACAGGCTCCAATCCTGACTCAAAGGCTGAATTTCTGTGCAATTTCAGATACAGATAAAACTTGCCTACAATCAGAATTTGAACTCCTTAGTACTTGACTAATATTTATACCAATATTTAATTTATCAGACCTGAATGAAAAGAAGGTTTACTTAGGGAAAATTTGGAATATTTTGGAAATAATTTGGCAGCTGATCTCACTCCTTGGCCAAGTTTTCCACTGCACATGTCCACACAGAGTTTGCAGCAGCTCTTTCTCATTTTGGTTTTAGTTTCATGTGCTCACCATCACCTGTGTGTTTACCCCTTAACACCAGTTCTGCTGATAACATCTGATATGGCAGGGTCCTCTGCCATCACACCTCCTGGGACTGTATGTCCACTGTATCCTGTAACAGCCATTTCCAGAAGGAATGAGAAATGACAAAGCAAGTTAATTCTCTGGCCTGTGAACCACTGCCTTTTACAGTCCCTATCCTTCCACAGTCTGATATTATTTCCTGATAAATCTTTTCTCTCACAGGCATCTCTTACTTAAAGGTTTTACATTAGATATATGCACTAAAAGGAAAGCATTTTGAAAACGCTTGACCTATTTTTGTAACACCTACACAGCAGCCTGCTGTAATACCTAAATTTTTCTTTCACCTTGCTTCAAGGTATCACGAGATATTTTTTCTTGTCAAAACCATGTTTTGGTTTCTTCTTTATTTTGTGCTAAGCTGTTTTTTGACAAGGTTCAGCTGGAAAAACTCATCCCTCTCAGGACCTAATCAAGGTTTTACATCAATTAGGCTAATTGACAGAAGGCTTAACATATTTCTTCATTATGACAGCAAATACCTTCTTAGAAGAAACCTCAAAGCACAGGAGTTAAAAAATAATGAAAAAGACACAAAGCTTTTTTCTAGTAAGATATTTTTGGAAAGATTTTAGAGGTAAAACACCAGGAAAGAATTTTCTTAAAGGATGGCTATTTCACCATGACTAAAACTGCTTTCAGCCAGAAAGTTAATGCCACTCTAAAACTATCACCCTATGCCTGACTGTGAAAATGTAAATAATCACGTAAATAATCACAGAGAAAGAGACAGAAAGGGAAATACATGAAAACAGAAAATACATAACTAGCCACCAGGCTACCAAATAGCCTCCAAAACTAAACAAAACTTCTAGTCCTTCAAAAATCTACTGGAGGATTTTTTGTAAATTTATAACAGGATATCTGATATAATTTGTGTTTATTCACTTTAGCTGCCTTGATTTTTTTTTTAACTTATCCTAAACCTCATTAAGGTGAACCTCACAACAGGCATTGAGCTTAAGAGACAGTTTACATTATAATTCAATATTGTGTGTTAAAGTAATCTTTACCTTCTGTTTTGGATTCTAATCCTTTATATTAATAGAAATAATATTGTGTCTCTGAAATGTAAAGAACTGCACTTTCTTGATATTACTGTTACTGTGTTTGTCATTCTGCCTGTTTCCCTGTGCTCTACATGATGCTGTGGGAAAGCAACAGAAAAAAGCAATTTAATACTTTTCAGAATAACTTACAGTCATAAATATTTTCAGAAAAGGAACCCCTGAGGGAAGTATTTAACCTTTGTCTTTGCTGGTGTTTTTGAACATCTGGGAACCCTACTTGATGAAAATGCTAGCAGTGTTAGGGTTTTTTGAATGTCTGTGCTGCTCAAGCCCCAAACAAGCAGTTTAGTGAATAAGAGACTTTAGAGAAGAATATTTAAAGGAGTGCAGAGGAGTTATAGACATAGATCCTGTGGACACACTCCAACCCAACACTCTATTATTTAACACTGGTTCACTGCAGTTGTAATCAGTGTCAACTGCAGCAGTGTTTTAAAATAAATCGGACAAGTTGCAGTTCTTGTGCATATGTGTGAACACGGAGGAAGAAGGTCATGACGTCTTTAAGTGCATATGATACACACTGAATCCAATTGCCAAAATGCCATTTCCTATTCTAGCTACACTGCAGCATCACCATCTTTTCTCATTAGCATGGGATGTGTCCCACATGCATACTGTGTCCTAAATCCATACTCATGAAAGCTTTTTCCTAGAACTTCCCTCAAAAGCATCACAGCAAGCAATTCTTCCCTTTCAGGCCCCTAATTCTGAATAACGGGAAAGATGAAACTTTTCCATTCAGAAAGTACCCCCAACACAAGGAAATTTATGCTAGAATATAATCACATAATTTTTCTCATATGTTTTCTAGCTCTCAGGTGGGAATTCACTACCCCTGAGGAGGGAAAGGACAGCAAGATGTCACAGTGCCTTGTTTCCTTTTAGCTGGTTTGAAGCTTGTTAGGACTGGAGTTGATGGTTGGGGCATGCAGCAAGAGCCTGGGATTTTAGGCTTTTCACTACTTCATGTAGAATTTGCTCCAGATTAATTCAGTGTAATTAAAATTGTAGGAAGTTTCTGCCCCCCTTTTAATATATGTGAGGGCTACTCCCGCCCTGTGGTAACGGGCAGGCTGCTCTGTGAAGATCCTGGCAAATGACAACATATTCCATCAAAAGGTGAGGACTCCCCGTCTTTAGTTCCATCCTAGATACTAATCCCATTTTCCCTTAACAGCTCTAAACATTTCTGCTCCTTACTCTACATTGTCTTCAGCAGAAAGGCAGTATTATTTTTCTAGAACAGGTTTGTTTATGAGGTTTGGAAACATGGAAGTATGGAAAGGTGTTAGTAGCAAATCTGTCTCTTTTGTGACCTCCAATGTTTTTCTTTATGTTTTCTTTAAAGCAAGTCAACACTGCAGGTCAAAGTGGAATGCAGCAAAGTGGATTAAGCTCCATTCAGTACCCTTTCAGTGCTACTTCTGTCTCTTCAACTCAAGTTAGATTCTGTTCATGAAATGAGTACAGCCATGGTGCACAATGTTTCTTGCAGACAGGCTCTCTCCAAATCCACCCTGTGAATCCCCTCTGTTGTCTTGATAAGGTCTCCCTTGGTTTATTATCCCACACTCCAACTCCTGATTGATAGTGAATTAACAAGGGACAGAAACCAGGCAAAAAAGACTCAGAATGATTATGCTCCATTGTGTCTTCACCTATCCACTGCCTAGATCCCAGGGCTGGCTGTCCTGAAGGTGACATGCTGTGTTCAAAAATGCTGTGGGAGGGAAAACCAACATCATAAACTTGCAGAAAGTGTCCATTGAAGTAATAATAGGAACTCAGGGCCTGTCTTAGAAAAAGGAAACCACTGTATGAAACCCTTCTCTGCCCCCTCTGATATCTGAAGTGGTGATATAAGATTTTTCCTTGTCTAATCATATACATTTCCTTCTCCTTCACATGTGTGAATATATGTGTGTGTGTGTGTGTGTAGAATTACTTCCTGGATCACATTTCTCAGGATTATAATCCATTTTTAAAGAACACTTGGGATTATATGAAAGAAGGGAGAAAAACACATCTACTGACTTTTCCAACCTCAAGGCAGAGTTCGCTCTACCTATACTGTTCCTGACAGATGTTTTGCCAGATAAGTGAAAAATGCCTCAGAAACCTCTTCTGGAAAAAATTCTTTGATTAGCCCAGTTGATCTATATCAGTAACTCTAACACTTCTATGCTCAGCACAGATCAATACTGCTTCTGTATTTTCTTCATTGCAATTTAAACCCAAGGTTTGTTGCCCTAGTAAATCTAGATGATGAGAAGCATATTCCCATTTTCCTTCCTAGTGTTCATTTCTGAAAGGAGAATTTTCTAAGCAGGTGGGAGAGGGAAGAGTCCTGGATCCTTGTCCTTGCTCTGAGAGCAACTGCTTTCAAGGCCCTAGTGCAGGGTCTGGTCCTGGGCTCTCGTTGGGTCTGGGCTCACCCCCTCTGCCTCTAGCATGACTGCCATCAAGCTTGTTGCAGCCTTCTTGCCTCCAGCAAGCACTGGTAAGTGCTGAAATTGTGAAATCAGAAACAAGCACACCACTATTTTCTCTTTGCAGGATCAGTTTTCAGCCCTTGTATTTGTTTCTCAGCTGTGTGGCTCTTAAGTGCCAGCATGGGCACTGTGGGGTCAGTAGATCATCAGAGCCATGCTTCACATCCAGGCATCACCTGCAGTTAACTGTAAAATCAGAGCAATTGCAAAATCAGAGACCGGAGGCACAGACTAAATACAGTTACTTAATGTTCGGTGACAACGAAGACTGATACTTCTGAGCCAATCCAAAACATTAGATGTTAAAGGAAGTCTACTGGTGAAAACTCCATAGGCTCCAGGCACTCACAGGGTGAGATGTCTTTGCACCTCAGCAGAGCAAAGGCAGCAAGTAGTTAATTGTGCTGCCTAGCAATGGACATCTAACTGATGCTCTGAATCACCTCTGAGCCTTCTCTACACTATAAAAAGGATTTTACATTTTATTTGACATAGCCTGAATCTCACTAATGAAACATAAATAGCCCTACTCTGCTAGAGCCCTTTTTTAGATGATTAGGCTCTTTGTAAATCTAACTGCCAGGGCTTGTCCTATGAAAATAGTAGTAATAGAGGAAGAGCAATAACAGAAATTAATGTTTCCTTTTGTTGCTGTTTGCTTGTTGTTAACTGCAGAATTCGTATTTGTACTTCAAAATGGTTTCGTGGAATAAATTGCATAATAATTCATTGAGTAGCTGATTGTTGTAGTTTATCAGACTTGTTGACAGCCACTACCAAAAATCTACTCTGTTAGGCAAAAAGAAAACTAATTTGTTTAGAGGTTTATACAGACTTACTGAAATGCTTAATCTCTAATGCATACTGTCCCTCAGTGCAACAAAGTATGTACAGCATTACCTTTACAGCCGGACTTGAGTCTGGCACAGGCAGAATATCAGTATTTGAATCTGTTTACTGATAAACAGTATTCTGTAATATGGGGCTTGAGAATAGGCAACTCTTCCTGTTTTGTTTTTTTTTTTACTGCTTGGCACTGGTGCCCAAGAACTAGTGTCAATTAAATTGTAGATGAGGGAGCCTGCAATCATCCTGATATGCTTCAGCAGTTGTAATTTTGTTAAGGCTCAAATCAATGTTCTGGTTCTTAATATTTCTTGAATGTGTTGAAAATCTAACTTAATTGTGAGAAGCAGTTGTCCTGTCTCTGGGAAGTAAACAAAAGACTTCATTTAAGCTTGAATGACTGCACTGAATTTTACTATATTCTTTATTTCAACTTTTATATTTTTTATTATATATGTTTTGCAAATAATCATCTAACTTTTGAATTATATCTGTAATTAGATAATGGATATGCGTTTTTTCTATTTTCAGCTATACCTGATAAACAAATAAAAAAAGAAAATGTTAAACAACTGAGGATGAAGATACAAAGTTAAATTTAGAGGAAAGAAATGGAATGTAAATAGAAAAATGCAGCAGATATTGATATCATCCTACAGTATTGTCTAAGATGTTGAATTGCATTTAAAGAGTACTTAAGTACCCTTATGAATACAAGATTTTACAAAGGCAATATACATCTTTCTGCCCCTAATATTTGGCATGTCTTCTCTTGTTTTCCTCCACTATAAGCCTACCTATAAAGCTATCACTGATTTAAGTGCTGGTATAATGACTTGTTTCCTTGATCAACAGCTGTTCACAATTTGTTATTGCAGATTATTTCCTCTTTGAGCTTATATTGAGCATCTAGAGTGCCTTAGACCTTCTTGCTTGGAATGATAAAAATAATAATTTATCAACATAATTCATATTCATTTATCTCTGGGACTGTGCTATTCTAATACACTGAAGAAAGAGGAATGAAGTCTGACAGTGATTTTTCTGAGTGTTATATTTGAAGGCTGTAGATGAAAAATTGTGGCAAGTACTACTACTGAGAGCATATTAGAAAACGTGACAGAAGGAAGATTTTTAGCCATGATAATCATACTATGTTGAAAAACACAAGAACTAGAATAAAATCAGGGATAGTAGTCAAAATTTCATGCAATTATTTTTCAATTTGAAAATAAATTTCCTTATGGGTTAATGAAAATCAAAGCAAAGCACAAATGATAGAGAAACAATAAAGATTATCTCAAAAAGCTGTTGGATTTCTAAGCTGTTGGATGCTAAGCAATTTATTCATGTCACAAAAATCTTTCTTAGGGGAAAACAAATGAAAAATATAAACTATGAGGTCATGAAGCCAGATGCTGGACCAGATAAATATACTTTGTTCTTTCCAGTCATCACAAAAGGTGATTGTATGCACACTCAAGATAAAACCCAAGTGGAAAAATCCTCTTACCTTTATGCTACTTCCTCTGCTTCCTTTTTTCCCTTCTTTTTTTTTTTTTAAATTATGCTAGAGAACAGCTAACCTGGGAATAAGTGCAATTGATGTACATCCTGATTCTACTTGATAGTCTAGAAACAGAAAAATGCAGCTGTTCCAGGAGGATAGCTTGTTCAAAGATCAAAAGAATTACTACTTTAAACTGAACCCAGCTACAGAAGTAGAGACAATCACAACCTATGGTGTGTGTGTTTGATACTAAAAATCTCCTCTTATACCAGAAAATAAGATTTCAGTTTTGTATTTTGTAAACTATAAGTAAATTAAAGAAAAAAAATCTTTTTTTGGAAGATGATGAGGAATTACAAGGCCTCCAACAGAAGGCTCTTACAGAGTGCCCAGGTGATTTATCAGGCCATCGAGAAACTCTTTAATATAGCACAGAAATTTCCATGGTTTTGTTGGTTTGTTTTTTGTTTTGTTTTCTTTGACACTGTGGGTGAAATGGGAGCAACTAACAGTGCTTTATTGGCAACTGAAAAGCAGATAGGATTTTATTTAATATCACTGAAAGATGGTTTATTTGCAGAACTCATTAGGTACCATTTGTTTTCTTGAAATAAGAGCAGGCATGTTGATAAGGAAATTTCCCATATTATTTATCTGTGTTCCAAAAGACAGCCCTCCTAAAAGAGTACAATTTTTCGAGACTCAATTTCCCATGGTTAGAAAAGCATTGTAAATCCAGGGAGGTAAAAACCACAAATGACAGCTTCTCTGCTTTGCCAAGGGTCTTGGTTTATCAGCACATTAGGAAGAGTCTCTAACTTCTTTAAGGATTTAAATACCCAGGCCATGTGACTGGATATGCAGATACTAATGACCTACACCAGACACCAGGTAATATGTCTCCATGCATGGGCTGGACCAATTTGTCAGAAAATGAATGACTTTGACTTGAAATAAATTAATAGTAGCTTACCACAAATTGCATAAGCCAATAATAAAATTAGTTTAGAAACTGTTTGCACCCACCAGATGTGTGCCTGGTATCCTTTGTATTCATATGGATTTCAGTATAATTTTTCAGACTCTTTTCCCTCCTAGCTTACAGAAAAGCATCAGCTCACAGGGATGGCTCTTATTTACTGGTCTGGTTGTGCAAGTGCCTTTCAGAGTGGATGCAACCAGGGAGAACCTCCTGTACTGTAGGATGTGACAAGTTACAATATTCCAGTCAGCCCTATGGAGAATTACTAAACAGTGGCAATAGAAAAGCAAGTCAGAGCAAATCAAACCAGTTTTTTAAAAAACCTGAATAAAACCTGGAAAACAATGACAATACACAGCTTACCACTGTGTGGTATATGTCTCATTAAAAAGGAAACACAGAAATAATAAATTACCTGTGGTAAAGTGAAAATTGGCATCAGAAATCACACCAGTGTGAATTCAGATTTTAAAATAACGAGGCAAATTGGCTCATTTGGAACTGTAATTCTATGTATACCTCATCAGTGCATAAAAGGAACAGTGAACATCAAGAACTGAAGTAGATGTGATCCTATCAGAGCACTGCATGTGGGGCTTATTGTAGCAGTCCTAGCATCCCCTGATGCACTTCCATTCTTGTAATTCCAATTATTTACCTATCATTTAAGATTCTCCATAATTCATACTGTCATGTGTTGTAGCCTATTATGTCACTGTGGTACCATAAGGATTTGATCAGTGACTGAGCTGCTTTAACTCAATTAAGTATACTTGACAAACTGTGTGATACTCTAAGTTTCACAGAATTATTTTTAACCATGACAAGATGACACATCATTGTCTCTTGACTGCTAACCTAGATTGGATGATACCAGCTGATAGTAGAGGCTCTCTCAGATGACATGTGTACACAGCAGTAATTGGGAATGTATCATGCTATTAAGCTCCTACAATTGCTTTACTGCTGTTATAAATGTCAGTTCCAGCCTACAATAACAAAATTTTCACAGCAGGGCACCTACTGACACTTCTCTGGACATTGAGACTCATTCTTCTAGCAGTCTGAGTATTCCAAAATATCTATAGAAATGAGAGAGTCTGAGTTTCTTCTAAGTAGGTCTTACCCAGCAATTTAGACACAGCTGAGATCTATCTTGCAGTCCTGAAAAGTGCACATTTACATTGCTTCCAAAGAAATTGCCTGTACAACTCAATGAACATAAACGCCTGGTTATTTGGGTTTTTGGTTTTGTTTATTTTTATTTTATTTTGATGGAGATTAGAATGTAAGTATCTTGTAACTCAAGTTTCAGTTCTGGCTCTTCCATGGACAAGACCGTATTTCTGGCTCTACACCTCACACCCACGCTAGCAGTGATGCTTGCAGCCTTTGAGTGTGCAGGTGTTTATTTATTCAACAAGAAAACCGGGTGGCATATTTTCTAACTAGGTGTATGATGGTTTGGAAAGGGTACATCCAAAGGAGCTGCCAGTCCTGCAGGGTGGGAGGAGGTCTTGTAAGCAACAACACTCACTGAGGTGAGTGCAGAAATCTTTACCATGATCTGAAGATGTGCACCCATTAGCCCCAAGGTGGTATCAGTGGGGAGAGCCAGAGAACAGTAGTGAGAAGAAGCCCGAAATGAAGATGTTTTAGTGTGAGCAAACCTAAGGAGAGATTAGATATGTGAACAATCTACATCTTTGATAACTCTCTATGGTATTTAATTACTGTGTTTTGATACAGTTTACATTTTCAAATATCTTTCTTAGTATTGTACCTATATTTGTTAATAATAGAGATGAATGGGAATGTAAACATATTTGTTTAATTTTAAAGAATGTCTAATTTCTTCATATATATTTACACATAAATAACATATTTTAGTCTGGAGTCTTTTTTTCTTCAGCTTTCTTCATTCTTGCCTTTTCTACGTTTTCATTCTTCAGAGGAAAAGAAGATAAGAGGAAATCTTTTTCCCTCTAGAAGGCTGTGAAAAAGGCTGTGAGAAATGAGTATCTCGAAAAAAAAAAGTCTATTGGGAATAAGCTAACTCTTTCTATCATCTTTCATTATTTCCAAGGTATTTAATTATAAAGCCTGTCTTCAGCAGCAGGATAGTCTAGGACAAGACATGCTGCATTTTAGTTACCTGTCTTTCAGGCTGTGATACCATACAAGTAAAACTGACGTCACAGTCCTAAGCCTAGAAGAAGACTGAAAAGATGAATGTAACACCAGGGCAAGGGGTACATCCTGGAAAGGTTTTCATAACGATTTTAACTGCATGGTTATTCAGACCTTCCTCTAATAATTGGATAAACTAGACTATTAGTATCATTGCAATTTGACTAATAACAATTGTGGTGTTTTGATAGGATTGTTAAATCTTTAATCGGTCTCAATAAACTCTAAGCTTCACATATCAAGCATGTAATACTTTGAGTTTGACAACTGTGCAATTTAAAATGTGTTGTAACTGGGCTAAAAAAATGGTTGTCTCACAGGCAGATAAATTCAGACAGAGCACAGTGTTTCTAGCCTATAAACCAGGCTGCTCAGGGTATTTTCTGGGTATCACTGGGTGGTTTCTGTTGTGTGAGGTAGATATACTTTTCCTCTAAATTTCCTCATTTCCTTCTTACAGCTCCCTTAATACTGGACTGATAACCCCTGTATTATTATAAAGGTGAATAGAAAGAGATGCAGGTACATTAATCTAACTTAAGCAACATTAGTTGTTTTTCGTTCAACCTGTTAAAAAGTCTTTTGAGGTTCAATACAAATAATAAATACTCTGATGATGAAGAAAGAATCATTATCATGTTCCAAATTCTCAAAGGATGCTGCAATACAACAGGATTCAGAAAATCACAGGATATGCTGAGTTAGAAGGGATCCTCAAGGATCATTGAGTCCAGCTCCTGGCCTTGCATAGGACTATCCCCAAGAATGCCATAATGATCTTGGAAGTATTGTACAAACTCTTGAACTCTGTCAGGCTGGTGCTGTGATCACTTCCCTGGGGAGCCTGTTCCACTGCCCAACCATCCTCTGGGGGAAGAACCTTTTCCTGATATGCAGCCTAAACCTCCCCTGACACAACTTCAGGCCACTCCCTCAAGTCCTGTCACTGGGCACCCCAGAGAAGAGATCAGTGCCTGCCCCGCTCCCCACTTGAAAGAAAAAAAAAAAAGTGCCACAGAGAGGAATGAAAGAATGATTTTGAGGACAATGGGTGCAATATTGCAATATTCATTTTTTCATATCTGGTACATGTATTGGGACTGCTGGGAGCAGAGTAGGATGGCTGTCAAACCATATCAGCCCATCCAGGAGGATTCATCCTTTGGTTGTGGGATAGTTGGCTGACCCTGTGCTTGGTTGTTGCTGCAGCTACACTGGTGGCCAGGCTCTCCAGTTTGCTCTCAGTTATGGCTGGGAATAGGCTGTTTCTGGACCACAAAAGAGCTACACAGACCCTTGTGTACGTGGGATGACTTCACTCTCAAATGGATTTGATCAGCCATTTTTCTTTTCTGTGTCCAATGAACATTTTTCTTCTTCAGCAGATATTCTGACATGGGAACAAGTTTGAAATGTGTCTCTATGAGTTTATTGATGCCAGCTGAAATTTGAAGTTGATATCTGCTCCAGCCACAGTTAAAGCCACCAGCTATTTCCCAGAGGATTTGCAGTGGCAGTGGACACCAGTGGAAGTTTGGTTGGAGATGGCCATTATAAATTTGTTTTGTTTGGACACAGTAGTCTGTACTAATATACTGTTAGTGAGGGCATGTGGGCAAATAAATATGGGAACAACTTGAGATATGCAACATGTCACTCTGCATAATAAAAATGAACTAATCTTTAGTCTCTGGTGTGGTCATGTAATCTTCTTAGCTGTGGGGCTCCCTCCACTGCCGTTATAGCCCATGTAAAGCCACGTGTGTCATCAGTCAGATGGCTGATAAACCCATTTCCAACCCAGCTGTAACACTTGTCTGTCTATATTCCTGCCTTGACACGGCACGAAGTGAGCGTATCTGAGCTAAAACAAAAGGGATGCAGCTTATTCTCTGGTGGTGTGCACCCACAGCTCAGTAAGCAGTACCAGTGCACTGTGAAAGACTGTCACAAAGAGGCTTATGCTATTTCAAAGCTACAAATGAAGAGAAATTGAGTTCACATGCTGCAGTGAAGCAAATCAAACCCCATAACGTTTGTATTAATTGCCAAAATCAGATAGTGCCTGGGAAGCAGAATAGAGGGTGGAAATGCAATAAATCTTCAAGCTTAAACCTGGAAATGAATTGGGGAGTTAGAGTATAGTAGAACTTACTTTTAAAAGTATAAATCTATCAGAAAAAAAAATCAATCTGAAAAATATATTTTAGATCTTTGGTTATTTTTCTTTGGCTTTTAGCCAAATATTAATTGAAACTCTAAGAAAGAAATGGTCTTTTTAAGAACAATCCAATGCTCTCAGACCCTTTGTTATATCTAATATACTCGTATATTCTATTTAAGATAAAAAATATACAAAGACTTTTAAGAGTACAGTGATTGGAAACTATTCTAGGCTTTTCCCAATGAAAAGAAGTGTTGAAATGGAATGTATAACATCACTGTGCAGTGATGGTGTAATAATTTCCTTTTCTGCAGAAGAAGCAGCATCAGAATTCCTGAGCTCATGACAATTCTGAGTTAGGTGAGGAAGCCCACAGGCACAACCACAAGCCTAGAGGAGACAGCCTTGACCAGAAATTGTATATGGATGTAATACAGGTGATGCACTCCAGAATCAAATGTATATTGGAGACTTGAGAGAAGCTCGTGCTCTGGGAGGTAATCTTACAGCTCTGAAGTTGATGAAAGGTTGAATGTTTTCTCACATAAATGGGGTGAAGATTTGGCTGCACGTGTTAGACAGCCGTTGTTTTCTTCTGTTAAATTGGCAACAGGAGGAAAGTGAAGAGGAAGTGACAAGATTTGGGTGATACTAACAGCAAAGGGATAAAACAAAGAGAACTAAGAGCAATGGAAAGAAATTCTGCTCATTTCACTGCCAGTACTTGACCTTTCCTTTTCCAGTTCTTTTTTCCTGACATCTAGGGCTCACTGCATACTATTTCAAGTAACACCCTGCTGCCTACAGGTCATTAATTGGATGGCTTTACTGTCAGTCCAGAAAAGATGATAAGAAAGGAATCCAGAGAATTGATATTACCTACATCAAAGAAGCCACAACATGCAATTTTCAAGACATTCTAGTGCCGCTAAAATTTATTTTATGCTCTAAAAATAATGTTTCTTTTTGTTGAATGGAAACGCAAAGGATTATGTTGCTTGCACTGAAGCATTTACTCAACATGTTTGCCCACAAGCAAAGTAATGAAAAATTAGAGGTATAATATTAAAATGGAAGCATATATCTGCACTGAGAATCAATACAGACACACAAGAAAAGGTTTATAAAATAAATGTGGAATATATTGAGAAAACTAGTTTTCTGCTGCTGTAGTTTAAGTCATTTTCACTATCAGATTTCAGATTTATTTTAATATAATAACATAAACATCTATGTTTTTGCTGGTAAAGTTATACAGCTGGGGGCAGGAAAGTAAAGTAATAACATGGACATTTATAATGCCATCCATGAATTTTCCTATCCTTATTCTAAGGAAATCCACATACTCTATTCTCCTATTTCACACCCCCCATCCTTAGAAATGTTTGATCCATATAGAGGAAACATTATTTGCTTGCCATACTTTTCAAATAATTTCTGACACAAATCCTGCAAGTCTAATGGAAGGTACAATTAAAACATACCAGGGCTTAAAACAAATTAACTTTCTGATATAGTTAGTCACTAGTTCTGATAGCTGTCAGTCTTGCCAAATTCACTTGGGTTTCTTTCTTGTAGCTTATGCATAGCTTTTTTAGCCCAAGAGAGAGACAGAATGGAGGAATAAAAAATACTGTCTGGGTGACAGCACACATAAACAGAGACTTGTCAAATGCTAGACCAGGTAGGATGTCCCTGGTGAGTCCACAGCACTCTACAAAGGAGAAGCAGTTGTGCTGGTGTTTTCACTGGGATACTGTTGGGATTTTCCTTTCCTGCCTCCTTCTGTGAAGGCCTTTGACATAAGGTTCTATGCTGTTCAATTACACATCTTTTTTCCACCTCAGACAGGATTTTTCATTTCTTTATCATTTCCCATTCTTAACTAGAATTATACTTTATTCATCCTTCCACATAGTTTTAGGTTATTAATTTTTATCAAGATTGGAAAAATTTAGTCTGCTGAAGAAGTTTAATCAGCACAGAGCCTAGTTTAGAATGATTTTCCCATTTTAAATGGGCTGGGGGTAAGTCACTGACATAGTTTTTCCCATGCACTGAAAATGTGTTGAAAACTATGCCATTTGATTAACTTGTAAAGTCTGAGAGTAGCTAGCAGACTCAATTATGGATTCAAATTATGCAACTAAATTGGTCTAATTTTTAAAAGTGATGAATGAAGTGCATTAAAAGAAAGGGATAATAAAGGTCTAAAGAGGAATTGGCAAGGATTCTATTAATTAACACTCAATGAACAAATGCATACCCTTGCGTGAATGGGTGCACAGCTATAAATACATTGATTTGCATCAAAAATCTAACTTGACATAATGTTTACATTACACTGGCTTTAATTTCCTACATATTTGAAATCTATTTAAATACATGTTAATCATGACAGGAGATATTAGAAAGCTGCTTCAAATATTGCAACAAGCAATAACTCTATTAACTAGGGTGAAGTGCCTTTCCTGGAAGACAGAAAGCTGCTTAAAAACATTGAAAATCTGCACAAGATATAATGTTGTCTGAGAAGACATAAAGCTGTCTGACCCTAATTACAACTTTTGGTTGTGTCAAGAATAGCTCAGCAAGACACAATGATTAAGTTACTTTCTAAGAATCCTCAAGAGAGGATGTGCCACAGAGTTGCAGGTGCAGCTCTCAGAGGAATCCAAGGCAGCAGCAGAGTTTCTGTGGGGGTCACATCAGACCCTGCCACAGCCCAGGAGCACAAAGACAGGAGGACACTTAAAGCTGCAGAATCACCTCATGGCCTCTGCTACAACTTTCACTTCTTGGGATCAGGCCATGTTTAGATCCACCTGTGTTGATGAGATTTTAATTCTATCTCCCTTTTTTCAAGGATGGAAAGCACCTACTCCAAGACAATTGTTTGAAATGATCCCCTGTTCCAATGTGGATTTTCACACCCCCTTTGTAGGCAAGACCTCAATCTCTGCAGGTCCTTTCCTGCACTAAGAGCCCAAACATGTCCTCTTGCAGATGAGCCATGGCCCAAACCTATATCTGCATTTTCAGTGCATTTCTGTATTAAGTAGGAGGAGTGTCTAAGAACTGAGTGGCCCTCTGGAGTATCCTTCTTTCTACCTTTCTCCAATAACTAAAAGCTTAACACCATTGTTCAGCAAACTAGATCAGGACCTGCGTATCGGCCCTTTTCATCCAGCCTTCTTGTTTTTTTATTTTAACTGATGAACTTATTCTCATCAGTTGCTAAAAAGCTGGCATACTTTCCTGCAGCTGGTGAAGAGAAGTACCTGCTTGCATGCCTGCAAAGCACAGAGCTAGCTCCTCAGGGACAGCCTTTTTCTGATGGATGCAATGTGCATCTTCTGCAAACACTCAATTACATTTTCAAGATGAGATATTTGAATTTCAAAGGTTCTCACAAGTAAATCTCCAACTGTTTAAATTTAAAGCATTTTCAGAAAATAACTTCTTTTTAGTTTAAAGTATTTGTAGGAAATAAGAAAAAACTAGGATTCTTGAATTCCCTTGTGGGTGAAACTTAAATGTCAGCTCAGATTGTGATGAGCTCGATGAGGTGGGGCTGGAGACTGAGGGAGGTGCACCCACTGACAAGGCAAAACAAATGGTTCTTGTCAAAATCATGGAGAGACAGCTTGTGTTGCACAGGTCAAACATTACCCTAACTGAATAATTCTCAGTTCATAGCAGAACCTTTGCCTGGTAAGACTGTCACATAACAAAGAGGACAGTTGGTAGCCTGCGAATGGATGCTGCCTCCTGTCAAAAGAGTCCTTGATTCACACAGTTTAAAAGCAGCTTTCCTCACAGTCTTTCAGGCACCCCTGCTTCCTGCTTCAGAGACTCCATCTCTTGGAAATAGCCTGTCAGGTCCCATCTGGTTTTTTTTTGTGAAGCTGCCAGCCCCCTGAGAGAGGGACCACCATTCCAATCTCCTGTCTGATGCTGGAAAACCAAAGGGGAATAACCTTTGCAATCTGCCAGAAATTGGTTTTGTTGAAAGCAAGGACTCTGCTTCAGAGAGCTGCAATCTACCATACTTAGAGGAAAATTAGTTTTCTAAGTACAGTGCTTTCTTCTGTTGACTGCTTCAGCTCTCTGTGTCTGCGTGTACTTCTCCTCACAGTGAGGCTTGTGGGAGCTTAAACCTAAATAAATCATTAACGAGCAAAATCCATTACACTATATTTCTTATTCCAGCAGGTATTGTGAAGGGAAGGAAACAATGACAAAGTAACTTTTAGAAAACTCTTGCTATTTTAATGATAGTAAAATTGCCAGAGCACTAAGCAGGCTACAGCTGGTATAATTAACAGCTGTTACATTTGTCAGTACCTCAAAAATTATTAGCAGGTGTCCTGGTTGATTCTACAAGTTCATTAATCATCAGAGGCTTTCCTTCAAATTGACTTATCAGTCTTAATGTGCCTTCACTACTGCTTTACAGAGGGCAATAATATTACACTGAGTATTATAAACATAAACAAACTTACATCATGTACCCCAATGGACTTAGCATCTAAATTACAAGACAAACATGCACAGTAAAGACATCATGGAGCAAAAGCTGAGAAGAAATATTTGCCACGAGAAGGAGACTGCAGAGAGTTTCAAAGCAGATTTTGGAATAGAGAGTAGTTTCTAAATGGAGTGGAATGCTTAGAAAACAAATGGATGTTGTATGATAAGGAAAATGACTGAGGTGGTCGTAGTCAGAATCCTTTACATAAATTTGAATTTTTCAAAAGCTTTAAGATAAAGCATAAGGTTTTAGGGTGATTCAGCAAAGAGGGTGAAAGGTGAAAGAAAAACTGCACTATTTTGCAAAAAGAATAAAGAAGACAAGAGAAAGGCTAAGGAAATAAAGTCTTAGAAGTGTGAAACCGAACTCTTGGGAAATAACTTCCTCTTGGAAAAAGAGAACATACAATTTAATGAGCTAGAGCATCCCCAGTGAGCAAAGGGAAAAGAAGTAGCCTAGTGTGCATGGAAAAGTTTCAGAGGTGAGAAGAGGACTTTCAAATGATTAAAGGGCACAAGATGGGTGGATTTTCTTGTGGCTTTTGTTTTGCTTATTTTTGGGTTTTTTCCCTTTCTCCTGGAAATTGAAACAAATTGATACTTTCTTGAAGGATGGCCCCATCCTCTAGCAAAAATTATTTCTCATGTGTCATCATTCAGACCAGAGTACAGAATTGACCCAATGAATTCATGAGGGAACGGAGTAAACTCCCAGCTTATTCTGACACATTGTTCATCGGCAGTGTCAGAGACAGGGTTTTGAAGTGGATGGACCCTTGAATTATTCTGATGCCTATATCATGTCTATAGAACAATGTCTGCTGATCGTCTACAACTTATCCAGACAGGAGAGACTGGGTCTGAAGCTGAATGCAGACAAATGAGTGATGCAAGGCATAAATACTGAAAATTCCTTTGCATGCTATACTAACGTTCTACAGCACACTGGCTAAAGATCTCCTCTCTATGGACTGCAGTGAGTTCTGCTTCATTCATTTCACACACACACACACACAGACATGTATATATGTTGCATAGATGCATATTCTTGCTTCCTACATTTGCTCTTCTCTGCACTGCCTCTATCTTGCTACAGCAGAGGATCAATTTTGTAGGGGGCTTGCATACCTGTTCATAACTAGGAATAGGTGTCAGCTTCAAGAATCCCAGCTGACCTCATGCCACTTTAGCAGGGCTAAAGGTGCAGTCATGTCCTGTTTCTGTCTAAACAGTAAAGATGTGAGTGAAACTCGCTACTAAATTTTAGAGCAAAATACTGAAGTACTGTTCTGAAACTATGCCAGCTTCTGCCAGATATTACTAAAGCTTAACGTCTATTTGTACTTTAAATCTTGTGTGCTCTTGCATTATTGAAACTCTCCTACCTGATAGATCCCAGAGGCGGAGGGAAGAGGTTGCTGTTGCTGGCAATAATTTTACTCAAGTTGCTGGAGCAAAAGAGATATTCTTTTGGCCTATCCTGAATGTTGACGCCAATTGAAAGCCTCCGTTACATGAAAACGGTGCAAAATTTTGTCAAAAAGTGAATCACCAAGACCAACACTGCTACTAAAAATGCAGAACAAACTCTGAAACATTAGGATAATTTGTGCACAGTTATTCAAAGGTATCAGCAAGCAGACACTATTTGTATGGAAAAGCAATTATTACAGGAAAAATGTGAGTCTGTAAATGTAGCACATATTGCTTTCCTATGCTTTTTATGTAATTGGTATCATTATGCTACATAATGACACCAATTACTTAAAAATTAAGCACACAATAATGCATACTTCATAATTATTATATTCAGATGGAGTTCCAATCTGCAGCACTTCAGGGCCAGACATCCTTTAATAAATTCTACATATGCCCTCAGTATTTTCTCTAGGGTTGTATTTTTTAATGCTTACTCTTTTAGTGGGGAATCTCAGGCATAAAAAATTAAAAAGGTCAATTTTATGATGAAACACATGAGCCTGGATATTCTAAGCAGCACCCTAGACTGCAGAAGCTAATTGCTTTTTGACAGAAGAACTCTCTTAAGTGCTCACCCTGGAAACAGGTTCGTGTGAAAAGCAGGATGCATCTCTACCCTGCTTCCAAGCCTGCTGGGATTTGTTGATATGAGTGATGCTGTGAAAAATAGAAATCACCTGGAGCCTGTTAATATTATAATCAAGTGAAAGCACAATTACTGCTGTCTTAATCCATCTGTCTGTATGCATCCGCTCCACTTCCAATCACCTGCTCTAGTCACAGGTGTATTATTATTGAGATGGCATTAAAAAATCCAAGCCATGCACGTTCCAAATTGCTGTATGCACTTCCACGTCAGTCTGTCTCTGTAACTTTAGTGCAGCCCTTTGTCAAGGAGAGCAAACAAAGGTCCCAGATTGCATGAAGTAAAGCCAAAGCACCTTTGTGTGTGGAGGCTGGCTGAATGATGCCCAAATTTAAGTTAGCAAGGTGCAATATTGACAAGTGCCATTTATGGTAAATGAAGGGGAAAAAAAAATCAAACAAACGTGCTGAATTCTAATGACTCATGTGAAGCTCAACAGTGCTCAATAGATGCCGTGTCACATATCTGGGACACTAAGGTAGCTCTAGTAAACAAACATAAGTTTGTAGAATATGATGGCAGTTCTGCAAAAACAATCTGATATGTTAATATACTTAGTTTTTGATTTCACCCTGATGTTTGATAGTGTAAGTGATCAAATTGAGAGACAAGAATTCTATATAATAAAATCAAATTACAACAACAGCATAAACAATCAAGCAAAAACAGCTGCAACAGACAACACAAGTTGTAACTTTTAATTTAGAATAACAAAATGCTAAGTGAACTAAGGGTATATTTTCAAATTTCAGTAGGAAACCTATAGAGAGGAATGTTGGATAGTTTAACAATTCAGACATTCACCATTTCCAGCTAATAGGGCTTTTTCATGTGAAACTTAAGTCTCTCAGACATTCTTTTGAAAGAGCTGAATATTACTCACCATGTGAGTCTCTAATTTACTGAATGTTTTGTACAGAAAAGTACAACATCTTAGGTTTCATATAAAAAAATTCTTCATCTCTAATCAAAGAGACTCTTAGAAGCCATTTCAAAGATCATCAGAAGAATGGGTTTTGAAGTTAATTGTAGATATTGGAAAAGAATGGCAGGTTCTTGTACACCTCCTTAAGATATTAAAAGTAAAATTTTAAAAAGAGATAGCTTTCCAGAAGGGATGATACACCAGCTTTATGTTTATGAGCACAAACCAGGAGTTAATCTATAGTCTCTCAGTAGTTTAAAATTGCTTGTTCTTTTCCAGTTGGTAGTCTGTTTGGGAGAGAAAAAACCTTTTACAGACTTTCAGAAGAATGTTGCTTTTTAATTTCAGTGAAGTTTTGTTTAAACACCTGAAGTTAGAGGAAGAATTATAAAGCTCCTGAATGGTCTGTGCAGCTACATATGCTGACTCCAAAATGCCACCAAATCCCTCCATGAGGCAGCTAATGGCCTTAATGCTTTTCACACTCTCTTCAAAATTCCCCCTGAGACTTGCTCAAAGCTCCGTGCGCTGAGTCGAGCTCTCCAAGGAGCTGTGGATCAGATGGAGCCCGTTGCTCCTGCGTGTGTTAGAGCTGAGGAAGGCACCTTTGCAAAGTTCGGATCCCAAGTTCAAACCTGTTCTGAGATTGTACACCCCAGATCAAATCTCGCTCAAGTGCATGCTGCTTGCTCAGTCCACTGAAGTCAGCTGTCATCTGTGGCTGCCCTTGTCTAGAAATCCCTTGTCTGGAAATAGATGTGATTAATTTTGTTTTTCTGGAAGGTCATGGATTCTTGTTAGTTATGGATCTCACTATCCAAGGCAATTCCCAGTAAGGGCACAAAAGGATAATACCTTGATATGACTTTGGAAACAAACCTGTTGGATTTTGTGTTTGTGTTTTTGGGGGTGGATTTTGGTTTGGGGTTGGGTTTTTGTTTGTTTGTTTGTTTTTGTTTCATTTGGTTTGGTTTACATACAATTACAGGACCAGGAAAAACCCAAAAAAACAACAACCAAAAAAAACCCCCAACAAAAAAAACAAAAGCCCCCACCCCGCAAAAAATCCCCAAAACAAAACACAAAAATAACTCCTCCTTCATTTTGCTTTCTCAGGTTCTTTTCGACTGTTTTAATTAAAATAAATCAGAAAGTTTAATGAAGCTAAATGGCTACATAAAAGGAGTATTTCAGGATAAAAAATACAATGTACTGTGGAGGAATTTGGTTCAACTCCATATTTAAAAATCATAGCACTAAATGACTATTACTTCTGGTAATTTTTAGGATCTACATAGTGATCCTCTCATGGAAGTATTGTTTCCAGAATCAAAAAGAGACTGGAAATGCAGCATGTACTGTTTACCTATGTCTCAGATATGATCAGTATAATAATTTTTAATAATTTTTAATGTGACTAATCTCTTCCACTCAGTTAGAGCTTCACATCTCATGTGCCGAAGGCATTTGGAAAGATTTAAAAATAACAATTTGTTTTGTTCATATAATTCACATTTCTGTAAAATTTGCTGTGTTGTTATATTTTGATGGTTACAGCAGGAAGGAATAATCATTGCAAAAAAGAGCTAACAGCCTGGGGAAAAATCCTTTTCTTATGATACAGAGTGATTTTAGAATGATCTTTACAAAACACAAAGCCACTGAAACCTAAAATGTAGGTTCAGACAGAGTACAAAACAATGATTGAGCAGATTAACGTTTTTGAAGACAACATCAATTCATGCAGTTTGTAAGAGAAAATGTTTGCAAAAGTCTGCCACAATCTTTGAAATGTATCTGGGTTATGTATTTTGTATGATTCCTACCTAGCCACAGCAAATTTTCTGCAGGCATTTCTAATGGAGAATCGGGAGGCTGGCATCTGAAAACGAGGCAAACACCACCAGCTGATACAGCAAATGCCAAGTGGCTACTTAGCAGTGCCAGCTCACCACACATTCACACAGAAAAACTACNCCTGAAAGCAGGGATGGAGAAGGCAGTCTATTATTCCCTGGCAGACCACAAAGGATTTCCCATATTGACAATCTGTTTTGTGTAGGCAGGCTGCAGAAGCAATAAATCCTATTAACCTGTTCAAAGTCAAATGAAGACATTTAGAAAACAGAACTGCTATTACATGCAGCTGTGAAAGAAGAGCATATCAAAGAAAGGTTAAATGGATGCATCAGTATTAGATTATGCAGTTACAACTGTAAAATTCCCTCAAACCTTTCTGTCACCTGCTCTTGCCCTTCAGGATGTTAATTATATCCCCTTCAAGCTAACTAGCTGACCATCCAAATATTATCTTCTGTTCTGTCAATAATAATTTTGAAGATAAAAGATCAATTTCAAGCTAACAGAACTTCTGCAGAAAATGCTTATGTTATGCTATGGCTTTGCTAATGCACACTTCCTCTGTCCAAAACATATGGCATTTGGTGAGTACAGATCATTCTGGAAATTTCCTGTAATTATACTACGTTGTGCTTATTGTTATGGATTCGGCAGCCTTTCTGCCTCTCTACCTGTTTTGTTTGAGAGCAGCTGCTAGCTTCAAGCTGATGCCTGCTTCCAGTGGCAGAAGCTGAATGAAGGAGTGCTTTCCAGGGAAGACATGTTTTGAAACAGACATACTGACAATAAACCAGCTCACTAGGGAGACATAACATTGACTGGATAAAAGTTGAGTAATCATTCTATGATAATTTACTGAAACTGGGTGCAATTTGCTTTAAAATAGAAATTCCCTCTGCTGCTGATGTTGGACTTGGAGGACTTTTACTGATAAAAGCGTGGCATTTGCTTTTATGAAGTAGCTGATCTTTGGAGATTCATTAAACCTCATTATTTTTTCTTATGCATAAGTGACTGTTAATACTTATTCACTGAATGAGAGGAATGGGAATAATGGAGTTGTCTAAAGCAAGGCTTGACAGTGTTTCTCTTCCTCCAGCTCTCTCTGCTTGTCATGACTGAATACACTGAATTGAATTACTAAGGAAAGCCTTGATAATCTCCTGGTGAAATGGTGAGCTCTTCAGGTGAGGCTGCACAGCATTGCCCTGATTTCTGTGCCTTGTTTTAATTGTGAATCAGATGTGTGCAATTAATCCAGCACCTCCTGGAGCTGCTCTTCCATGGGAATTGAGAGTAGGATCTGAGGATCCAGCTGCTTGTCAGTAGCCACTTTCCAGAGCACTCCCAGAAAACTGGGCTCTCTGAACAGCAGTTTACCTAAACAGAAGGCAGGGAATCACATCCTAGTCCCAGGTTTATTTTTCCTAATTTTTGGGAAAGAGTATGTGGAAGAGGAAACAGTTAACTAATTAGGTGCAAAACAATAGTGCAGAAATGTCAGAGATTTCTCTGCCGTGTTCTTGTTATAACCTTCTCGCTGGAAATGGCAGATATTAATATTTTATTGACTTGAACCTCTGGGGTAGATTCCAGATGTCACTACTTGATCATTGTGAACGTATAAGGAAAAATAAATTCTGTCATGGCAATGTTGAATTCCCATCTATGGAAACAATTGTTATCAGAAGACAAATGCTCCTGTGGCTTTGTAGATGTCTTTTTTCCTCTGGTTGTGATTTTGTACACACGACTTATCTGTTTGCAGAAGACATGGACAGACAGAAGTAAAGTAAAGCTGAGGAAAGTCACAACAATTCATTATTAAATTGTATACGTTGAGAAATAGCTCTTTTCTTTACCGTGTCCAGACCAGAATAGAGGCTGACAAAACTCAAAGGTAGAGTTAAAAGAATGCTGCCTGCTGGGAAAAAACCTGGTCCAATGGTTTTGAAAACATAAATCACTTTACGCCAGTCAGTTTCAAGCAGATGGGTACCGCAAAACTGATGTCTCAATAGTGCTGTAGATTAGGTGAAAGGTGCTGATCAGGGCCACAACTTGAAAGGCTCCCAAACACATCAGAGGTGCATGTTTGTGCTCTCTACCTACCCAACTGGTGCTGAAGATAACATCTGTTAAAGAAGTGGAGAGAATTGGCTGATGTCTGTTGACAATATGAGCAAAGAACAGATAACCTTTGATTTCAAGGGAAAGTAATTTTCTTCAGTTGGATGGAACAATGACTTTTTCACTAATGAGTATTACCTGTCACTTAAAAATCTAGCCTTCAGGTGGAAATTCCAGAAAATTTACGACAAAAGACTCAAATTGCAACAAAAAGACTCAATTTTCAGTCTTTGACTCCATTTTCCTTAGAACTGCAGTACTGCAGAAGTCAGAGAGCCAAGAACCCTTAGGACATGTCTCCAGAGGATCTTTACTGCATGCATTGTTTCATATGCTACATAAGCACTAAAAAATGAAGACATATGGTAAACTTTCCTCTCCCAGTGCTAGGATTCCACTTCATGTTTCCTTCCCGTATTCCAAGGTCAGAGTCCATGGCACGAATCAAACACTAGCTGGAGACCTAGACATCATTGGTATTGCTAAAAGTTCAGGAAACACTGACCCTAAGTGTGCAATTGCCATGAAATTGTGAACGCCAGAAGTGTATATAGACATAGTATCAACAGATATAACCTACAGATTGTCTTCTGACCTAGAGGCCAAATGGTATAGCACAGCTTACGTTCACACAAATAAACTCTTTTTCTGCCTCAGAACAAGATGAGCAGATCTGGCTGTCAGAGATTCTCCCTGGTTTGTGCTACCCCTGTACCCATGGACCAGCAGTCTGGGACAGTGACACTGATCTGGGCTGGATGCATGACAGAGACTGTAGCAGAAGTCAAACATTATGAAAAATCATGCTGCAGTTTTTAGGATGAACCCTGTCCAAGTAGAAATGTGCTATGAAAGTCTAGAGCCCAAGCAGCCAGCCAAAAAATCTACCAGAAAACCAGGTACTACGTTAAAGATCACTTGCCTGCACTTTGAATGAAGATCACAACACTGCTATGTTAAGACGAGACATTTCAGGGCTGATGCATTTTTCAAAAGAATCATGTTCCTTCAGAAAATTTCCAATCAACTCTGATTCTAAGATTGCAAGAGAAACTTATAAAAAATATTGCGAGCAGTTTTCTGACCCCATTACCTTGGCCTGACTCAGACACTTATTACAATGGTTCTAGGGTACAGAGTTGCATGAAAGAAAGGTACTTTAAATTCTTTTTCTGGAAGGCAAAAGCCTTGCTATGCTTTTATGCTAGAAAATGGGGAAAAAATTGCAGAATTCATAATGTCATATAATAGTTTTTATTGTACACACACTAAAGATCCGGGACATCTAAATACTTCCTAGGTTTTTATTTTTTTTAAGATATAGTTATTATTTTTAGTGAGGTATTTAGCTCTACCAGAAGCACTCAAGTTGTATTATAGAATTTCAGGAATCTATCATTGATCAGTGCCCTAAATATAGGTTCATTACAGCTGATGACATTGTTTATCTTTGGTGAATTTTACAGACCAGATTTTCAGAACCATGGTATTTTGACCAGAACAATCATGACTTAAGCTGCAAAAACAGTTCATTCTATGTTTTTATCACACTATACTTTTACGTGCTCAGTTCATCTTCTGCTCAGGAAGCATTTTTGTGTTAGCAGCACACAAAAATGGAACATGAAGCATGCTACCTAAAAGTATACCAATTCACCACAAATTTGAGAAAAAATCATAGTTCTGTCTTTTTCTGGTATTTTTGGTGGGTTTTTTATTTTTTTTATTTGTTTGTTTGTCTTTTAAATATGTTTATCTCCATAACAAAGTGAGGAAGTTTGCTATATATTTTTTGACTCTCTATATTATATTCCGGAAAAAAATCACCTTAACTCATGAAATGAGTCCTCGTACTTCCAGAACAAGGGGGTTTGTTTTAGGGATATGAAGCAAAATGGCAAATGCTGCTTTCGTATAAAGCAGAACAAGGTTGTAATATCAGCAGGAATACCAAACTGAGGTATAGCTGTACTGTGGATGGGGTTTTTTCAATATTTCCAAGAAGGAGCCCTTATTTTTATTGCACCTTCAGAATCAGTTCAGGAACGAGGTTGGTGAACCTGTCACTTGACTATGAATTTTCAGTATGAACAGCTATTGCTCCTTGTTTAACTACAAGTTGTAAAGGAATACTTATGATTACAGAAGCTTGTGCTACTTATTATTATTGCTGTTCTTCTCAGTACTATTCTTACATTTCAAAGAAGTGTAATAATCTTTTGCTACCTTGTAAATTCCATTACATAGAGAGAAAATCAAATGAGCTGAGCTTTTAATCCAGAATCTCTTCAAAGAGAGAGGCTCACCAAGACTACGTAAATAGGTCCCAGTCCAAATCATCTGATCTGTGTATACGTGGAACATGTTCACATGCAGCTCTTATGCTATGACAGTGAAATAAAAACAGGACTATGCCAGTAGCAGAACTGAGGATTAATTTAAATGCCAGGTGTGGGAGGAAGCAAGTTAGCAAGAAAGCATCACCAGTCAGCACAGAACCACCCACACCACACAGCCATGAGGCACTGAACCTGGGGATCTGTACTCTCATTGCTCTGTCATCTCACTACAGGGTCAGCCAGAATCAGAGTCCGCTGTGTGAAGGGATACATATGAGATGGCCAAAACAAATTCTCAGGAAAATTCCCTCAGGCCTCAAAGTAATGAGTCTGATGTTCAGCTCTTTGTTTTCATAATTCCAACCCTGCTCAAAAATATCACATATGCTATTTGCCTTTGCTAGTGCAAGAATATCCATGAGAAGCAGAACTGCTTCTTCCAGTCTCAGCTCATGCTGGTGCTGTTGTCTTTCTCTCAATCACGGAAATAAACCTTTCAGAAACAATCTTGTTTGCCTTGGTCACGTAAGACTGTTTAAAGCTGACTTCTCTCGTCTGAGTTGGAGAAAACTTGTTTTCAGACAATTACATAGCTTAGCTTTATACAAACACAGCTCATTAAGAAGGGAAGCTTTTAGGGAAATGAATGAGTACAATTCTACTGACAAAGCTCCCTACTCATTATGAAAAACATTTATGCTTTGATGTGTAAAATCCAGTTTTCTGCAAGAAGTAGCGAAGAAATGCAGGTAAAATTTGATAGAAGCAATAACAGATAATATATACAGACATAAAAAAATCTCTTATAGCAATCCTTCAAAACACTAATGACATATGCTTTAGCATTATTGTCAAACAGAGAAACAGGAATATACTGTGCTCTGAGCCAATGTCAAAGATGCCTGAACCTGATGCCTGTCTGTGAGCATGGCAAGATAGTGCTATTAACACTTTACAATGATTCATACCCTCTTCATATTCTGCTGATTTTGCCCAGCCCCACAGCGAAAAAAGACTTTCTAAAGTACCAATATATATCATTAAGAATCAATTTTCTTTCAACCATTGTATAGCCCTAGAAAAGAACTTTGCCTTAATTAAATGCTGTTATTTTTCTCTATTAGGTTCAAAGAGTCAAAGCTTAATTACATGAGCTCTTGTCTCCTTTCTTACATATAAATACTCTCACCACTCTAAAAGCACAGGAAGAGACAGCTGATGTGCAAGGTAAGTGTCTGAGTATAAGCATGTAGAAGGGTTGGAGGCTGCTGTCAGCAGAGGGGTGCAGGAACAAAATTATCAAGGACAAATCTAAGAATGGGGTTTTATGTGCAAGATGTTCTTCCTGCACAAGTGAAGACCTTTATATTGGGGAAAAAGGACTGGAAAACTAAGAACACAGCACTAGGTTTACTGCTGCATTTGATGTTTTGCAAGAGCTTTGCTGCATTTTGTTTTTTCCCAGCATATCACACTGTATTTTGAGCACAGGAATGGAATATGCTGGTTTATTAGCAGAGCCCAAGGGCTACATCAATAGGTGACTCTTCCTAAAAGGTGAATATTATCCATATGAGCACAGTGAAGACCGTTGCTACAGTACCAGTTCTTAGATTATTTCTTTGGAGCTCTGTCAAGGGGACTTGTCTGGTTGAATTTAGCATTTTGACTTGGACTAGCCATGGCCAACCTCTGTGCTGCTTGATTCCAATCATGAATATTTTGGGACACACAGAAACACTCTTTTGCTGTTTACCTCATTCCTAATGGCATTATTAATTAGATACCTTTTATTTTCCATTCATTCCTGTGACCACTTCCCTCATCTCTCCTGCCTTTGCTGTTTTGCCTCTCCTTCTATCATGCAGTCTGTCCTGCTGATATATTTGCTGCTTGACTCTATTAGTCTTGCTCTATCATTTGCTGGTGTATCTGGAGGAATTTCTAGCCTTTTTCTCTGCTCGGGTCTTATCAATATCTTCCCAAATAAAAAATAAAATTAAAACCACAAGGGAAAAAGAGAGATCAAATGTACTTCCCTTGCAGAAGGTTTGTTTTCTTCCTTTCTGCTCTAAATGCAGGAGCTTTACAAGCTCCCTGTTTAACCTTTGGTGTCCTGCTGATACCCTCTTGATCTCTCACGCTCTGAGTCTCAGCTTCTGAGGAGCATTCTGCCTCTCATCCTGTGTCATGTATTCTCCTTGCTCCTGAAAATGCCTACTGCTGAGATTATTTTCCATCTCTTGCTTTAAAACCTCAATTTCTTCTCTTTAATTTCTCCCAGTGAAATTCAACTACTTCATTCTCTTGCAAGGCTCTCTGTGGCCTGTCCCACCTGGCTTGTTCTCTCCTTGCCAGTATGAGAGTGCACTGATGATGAGACACCAGCTTCTTGTCAGTTACTTCCTAAATTTCAAACTTTTGCACACTTCTGTCTTTTGCTGCTTTTTAGGATAATTTTCCAGCAGATAAAATTAATCCGTTTTCTCATTCTGAATCACAGGACTTTTTATCAGTCCTATGATACAGGAAAGCTGACAATGTTGAAACAGAAGGTTCAATGAAACCACAAATTAGTATTCTCTCTCTGTCTTTCTGTCTTTTCCTCCTTTTCTTTCTATATGGGCTGGCTGGTTTGTCTTATACTTTGAAGGTTAGGTCTTTTGGATGGGAACCACTGTTATTTTCCCAATCCTATTTCCTCAGCAATGTTGAGGGCCTTTAAGTGTTAGACACTAAGATATTTGAGCATAGAGGTCTAAAACACAGGTAGACGGTTCCGTAAATATATTCTTGTAAAAGTACACTTTTACGCAGTAGTCCCATCTCTCCACCAGGGCATGAGAGTTATTTAATGCCACCTGTGCTATGCTATCATTAAAGATTTTAAGACTATCCTATTCTAATTGTTAATCTTTAAGAGAAGCAGGGAACATTAATGCTATTCTACTGTTCCAAGTGCTTAAATACATACACAGACTCCCTTTCCATAATATTGGATTACTCGCAAAGTTTAATGGAATTATCCTGGCAGCATCTTTCTGAAATATTTAAGAACCCCTGTTTGTATAGTACAGACAATAATGGGCATGAATTAAGCACCTTGCCAAAGGTCTTATGGTAAGTCTGTAACAAAGCAGAGATTTTGATGCTGACATCCTAACATCATAGCTGTACTATTGCTTCTTAATAACACAGTTATGCTTCATGATGCTTTAAATCAATCTGACAGCATCAGGGCTTGAAAGGTATTGTGTATGATGCAGACTTTACAGAAATCCCAACAGCATACATTTACTGTAAATACTATGGATGGGTAATTACATATTACAAATTTTGAAGCATGAAATAATAATTTTAATGATTGCATGAAGCATATACTCAAGTACAAATACAGGAAGGAACAAAAAGAAATTAAGACTAATATACAGCACATAAAAGTCAGTGGACAGGATAATTTTGAAAATGGTCAATACTTTTATGTAACAGTTTACTTATGGTTTTATTTATTTGGTATGTAAATTATCATCAATAATGCAGATGCAGTACATAAGAAATGCTTTTCCTCCACTTGTTTTACTGGAATAATATTACACAGTTCATCTTTTCGAGGGCTATATAACTAAAACCCAAACTGGCTAAGGTGATGCCTTCACATTAGTCTTATTCCCATAACTCAGGCACTTATCTCCACTAAAATCAATAGATTTTTGAGTGTGCGAGAAGTAAAAGACAAGCATACTAAATACTTTTAATCCTGTGTTGGCAAATAGATATGTAATTCTGTAACACTTATCTCCAAGGCTGATCTCTAATTTGCATATTTTCAGTGTTTTGATCTACAAATGGGTTTTAATTTGTTGACTTTTGCAAGAACAGACTTGTGGGAGTGAGGGCAGGTCATGCATAATCAAAGAATAAAACAAAGAGAGAAGAAAGATGCAGAGAATCTGAACTCAATTTCTGTATGAAATGCAATTAACATTATAATTTCCTTGTACCACACAAAGACCTTACTGTACTGGGTGTCCCCCAAATTTAGGGGCTTTTTGAATGATTCAAGAGATCTCTATCTATGCAAATGAGTCTTATGAAATGAACATGAAAAATTTAGGCATGCTTTTCTCTCCCTTCTGCACTTGGAAAAAGGGACAGAGAGATGAAATGGCTTTCAAAGGAACATTGTGATAGATCTGGAAGCAGAAGCCTCAGACCTGAACCACAGCTCAAGGCCTGAGCTGAAAAGGTTTTCGGCTTCTCTTATAAGACAAGAGTTCAATGAACTGTGGAAATGAAGAAAATTGTACATGGGCTCTGTAGGTAGAATTAGACATTGATATGTGTAGGTGCTTGAGAAACTGCCAGCTTATAATTTTTTCAGCTGTATGACAAAAGGCTGGGATGAAAATGTTATTTATACACACAGCCAATGACTACCTCAAGTTCTGACATTACATGCCAAGACTAACAGTGGTGTATACCCTGCACTGGGTCCCTCCCAAGAACTGCCCTCCCCAAGGTGAAGTGACAGCTATACCTGCTATTGTTCAGAGGTAGGATCTTTAAGTCAGCCTCCACTCTGAAAACACTACACAGACTGCAACTCAAATAGTTGCAAATCAAATCCCCATTAGTACCACTGACTTCATTCTTTACCTGGAATAATACTCTCCAGAGATCAGTCATTTAAGTATATCTATCCTTGATAACCCAGTAGGCCTGAAAATGAAATAGCTTCTCTAATGCAAGCAACAAGAATCAATAACCTTTAAACACACAAGGAGACTTTATTGTCTGAACTGTATGGGTTTATGAGTCATGCCATCACTAGACCAGCTCATTTTGGTAATTTGTAGACATAAGGACAGGCAGAGTTGTGGTCCTTGCAGAGCATATTGGATGGGCCAGATGCTCAAGGCTTGGGAGGTCTGTAAATGAGGCTTCCCTGGAAGAGAAAAGTCTAGTGGACAGTATGTGAGCACAAGCTACATTAAGGGTTAGTTCTGTCCAACAAAAATATTGAATTAATTGTGGCCAAAATGCTGCATTTTTTCTGCATGTATCAGAAAACCCTTAAATAGCTGTTGCTGTCAAGGTGTGATGAAGCTAGGATCTCACCTTTGCAGATTCAGCTATGATATTGATCAAGAATTGGGCAGGGCAGGAAATGAGGGAGTTGTTCCATGAAAATACAGAATCACAGATTCACAGAATTGTTAGAGTAGGAAGGGACCTCCGGAAATCATCTAGTCCAACTCCACTGAAAATGCAGTTCCATAGGAATTCTACTGATTGACAGAAGGAAAAGAAAAAGGGGAAGTATATATTAAAGGGGGTCCTGGGTGTTGGGCAGTTCAGACGGTCGGTACCTCTCAAGTACCTCAGCCAATGGGGAAAGACAGAGGGAAATGTGGTGAGAAAATTTAGATAAAAAAGAGACAGAGTCCTCTAACAATTTCAAAGACCATTTGGAAAATGCCCATGACCTCTCTCTTTATTCAAATAAAGTAATAGGGCTCCTTTGTCTCCTTTTTGAACATAAACCCTGGCATTTGTGGATTAATTTTCCCGCCACAAACAGTATCTGTGCTTCTTACTTTGTATTATATGTCACTGAGCTTTACCAGTTAATTCCTCTGTTTCCCATTTAATCATATTTTATATGGGAGTGAATTTACACTAGTATTTCTATTAGAAAAAATAGCTACAATGGAAAATGTGAAAGTGATGTAAACAGTAGTCAAGCACAAGTGTTGAAAAATTGACCCATACTTATGCTGTGCAGCTCTTTACCTGTGATAATCTCATTTAGAGTGACATGAATGGGAATATAACACAGATGTAGTTGCTATAGGTAGCAGATTACCAATGGTTTGTTATTTTGAACCATTATTTTGATTTGAAAAGAATGAGCTTATCCAAAAACTCTATTAAAAAAATCTATTTAAACACAGATACACAACAAACCTTGCTGAATCAGGAACAGAATTGAGCTTGAGCTACATACACCTTGAGTTTCTTGTTCATCATCCATAAAATTAAAAAAAAAAAAGGCAATAAAAATAGCCTGGTTATCTAGTTTGAAAGACTTGAGGGTACAAGGGCTCTGTAGAGGGATCTGGGCAGGCTGGATCAATGGGCCAAAGCCAACTGTATGAAGTTCAACAAGGCCAAGTGCCAGGACCTGCACTGGGGTCACAACAACCCTAGGCACTGCCACAGGCTGGGAACAGAGTGACTGGTAAGCTGCCTGTTGGAAAAGAACCTGGAGGCACTGGTCAACACTAACTGAACATGAGCCACAATGTGCCCAGGTAGCCAAGAAGGCCAATGGCACCCTGGTCTGGATCATGGGAAATCAAGCTTGCACCAGGGAAACTTTATGTTGGATATTAGTAAAAATTTCTTAGCCAAAAATTTTGGCAAGACCTTTAACAGACTAGCCAGGGCAATGGTAGAGTCACCCAACTGGAGGTATTTTAAATATGTGTGGATGGGGCACTTAATTACAGGCTTTATTGTTGGACTTGGCTGTGGTGGGTTAAGGATTGGGCTGGATCATCTTAGAGGTCTTTTCCAATCAAAATGATTCTATGAAGCCATAATTCCATGAGTAAAGCTTGAGTGATAAAAAGTGCTGGGGAATAGATAGATGGAAAAGCTGCCCATTTTTTGGATAGCTGTGAGCTCCATTGTACATTTTTTCCCCAAGCAAACAGTTTTCATGCCTTATAAATTTTCTGTAGTGCATTCAGTGGATACTTGTACTCCTAAAAAGATTTAAGATCTTGGATTTTGATTTTCATATAAATGTAACTTTTTGAAGAGGGGAGAGAAAACCTCTCCCCTTGTACTCTAGTATCTATTAATTAATGCAGTTAAAGACAAATTGATGAGATTTGAGTCCTGTGAACTGATCAGTGAGTATTTTTAGTATTGTCTTTTGTATTCAATTTCATACTTAATTTGGCTTTCACAACAATAGCTATAACTTGCTATAGTATTACAACTTATATATTACCGTAATAGGAAAACAGAGTGTGTGATGACAGTACTTCTTAGCACAATAATAAATATGTGTGTTGGAAATTTTTGCATGTAGTTATCTTGAACTGATTGAATGATAATTGAGTTTCATAATTAAACTAAGACATAAAGGCAGGGCTTGTGAATGAATGCCACAATCATCCACTATTCCAGTAAAGAAGAAATCCTGAAAAGGCGGTGGAAATGAAGTTACTCGTAAACACTTACTGCAAGGAAGATCTGGAGAGAACTGTGAGCCACTTCTATGTACTGATATTCAAGGAAACACCCCGAGACAGTGATATAACGATGATCCTCTGGTGCCCAGTCCGGTGCTGGGGTTACTGAGGTCACGGTGCAGCCCGGCCCATTCTCCATCCACCAAGAACGGTGCATTGAGATGTTAAAGGTCAGAATGAGATCTGTTTCCTGCAGAAGAACAAGAGAAGAATTAATGCATAGGGATGGTGCTCTGGTATCGAATGCCTCAGCAAGAGGTTTCACAGCACGCATAAAGAAGCAAAGAGCTGCAATAAAACTGCACTGTCACATGAAAGTTAGTGGAGCTTGCCTGCTGCAAGCAGAAGTAGCTATACCTTGTCAGGCAGAAACGCTTTAGAGCAGAAAAATAATCCTGCAAGCCAGGATCTGTTCCTAGACATCATGGCAGCCTAGACTAAAGCACTCATTTCTGCTGATTGCCCATTTTCCAGTGGATACCATAAGGATTGATGGCCCATGTTTAGTTGGTCTAATGTACGAAACTATACAAGAAACCCCCAGAATCAAGACTTCATATACTTTAGTACACACACATCATCTGCAGGGAGGTTTTTCTCATGGACCTAGTGAAGGTGACCTATGGGAACTCTATTGGAAGGATATTGGAGAAGACTGAAGAAAAGGATCCTGCACATTTGCTTGCAGGAAAATCTCTTTACAATGTCTCTCTCTGGTTTCTAATTTCCCAGGATCCTGTAAGGAAATAGTGACTGTTGCCTTGCCTAAAGACTACTGGGCTAGTTAAAAAGGAGGGGCAGAGGCGTGCAACCTTTAACTCCCATACAGCTAGTACGATGGAGTAACTAGTCAGCCGTGCCTTCCATTAGGGTTGCATTTATAAATAGTTTATAAAGGATTAATAAATTATTAATATACATCATAAACAATACTACAGATATTACTTTCATCAATTATACGTGGTTGCACATTACTTGAGGGTGTTACACATAGCTACAACAAAACTATGGACTCTGTGGATTCAGTAATAGCCTACAGTGTTTACCAACATTTTATAAATAATTTATAACTATAACCTCATTGTAAAGTGTGACTATCTAGTCTGTGTGCACATGTGCTCAGTCATGGAAAAAAAAAATTGCTTTTAAGTAATGTCTTTGCAGAGCCAAACTCTCCTCACACCTAACCTATATTTTTTTCAGCCCGTTGATGCCATTAATAATTAAGATTCTCATAAAGATTTTAAAATGTAACTATTTAATTAGGCTTATGGTGCCAAAAATAATAGAATGCTACTCTGCAGCAGATAAGTTTTATTCATGTTTCCCTCCCTTCAAAATAGTCCCACTTATTTCACCTTTTTGCACTAACTTATGGAGAGATACCTCCATCCAAAAAGATTTTGGATACAAATCGCTGCAGTGTAGCTTAATGTTTTTTCTCTAATTTGCAGTCCATACCAAAAGTATGGAAATTTTTTACATTATAAAAACCCAAAACAATTGCTACCCTGCATAGCACACACAACTATCAGATGGCAGGAAGGACCTTAAGTGTGTTTGCAGGGAATAATTCCCCTTCATTCCTACAATAGTCCAATCCAGCAAATAATGACCTGTATGAGTTTATTTAAAATGTTTCATATGAATTTAATTATGCAACTTACTTCAAGCATTTGTTAGTTTCGATCAAAGCTACAGCCTATATTTCTATAAACTATTCAAATTGTGCCCAAATATATATATTGATGTACAGTATAAGTCTTCATCCCCAAAAACCATCTCCTTCCTCTGGATTCTTCCCTACTAAAGCCATGGACGCTGGAAAGCGTCTGCCACGTGTTTCTTGTAACTGGGAATTTTTACCTTTCACCCGCGCCAGAAGATTATTTTTCTTTCTCAAGGCAGGGCTGCTACAACCTTTCAAATAGAACATGGTCTTCTGACTCGGTATAAGAAGTTGAAGAATGGACGTCTTTGGAGTAACTTTACTTAAAGTAATAGATTTATTCCTAAATGACTAAAACTGAAATTCATCGTGTTACTGTCAAGAGAACTTTCAGCTATTCTAGTTACCATGGAAAATTCTAAACCTCTAGTTTCTTATCAGAGATGCTGCACAAATGAATAGGACTCATTTCTATTTTAGCATTTGCAATACCTTGAGAAGAATCATGATGGACTAAATATATTTTGCAAAGTGCAGACTAGGGATGAAAAGTGTATTCATTGAAAAAGAAAGGAATAAACTGGCTTGCGGGAACTGAGTATTTGCTATGCATCTGCCAGACGAAATGAAAATTGATCAAGAGGAGCTAAACATAAAAATCAAAACTAGGCTCTGTGGGTAGAATATAATTTCTCTAGAGGCAGCTATTTTTGCTTACCACAGGTTCAAAAATCAAAAACTGTATTAGTTAATAGCACAAGTAAATTTCCAAGTTACATGGGAAATATAATTACACATTAAAATATTTATGATTACATATGTAAATAAAAACTTCACAAAATCTAGCTTTCTTCCACCCCTGAATTTATCCCTAAATGATTTTTAAAAATATTTACACAATTCCTTTGCATTCAAATTATCTTTTGGCAGTTAAGTTGAATGTTGTGATTAGGACTTGTTTTGTTCAGGAATAGTCTTTAAGTGCTTACCAGTAAAAGTATTATAGATCTTTATCAGATCTATATTCTATTTCTTTCTCTGAATAACCAGTAAAACATTATTCTATTTCCTTTGGTCTTAAAATAGACCTGATACCTGGCATAGAAATTATTATTATTATTATTATTATTATTATTATTACTACTACTACTATTACTACTACAACAACAACAACACCCTACTGAAAGCCACAGCTTCTAATCTTGAAGAACTCTGAATCACATGGTTGAGAAGGCTTTTGAGAAACGGTTGTTACATACTGAGCCAGTTAAGAGAAAAAGGTCAACTTCAGAAAGCAGAACAATAAGACATGAAATCTGGTTCTGTAAGATTAGACACCATTCATGTCTCAGGTCCAACTTGGATGGATTAAGAATGACAATGAAATAAAATCTTAAGAAGTCAACATGTAAGTCAGACCTTGCAAATTTCTATCCCCAAAATATCTGGGATCAGAATAAGCATAGAAGGAGCCTATTAACTACAAAGCTGCTGCACAGTTAAATCTCAGGTATAAATTGTTATGTGCTTTGAACTTGCCTATAACCTTCAAGCTATGTCCCCTTTCATGCAACCATATTAGCAGAGCAGTTCCTGTTGCTCAGTATTGAAGGTCACCCAGCTTATGAAAAAGTTTCCCTTAGTGAGAAAATACTTAAGGACTTGAATCCCCTTGTAGAACTGTGGAAGCCAAGAAGGGGATGAGGTATCTATCATTGACATCTCTTCTACTGACGGCATTTAGAACTATTTTTGGACAAACTCTGCTTGCTATTTACTTTGTTCACTGTTTGAATACAGTTTTAGTGGACATAGACAAAGTCTACAATGGAAGCTGGGGATTTATTATGCTCTCTAGTGTATTTGCCTTCTGTTTCCCTTCTAACATCTGTGGCTCCAACTTTGTTCAGGAAAATGCAGAAAAATGGTCTGATAAGCCTTGAAGCTATGAAAGCTAACAAAAATTGTTGATACATATTGGGCAAGCCAATATGTTGTTGTTCAAAGTCTTTATGTCAAGGAAGATTTCATTATCCTAAATTCAACAAACAGCTGCTTCCTTTGTGGACATAGAAATACATCTGTAAGGGCTTTATTGTGATCACTGTGCTGCTTTTGTAAATTCTGCTGGTATTTGTAAAGCTTTTTAGTGAAAATTGGTGCATTAAGTTAGATTTGATACTCATCAAGAAAAACAAAGGAAAACATTTTGCAGGATATCTTTGCTGACATTCTGAAGATGTGTTGATATTTGTAGTGGTCAGGAAATGCACTGCTAGATTAGAAAATTCCTGAAGTTTGGAGGTTTCAGAGATTCAGATTTCTGAGATTAGGATATGAGGCATCTTCAAATTACATCTGTAATTTTCTTTCAGCTTAGTTGGTAAAAGATTTTGATCTCTGGTGGTTTTGTGATTATGTTTAATACAGTAGATGGCAACTTTTTCTGGGGTCAACTGCATGGTATGTGGCATTTTCTAGCTGAGGACAGCTGATGATAAAACATGGCAACATAAAGCTTTGTAAAAGCTGCCAGAAAAAGAATAAAAAGCTTCTTTGTAATCAGACACAGCAGAAGGATAGCAGGGCTTAAAAGGAAGACAGCTCTTTGTGTATTGTATTAGTACCAGCACATATTAGTAAGTGAACTGTGTCTTTGCAGAAATCACAATATATTACTGTTTCAATGATTTTTATTGGTTGCACCTCAGAGAAGTTAATTCCAAAAAGTGCCACGACAAAAAAGAGGCAGGAGTGGTGCAAAGTAATTCTCCTTGAAAGTTCAGGAGACCGTTCAGACTCAGAAGATGAATTGTACTGATTTCAGTGGTTGTGGTTTGCTGCATCATGGGAAATGATTTCTTCTATTTTTCTAATTAGCAATTGCTGTAATCTGTGCAAACCTACCAAGCTTCTGTATATCTTTTGTTGAATATAACCACTTGTTTCATTTATCAAACTCAAAGTAGCAAGAACAGGCTGCTTGGAGAGTGAACAATCACACAAGGTTTTGGTGATAAAAGATCAGGGTGTGAAAGCATTTGTAGTTCTGGATGTCTAGGATGCACAGAGGCCTCTACAGGCATTTCTTTTTCTTCTGTTATCTCACTTTTCCACTAAAACTAACTCCCACCAGGCAGTACCATTTTCTCATGCAAGTAGATTTTTTCCTGTCCAAAGAAAAAAATCTCTCCTGACCAAAGAACCAAAACAGAGCTTGTCAGCTGTGGGGTTTTTGTTGTTTTTTGGGAGGCGTTTTTGTTTGGTTTTTTTTGTTTTGTTTTGTTTTATTAATTCAAAGTTGATTTATAAAACAATTATTGTATAATTGTGTAGGGCAAATGGATATTTAAAGATAATTTTTTTCTATTTTGTTTCATCTGAAATGGGTTTTTTGCCTCTCTGATTTTTGTATATGTGTGATATTTTCCTTTTCCTTTGATTTTGTTTTTCAGTAAACTGGAATTATCTTCTTTAATTTCCTCTTGTAAAATCATTTTGTCCCTGTAAAATTGAAAATTGGTTACAGAATCTGGTTCACTTATGTGTCATAAATCAGATAAGGTTTAACCAGTTTGAATCTACCTAATATACTTCTGAAGTTCATCAATGAAAACTGGCAAAAATTGTCCCTGATAGCTTTTCTCAGTATTCTGTTAAAAAAGCTACAAATTTATTTTAAGTGATTTCCAGTGTACCAATGTACTTCCAAAGGATTTAATTATAAAGTTATCAGCATGAAAGAGATGACTCAGATGTCCTGATTTTCGTCTCTAAAATGAAACTAGAATATTATATTAATAAAATACTATAAATAATCCTCAAAAAGCATGGGGACTTCTATACAGAGCTTGACATTGTCAATTATTATTCTATTATATCATACTTGTCAATTATCTTCTGAAATTAATAAAGCTACAATTCATGTTATATTAATTTAGATCTTAATTTTTTTCTAGTAGTTAAATATGTACATTGAAAACCTAACAATTTTACTCTACTTGGTTTCTACTCATTAAAAATATAAAAAAACACCTGCTAGGCTCCAGAATATTAATTTAATTAGTTCAATGGCATCAACTTTCTTTTTAACCTCATTCTTCAAAAGTTTTCTACGTATTTAGTTCTTCAATTAAAACATCATAAAAAGGAAGTGGAAATTTCAGTTTATATTACAAGGTTAGCATGATTATTACTGCTCATAGAGTATTACTCTTCCATGACTGTTTTTTCATATTTGAACTGAATATTTTTAGAATGTTCTGGACTAAGACCCATTTAATATTTTCTTGTGCAGAACATGAGAATTTTGCCATTCACAATAGCACAATGTCATTTATCATGAGGACTAGGAAGTTGCAGTCAAATAGAAATTTTAATTTAGCTATTGTACTTAGTTCCTGAATATCCTTAGAACTATAATTTTTTTAATTTCTTGGAAAATTATTTTCTGGAGCATGTAAGATTGTGCAGTGATGAAACATACTGAAGTAGAAAGCTAACTAGAGGCACTCACATCCAGCAGTAGTAGCTAACTCTGTCGAATCTTATTTATTTCACACTGTGCAGTAACCAAGAATATCATTCTGGAATTGAGAAAATTTGTTTAAGGAAATTGAGTTAAATAGAATACATTGTTTTGACAAATTGCCATTCTTTGACAAAGATATCTTATATCCAAGCTCTGATAATGTGACTGTGAGTGGACAGTTTTCCAGATGATCTACATTGTTCTATCCCTGGGATTACCAGATCTCATCTGTGTCCCATGAAACAAAACTAGCAAAGAATTTTATAACTGAACAAAAATCAGTGTGGTTCTGGGTCTCTTTCTGAAGTAAAGTGAATGTTCTGATAGGTTTCCAAACCATGGTTATTAATACTGAGATGAAAATGCATGCTTATACTGCTTTCACAATATATTAGTACCAGTTTTTTATGAGTAAGGCATAATGCATTTAAAGATCTTTAGTTCATTATTCTCTTGGGGCTGTTTTTTCCCCTTTATTTTTAAACAGTAAAGGAAGTATCTCTCTTGTCTTGGTTTACCCAGGCAAATACACAGATCAATAGTGCTTAGAAATTTCAGACACAAAACTACATCACCTCTTAATTCCGAATAAAACCTCTCTAAGCACAAGTACTTCCTATAAAAGAAAAAAACTTTCCAAACAGTATTAAGAGTAACAATGTGAAAAGCAAATCTTTAATCACGTGCACAAGTATGGCTCTGCATATGTGTCTGATTGATTTATTACAAATTTTAAAAGGTTAATTAATTAGTATATCTAGCAGGTACATCCAATAACAGAGTAGTTGCCCCAGAAACCCATCCTTGGGTCTGTCTCTTGGAGTTGTTCCAGGGGCTTCTTTGCCCTGTTTCTTGTTATATCTTCTAAGTTCTAGTGCAAAACAGAGTGTCCTTGTTAGACTTTGTCTTCTTGAGAATCAGACTAACCAGAATTTTGGAAAGTCTTAGGAAGGGTTAGCTAATTGTTTTAAATATGAGAGAAAGGGCAGGAAAACTACTACAAGCTGTATAACTATATATTAACAGTCTACTGTTAAAGCTATAAGTGTATGCAAAATATATAAAAAGCAAAAATCTTTAGCTATCACAAGGACATCTCATACTTGGATTATATCCAAAAGGCTATGCAAAGCTTCCAGTGAACTGAGATCACCATTCTGAAGGCTGCATACAGAATGGTCTAGGACTTGATTAAAATTGCAGCATAACATTAATATCCTTAACATTCTGTCCTTTTTTAGAATAAACGGTTTACCAAGTTACCAAACCATCTAAAAAATACTTTGTTTGATCATCTCTGTCCAAGGAAAAATTTTAGTATGGTCCAGCTTTTAGTAAGGAAGGATGCAGAAGTGTATGATGTGGAACTTAAACATCAGAAAGTTTATAGAATATATACAGGAAGGCACCATTTGTTCAGTGTCCTCTGTGTTGGTTATTATTTAGTGTTAGGTGCTGTAAAGCAAAATGCACGCTTACAGTGATAAATTTATGGCTTTCAATTCCTATGTTTTTTTATTATCTTTTAAAATGTAAATAGTTATCTAGTGCCTGTAGTGTGTGCAGAAAACAGTAAGAAGACCTTGGACAGAGTTCCAAAACCACAAAAACAGTGTTGCTATCCTAAAAATGCACTCTCCCAAATGCAGTGTTAGGAAATCTGAGATTATTGTAACATGGGTGGAATTCATAAAATACCAGGCTGAGGAGAAATATGTGTTGTGTAAATTGTGCTGTAAAGCCTAAGCATTTCTAGTCAGTGTTTTTTTTATAAGCATTAAGTTCTCAGAATGATTAAAATGAAGCCTAGATAACTCAGAAAATTACAAAAAAAGAGTGTGCAGTCAGCTTTCTCAGTTTGATTCCCATCTATTCCAAAGTGAATATTTTCAAAAGGATTTACTTCAGTGGGGAGGATGCAATGAGCTAAAGTATCAATTTAAAAAGCGTAGCTTGTTCTCACAAACCACTTGCATTCTCAGTGAGAAACAAAATATCCAGATTTAAATGGTTTGAATTCCTCTGAAGTCAGTAGAAAGGACCCAGTTGAAATAGAGTGATAAATATTCCTGAAGGACTCTGAAAAGCTTGTTTTGAAACCTAGGTAAGATGTCGAGCAGCACACCAGCCACAGGATTATCGGGAAGCACAGAAGAAGAAATGTGGGCTGTCTCCACACAGCCCTTGGGCACTGTTCAAGAAATGATGTGGAATAACTGTGCAGCATCAACTACTTCAGGCTCTTTCACTATAACTTATTCCTCTACTGACCAGGCTGACAGATGTCATCATCCACAACATCAGATGTAGATACAAAGCTATGCAACATTCATGCACCTTGCAAATTTGGGCCAGTAAAAAAAGTCAGATCTCTGCAGAAACACTGATACATGCCCAGCATGATGTGCACAAAGCCTGCACATAGCAGTCTCTTGCTGAATATCTAAGGTTTCTGACCATTAGTTTAACATATTTTACTCCTTGGTATGTGTCCTGGATTGATGCTAAAATTGTATCCCCATTAATCTGTTTAGCTCAGAAATAAGTGTTGTACCTTTAAAAACTGGATCTGAGAGTGAAGGAGATGCGGTGGGATGTCTGAGGTGGTTGTTTTCTAAACATAAAGATCAGAGTTTTCAGCTTTTCTTCACACACGGCTGTGTTGTCTGCAGTGCGGACGGTGAGAGAGAGCTCTCCTTTGCTTTTTGTTAGTTTTTGGCTAGCTGAGGCAGAGAAGTTCTCTGGACTGTGTTTTTTTTTTCCTTTTTCTTGGAACTGTTGAACCTGCTCTGGACTAAACACCCAAAGGGCCCCAGGAGCTCCCACCTGTGTCCCACCGGGCCTGGCCTGGGCCCGGCCTTTCCCAGCCCTGAGGGACCGACAGCAACTGAGCCGAGCTACAGCCACGGGAGAGACTTTCTGAATTTGGCATCTCTGCGGGGCACTGAGAGGTTTTGTTGTTCAGTGTTGTTCATTTGTTATGCTGGGGAGTGCTTTGACTGTTAAACTTTTTTCCACTTTCCTCCAAGGAAATTTTTTCTGTCCCAAACCAGCTGAGGGGAGGGGCAGTCCAGATTAGTTTTCTAGAGGGACTCCATCCAGAGGTTTTTTCCAAATTTGCCCTAAACCAGGACAGTATGACTTTCACCAGCTTGAAAGAATTGTACAGCTGCAGACCATCAGGCGACATGGGAAAACCTGTGTCACAGTATTCAATATATGGTAAGAGCTACTTTTTCCTGAGTTATACCTACCCTACAGGCTTTAAAAACCACCTTCAGTTCCTCCCTGAAAGATCGTATTTGATTTTTTTAATGAAAAGTTATCTGTCACAGGAACATGTTATATAACTCTGATAAACTTTAGATCATAAGGTGTTTATTCATGCCATTGTAGGAGATTATGATTATTATTAGAATACCTAAGGCTATATCAGATTTGATAAATCCACCTCTTTTCACTTTATATGAACTAATTAATTTAGCAGTAGGTAAAATTGCTCTCTCATCTTGTGGTGTGATATCATGTCACTCAACATGGACCATAGATTAGTTTTATTAAAAATAATTTGACTATCCAATACTGTCATTTAATTATAGAAGTAAGATCTAACTTGTCTTGAACACAGAGTGAATTATGGATGTTTTGTACATTAGCTGCTTCCTAGGTTTGAAAATTATCTTTACTAATTTTAAGAACCAAAGTACACAGTTGCTTCTGTCCTAGACCTGAAAATTATTTTTCAATGTTTTTTGTTTGTTTTGGTTTGTTTTTTTTGTTTTGTTATTTATCAGTGTGTCAGAAAGAGTTTTGAATAATGAGACTAGTATGGATGATACATTTATAGCTAGTTTTTGCTTTCAAAATGAAAAGAACAAGAAAACAAACTACACTGTGGAAAACATGTTTCAACATCTTCATTGGAAAATGTTACAGTTTTCCAAACTTGAGGTGCTGAGGCTGCATTTGTAAACTGTTAGCAGTCCCATATATCCAGTGGAGGGGATATGGTTCAAATCTCTGAATCAGAAATTAAAAATAAGCTATAAATAAACGTCTATTATGACATTAAAAGTCTCATGGAGACAGGTGAGAAGAAACTTAATCATCTACATTAATAAACAGATTATAATCTCCAAAAAGCTAAAGTTAGCAAAATTTTCAGGTGGATGCACTTTCCTCTTGTGAGCTACTGCTATGACGTGGCAATTCCACCACTGTAATACACCACAGCCTCCTAAGGACAATTCAAAGCCATTTAAAAAGGCTCAGTGCATAACATTGGATAAATGTATGGGTTTTATTACATTTTCAAAAGCACCCCCTGAGGAATAATCTTATGACACAACACTAGATATTTTTGCTACTATGAAGGAAAGCATCTCATGTACTGCAAAAGAAACTGCAACAATTTAAACCAGTTAGGTACTAATCCACAGATGAATAGCCTGTCCCTCTTTTGCCTATTGTCTGTGTGGCATGTAATGCTCCTGAAGCCTAAGAGGACTACCTGCATATATAAGAATATATGTGTTCTTACATATAATGCCAGAACACTTAAGATGGCAAAATCTCCTCAACAAAAAGATGCATTATTTTCCTAATCTTATACTTAGCACTAGTTTGCACAACATATATACCAGCCTGTACAATATACGTAAGATACAGAAAAAATATGCATATTCAGTGTGTGGTGTTACAGTTTTGAAGTGATGGTATTATTAGGTGGCAAAAAGTTATTTTCCACATATCACACTCTTTCTTTTGAAAACTCTTTACATTTGCTTTTGTTTTCCATTATTTAAGAATTTTTTCCCTTAGATTCAAATATTTTTATCTGATATTTTGTAGAAGATATAGTGATTTACAGATAACTATGTTATTTAATGACAAAACAAATGCTGTTTGGCCATGTATTTTCTAGAGTGTTCTTGTAGGAACGTTATTCTATTTTTAAGAGATACATTAAAATTTATATAAAGATAAATTATATGGACTGATTAATATCTAATCAAACCGCTTTTTATTTTTGTTAAACAAATGTATAAGGGATATTTTAGAAAAGACAACACAGCAAACCTTGTTAATTGAAGAGTAGGATCTAGTACCTGGCAGACATCCTTAAAAATTAATTCCTAGATCAGCTATGTTTTAATGACAGTTCACTGACAGTTCATGTCAGCTGTCAGCTGAAGTTATGGTTGGATGCTTTGCTTATGTTTGGATGCTTTGCTTCATCTCTCAGGGCTGTGGAAAAGGGAAGATTTACTCTCAGTTAAAATTTACATCGAGTGCCCAAGAGTGTTTGAATGAATGTGGGGAGTGTCTGGCCCACATTGTTTGCTCCCTTTTCAGGGAGAATGGAGCTCTTTGTGTCTGAGCACAAAGAGCAGGTCTGCAGAAGGAAATCAGAGAGTGCTGGTGGGTAAAGACTTCTGGGCTGTATTAGGGGAGTGTCACCAGCAGGCTGGGGAATGTGGTTCTTCCTCTGCTCAGCACTGGTGAGAAAACACCTGGAGGGCTGGTCCAGTTCTGGGCTTTCCATTCTGAGAGAGACACACACAGAGTGGAGCCAATCCAACAAAGGCTTCTAAGCTGGCTATGGACAAGAGCACAGGACATTGGAGGAGAGGGGGAAGGAGTGAGGCCACTTCAGCATTAATAGCTGAAGGCTTGTGAGGATGTTTCTACTGCCTATAACCACTGAAAGGGAAAGCTCAGGGAATGCAGAGGCAGCCTCCTTTCAGAGGTCCACAGCAGAGTGACAGGAGACAACAAACACAAACTGAAACACAGAAAATTCCAATTATTTTTTAATATTTTTTTAGACCATGAGAATTGCCAAAGACTAGAATGAGTGCCCAGACATGAGGTGAAAACTCCATATTTGGCAATAACCAAAATTTGACCAAAAAAGTGCCCAAACAATGCCATTTAATTGACCCTCCTTTGAGAAGAGCATTACTCAAGGTGACCTTCCAACCTAAATAATTTTGTCATTCAATGTGTCTTTCCTTGAACGTTTAGAAGGATTGTTACAATTCTTCAAAAAACAAATAAAAACCCAGCCAATCAATGAATCAACCAATCAAACAAAACAAACAAAAAAAAATCCCAACCCTCCCAATTACAGAATGGATTATCTTCCTGAAGCATGAATATATATGGGATATCCCTAAAAATCCTACTGTAACATACTGGGAACCATGGTAGTAGTGAAAGCACAATATGTGGGAATAAAAAAATGAAAGTATACAAAAATTCAGGATATTTTCTATCCCTTGCCTCCATTCCTTTTGAATCATATCACAGTTCTTCAGTGTTTGTATTTTACTTGCAAGCATTTCCTACTGGCTAGCTAAAATTTACTTAAGAAAATCTCTTCAGTATCCAGCTCTGCACTCAAGGACCCTCCAATTTCCAGCCAGGATTAAGACGAAACACTAGGAGTAATGATCTTTAATGACCATAGCTTGAGAGGAGTACTTAGAACAGAGCTCTATCTCTGTAGACCAAATCAGCGATTGAAAACTTTATTTAAGAAACTGATGGGGAGTAGATTTACCATTCTAACTGTAGTGTCTGTGTCAGTTTCTTAAATTGAGTTTTGAGGAGCTGATTTAGCCCAAGGAAATGGAGAAATCTGGTTGAAGTGTCTCTTGGGGCTGCTTATACTAAATTTTTTGCTTGTGTTTAGTGCTAATGCAGAATTAGACGAACTCCACTGTCAAGATGTTAGAAGGTCGATGCTTTTATTACTTGGAATTGGGAAGTTGGTACACACAATAGAACAGTCACAAGGAGAAAAGTGATACAACAAGCTCTTTGATTTCCTGGTGCTGAGGAATATAGGAAAATGCTGTGAATTCAAAGAAGCAGAGTTCATTTTTTAAGTCAAGGAATAAACAGAGCTTATCTGATTTATTAAATTTAAGTAAAAAATATTTTCAAGGAACTGTATATCTACCCAATGGAAAAATATATAAATTTCAATAAATAATTCATTTTTTCAGAATCTATAGAATCACTTCACTGTGAAAAGCCAGCAATGTACCACATGTGCTTTGTCTTTTTCTTTGGAATAAAATTCTCATAAAATACTTATGATAGGGGTCTCTTGTTTACAGAAAGACACATAATTTTTACATCATTGCAGATATGTTTTCCTTTCTAAGGAAAAACATTAGAAGTATTAATATTTCTCTGAATTCCCAGGATCACAGCAGTTTTGTACAACGTGCATTAGTGAAATTCTGATTTCGCTGGGAGTTGCATTTGCCCAGAGAATGCAGCAGTAAAGCCCTATATGCTTCCAATCTAAAATAAATGCTTTAATTTAATCTGAAAGGTGAATCTATAAAGTATTATTACATTAAAGGCATACATTCCTTAAATAAAAAAAGAACCTAATCTCAAAAATGGATGGCAGATTTAAGAATGAAAATAAAGATTACATGGTTAAGTCCTCAAGGGTTAGAAAATGACTAACTCCTTGGTTCTGCCCTAGTGCACCTCAGCACTGCAGTAGAGTATTAATTACACAGTTTTTTATCACCTGGGCTGAGTGCACAGCATCCTGTAAAACTTCATCATTAAGCCCTCATGTATTTTTCAGTCTTTTAACCTGCAGAGACTTACAGCTTAATCCAAGATAACTTCAGAATTTCTTTCTTTTTTTTAATTTTTTTTTTGTACTGGAAATAATTCCATTAAATTAATGGCACTTTCACAGCATGTGAGATTAAATTTGTTACACAGAGACCAGACATTCAGATAAACACTTCCCAAGTCATGACTATGTCATAGATATCTGAACCCATTAATATATCTTTCCTATTGATGGTGATATAGGTATTTTTTCATTCTGGGTATGGTTTTCCTGCTGATTTTGATAAATATACTGTGATTCCTTAGCACACTGAAGTGAATGTCATGAGACTAAATTTAATGTTGTCAAAACAATTTTTATTCTGACCTACCCATTAGACATACTGCAAAAAAAGGGAAATTATGTCCAGAGAGAAATTTCAGTAGTTAACAATCATATTGGAAAGAAATATGAAATGATGTTATGCTGTAATCTGTTCTGGGTCCAATGCTGATATATTTTAATTAATTATTGGCTGAAACTCATTCAGTGAATGACTGACAAGAGGAAAGGCTTGTTACTATATGATACTGAGAGATTGCAAGAACATTTGAGGAAAGGACTGGCATTCAAAATCACCTTGAGAAACCTTAGATTTGTCCTGTAAAGTGCTATTCAGCAAGGAGAAAGTTGAGAAGTACAGGTGTGCTGGAATTACTAAACACACAAACACAGTATGGGTAACAAAAATCTGGATATTGCTCTCTCACAAAGAAGGGGAAAGTTATTACAGCACAAACTTTCTCTAGTGTTGGCAGGGTTTCAACTCAAAAGACTTCAAGAAAAACTGTGGACTAGAAAGAACAGGTGTCTGAAAATGAGACCTGTGAAGAAGCACAGAAGGAATTGGGGTTTCCTGGCTCAGAAGCCTGGGAGCAGGACTGGAATGAAGTGAGTACCCTCTTTCCCTGCCTTTTACAGGGGTACATCATCACTGGCCCAGGAACTCAACTGCGTTGCACAGACATTGCAAAGACACAAATTAGATCCTGGGGGAGAAAGTGTCTGAAGCCAAGGGAGAGGAAAAACACTGGAGAGACCGGACTGGGGAGTCTGTGTGACTTATTGTTACTGGCTTTTAAGAACAAAATAGACTAAGTTCTGTCATGTATTCATGCATATTTAGGCTGATGACATGGACTAATTGACCTACTGAGCCATTCATCAGTGTGAATCTATGATTGTAATAACCCAAAACACGGTTCTGGGAATATATAATATTTATAAATATGTAACACTAATCACCAGTCATCCCACTGAGATTTGATATATTTAATATAATAATTGGAAGTACCCAACATGTAAACCATGAACATAACTGAATTTAAATATGAGACTTTTCCCTGGAGCTTTCTAAGAGATATGAGCAGTTTTATTGTAAGAAAAAGGAACCTTGTTTATAGAAGTAATTTTAAGGGAACGACTATAAAAATTGTCTTCTTTCTTAAGTTCCCAGCTCTTGACAGGGTAATTCATATATTATTGCACAGGCCATGCAGTGGAACTCTTGAAACAGAGTATGACATGTAAAAGCTGGAATACATTTCTCTGGCTTTGGCTGTCTACTTCTGAGCTAGCTGCCTATGGAGCAATGGAGCTGAAAAGGCACTGTGAGGGTGTGAGTAATCTCAAAAGATGTGGAGGTTTCCTTCAATATGAGGTGAATCATGCCTTACAATCCTTTGGCTTTAGAGCAGCTCAAGATATGAAACTAAAGGTACATATCTGCATTCAGTTCAGTTCTATTTACTTAAGAAATAAAACCAGAAGTGTGGATATCCTGGAGTACGAAGAAATCAGATTAAAAATAAATAATTATATGTATATATGTATATATAAAACCTGTGAGGCAGCTGAATGTTTTCTGCAGATAGATGTGCTAAAAAAGCACTTCAACTAGAAATAAGCGGTGTTAGAGCAAATATTTGATAAGTTGGAAATTCCCTCATGAATAATAAAAAAAATTGTTTTAGTTAAATATATAATGTGGCTTTTCCTTTGGAAGAACACTGAAATTCTACTTGAAAATTAAGAAGATTATTCACTTTGACACATATGTATGATTCCAAACTAGATTTCAAACTCCTGAAGCTTTTTGGAAGCTTGGCCTTAAACAGCTATGAACTCATGCAGTATGAGAAATTTGAGGACTCTGAGACAAAGTTCCCGGGGGCTTGCAATACTAGAAAATTGATATCTGAATTATTCAACTAAATAGCTGATTTATGGGTTTCTGTGACCTCCAGGAACTGTGGCAGTGCTGTAGGCAGTACCCAGGATTCAGACATCATTTTGCTATGTACATGTTTGGATTAAATATCCAAACGTCAAAACTTCCCTATTGGAACACCAAGTTCTTTGAAAAGTATCTTATATCCCACCCCAAAACAGGAAAGAAGACAAGAGATACTGGATGCATAATAATATCAAAGTTTTCTATGGAATTTTTGTTTGGCAGAACAGCGTTGATAAAATATATTTTTTTTGGCAGCTAACTTTTACCTAATTCTTTAAGGAGGAGTTGGTTTGCAAACTGAAACTACAGATTGAATAAAAGAAGACAACATAGAAATTTAATATATCTGATTTTTGTTGGGTGTTCTTTTTTGATAGCACTGTCTTGATCACAGATGTTAAAAATTGCCACAAAGAAAGCAAAGACATGAATTATCAGTTATCAAAAGTCTCAGATAGAGAAAAAAAGCAACAAAAATGAAAAATGCTGGGACCAGAATTAGCTTGTGTCATGGAGCATGTTTAGTTCATGTATTATTCAGAATATTAGACTATGGTATCACTTGATTTAAATCTGCCTGCAAATAAAATGGTCCTTGATACAGTCTAGATTTTGCAAAGGTGAGCTAACCTGTAATTAATTTAGTCTGTGCTAAGTGAGACAGGTAGAAGTGAGACATGTGTAGAAGTTCAGCTTTCTTTGTACCAACTTGAAACTTATTTTCCTATTTTCAAATTTCAGAAGAAAATTTCCATAACTGTTAAGTCCTGATTTGCTACTCATTACTATTCCACTTCTTATCTGCTATCATACTAGTTGTTGCCTTTTTCTGAATCAGTCCAATTTCGACTTCCTCTGCTACCAGCTGTGAGTATCAGCCTATAATCATGCAACATACCAATGATTGTATTAGATCCAGTGGTTCTTGATCCCTGCACAGAATTCATATGCTTTTGAAATATCAGCTATTTCTCACTTCAAATTAGATATTAATTGTTAGACTAACATGTAATACGTCCCCCTGATAACAAGCAGATTAAAGTTTATGATTCCTGTTCTGTGTGCAAAGGTCATGTTCTGTTCAATAATACAACTCTCTAAATCGGTCTTTAATGGCAGTGTTTGCTCAGTACTCATGAACACTTTCATGGGATCTCTGGATATAATTCTGTGCAGTGAAGCTTCTGATATTACCGCTGACTGATGAATTGAATAATCATACTTTGTATTTTCTAGTGAAATTTAGCTATTACTTTCTTAGAAGTGTATTATACCTCTGATTAATACAGAGCAATGTATATTCATTTGTTTTAAATAAAAATGTAACAATGTCTTTCATCATCAAGAGCCTATCTGAAACATTTTCATTCATTATATTAAGGTTTTTTAAAATATAGTTATAAAAATATAAACAGTATGGAATCTGTGAAAAGTGTTTCTGATTGTATTATTATTATTACTGGCAAGTCATAGTCAAAGATAACTTTATTTATCTGAGCTCAGAGTTAGAAACCTATTTTTAATAATCTATCAAGATAATGAACCTGTTTCCTTATTTTAGGATACACGAAAAGTATAAAGCTTACTGAATATAGTTACTAACAACTTCCCTGATGCAAATGTGTAGTTCAAATCATCATAGTTGGATCACTAAAAAGAAATCTAGAGTTTATTGGTGAAACACTTTAAAATGAGATTTCTGATTTTGCTACATTCACTTTAGTAATATTTGAGTATAGGAGTATATGTGTGCCTAGAAACTACAGGTCTGATAAAATTGCAATCTGACGCTTAGGAAACTTCGCAAGCACAGAATATTCTGAGGAGGAAGGACCCACAAGGATCATTGAGTCCAGCTCTCAGGGGAATGGGCCCTATAGGGATTGACCTTGATGTTACTAGCACTGTGTTCTAAACAACTGAGCTGTCAAAACTCAAAGAAGAGGAAGGTTACACATCATATAAAGAAGTATATTGCATATGCCATATGCACACTGGAAACAGAGAAGAAGGACAAAAAGACACCCCAATATTGGTATATAAAGTCTCCTCTAGCACAACTAAATTCAGAGCAGAATCTTCACCATTCAGCTTTCCTTTCAACACCATTAGTACCATACTGAGTATGCAATATTTTGTCAGAATCTAGAATACAACTTATAGATACCCCTGTAATCAGGAAATTGTATATTAAAACAAGTAAATTCTAATTCTATTTTGACTGATCCAGACCCTGGATACTACAGTTGCTCTAATGAATATTTAGTTTTATAATCTCTACTGAAATTCCATCTATCTTCTAGTCATTATGATAATTATATTACAAACTGACATGTTAGTTATTCCAGCATGTTGGCTCATATTAACTAAACTACTCAAAGAGGAAAAATTTCTCTTGTGACATTGAAATTCAATGTGAGTTCACAGCTTAGATGTATATGTCTTGGTTAGCTTTAATTTAACCAATTTTACTTAGCAATATTCATTAAGAAGATGAACACATGTTACCTGCAATTAAAATGATATTTTTAGGTCACACTTCATTTTCTACTTCCTTTGCTCTGGCGTGTAGTATAATACTACTCTTTTCCTGGTAGAAAGGACTTCTGAAACAATTTTATGTATTTGAACTTGGCAGAGAGGAAGCAGAAGGCCTCATGTTTTGTCATTTCTCTTTCATTATCCTTTTCTTGAAAGCCATCCACCAAGGCAGAAGTAACAGATTTTGAATAGCATGAAGTAGTCTCATTAACCAGTGAAAAAAGAGGGAAAAAAAAAAAGGAAGAAAGTGGGGAATACTGAGTTATCATGATAATGCTTATGTACAACAAAACATGAATTGCAGGAGTGTAAGAAACTGATTTCAGGGTTTTCAAGTGTGCAACACTTCAGCTTCCCAGTAGAGTACAGAGGTTGTGAACAGAGTTATATGGTTACCATGTAAACTTCTGCAAACATTTCCTAGACTTTCTGGGTTGATTGTCAACTACAGGGATTAAAGTGATGCTACAGATAATGTTGCAGAAAAGTCCATTGCAGTCCTGCGCAGATTCACACAGGCCAACATTTTTTCCCAATTTATTTATCGGTATGGTTTCCAAACTTGCCTCCTCTGGTACATCAAGATCTTAAAATGCATTTCTATTGTCATTGTTATTTTTAAACATTTTTTGATCCCTCTGGAAGATTGTTTCTAGTGTTCTTTTATAGGATTTAAACTAGATGTTTCTGGCTTTAGATGCTGTGTTCATTTATTTTTACTTGCTAGAAAAAGCCCTCTAAGCTCTTGAGCCATTTTTTCAAAAGACAATAATAAATTTGACTTGAACATAGACATGCTAAAAGGCTTAGTTTGCAAAGTCTTGACCTTGCATACTTTGTCATCTAAACCCCTAAGCTTTATTGGTAAAGGCTGTTAATGCCACAGCAATATTCAGTTCAGAATTTAATTTAATATTTCTTTCTTTGGGCACAATTCAATGAAACAAGTGAAATTAATCTGAAGTAATGTAACTCACAATAGCAGGTGAGAATATTCCCTTATTATTTAGCAGTATCCAGAAAACCAGGAGGGTGACTAATAAATGGGATGAAATCAATTCTTTCTTTCTGCCCATCCTTTTGTACTTCACAGAGTGTGCACATTCCAGACAGAATGATGCAGTGCAAGGGGACTGAGCTAGCATGGGTTACTATGACTTGCAGCCAGAATATTTGATCATCCATTTGTGTAGCATTAGTTTTCTTGACATCATTTTGCTTCTTGAAGCTGTACTGTACTTTGCCCTAATGCTTTTTCAGAAGTTTCCTGAGAAGAGGGAAGCTTAATAAAGAATTTTCATTCTACTTGCATTAACTTTTTTGTTTTTTGAGGCAAGGTTTTTTGGGGGGTTTGGTTTGTTCTTTTTTGATTGGGTTTTCCTTTTCACCAGCTGAAAATTAAAAATTCTTATCTTCATGCATCTAAAAACCTTAAAAAATACAATAGAATTCAATCAATTGAGTCCAGGCAGTTATATCAAGTCTAAAACCAAAATAAACAAGAAGAATTCAGAAACACCTTTTCCCCACTGTATCTGGGCTAGATGAAGATGTCCCCACTTCCACTGTGTATTAGAAGTTACCACTTGGATGTGTCATTTAGTTTTGACTAAATGACACATCAATGCTACCATTATCAGTCAGTTTAACAAAGAACAACTAGTTACATTATTTAAACCTCTCTGCATCTCTTAAACAACAAAGAGGTGAAGTGCTTCACAAGGATATAATAAACTTTGGCAGATGTTTGGATGATGGAATATACTTGGGCAGCTGAGATCCATGTGGTATAATTGTATCTGAAAAGTATGGTTAAGCAAAGCTGGTCAACATCATTAAGCCTGGCAGTCGAATTATGAAAGGATGCAGCCTTGATCAGAATCAGTCTTTTGATTGTACAGGAAATAAGCATGTCTAGATTGCTGTGACTAGTTACCAGCTTCTACCAACCAGTAGTACAATCAGTTTCCTAGAGTCCTGACTTGACCATTGATAGTTTATTTAGCATGCTAATTTGTTGCCAAATTATAGTGGTTTTATGGTGGCTTCCTACAGTCTATTCCTATTTCCAGTTCTTGCTTTTCCCTTGTGCTACTTCACTCGGGACTGAATGCCTTCCTCTTAGATATATCTCAAATCCCAGCTCCTCACAGGCCTGCTGTCCTACCCTTTAACCAGGATGCCAGCCTAGAATTTACAGTTTTAGGCCTACCCTGCATCTACTTTTGATTATCTCCCTTGGGCAGTGTGTTGAGACTCGCTCCATGGGCTGGAGCTCTCTGCCTCATCACTTCACTGGTGTGCTCACTGGCCCTCACTACCCAAGCTGGTGCCATCTGATGTCTGCAAGGTGTTAGACACTCTAAAAGAGTGGGGGAACTCACCTGTATGTGCTTTCCTCTAGTCTCTAGAGTAGATAGTGAATTGCTCAAAATTGACATTTCATATAACAGTTACTCATCTAAGATTTTTTATTAAATCTAGCGCTTTTCTGATTAAAAACTTTTGACATTCCGTGTTTGTTTTCTGGGATTCATGGATAATTAGCACATTTGTGCTAACACCTGAATATTCTTTAGATTTCTCTTAGATTCTATGGGATGTTTAATTAAAAGATCAAGAAAACTTTTATTAGAGCAACTCAGAGAAAATCTTTAGAGTATTTACATAACGTGAAATTGGATTCTTGTCAGCAGATCATGCAAGTGTTTTTGTGAAATTAACCCATTTTTTACAGGCCTTCACCTAATTATTCTTATGATGGCAACTAAGATAAATTAAAATGTTGTGTTTTAAAAATTACATCAAATTTTGTTTTGTACAATATTTTAATCTCATGTTGATGATCAATCACATTTGGTGATTATTCACCAAATATTTTCCTTTTCAATATTTTTAAAGCTGCCCTTTATGAAAACATGGTCTATAGATTTCCTGTTGTATTGCCTCAATTTCCCACTGTATTCTTAGAAAAAACCTTTTTTTTGTTGGTTGTTTTCACATGTTTAATGATGACACAACAATCTGGAAAACCTGAAAAAGAAAACACATTGAGAATTGCCTCCTCCACTTTCCTAATTTTTGCTATGAAGTCAGCAGATTGGTGCCTTTATAAAGTGACTAATTTGAATTTCCTGTGGCCTGATTCTACATGCAAACTATGTAGTAGTTGCATCTCTGACACTGCAGCTCTGTGATATGTCTATCGTTTGGTGCAGCACAAGAAATAGCGGTGTTTTCACATTTACTGAAGAGAAGAGCATGTGATTCTGAAACTTCACCTGTGTTAGGTAGTGCTGTTTTATCTGAATAAAACTATATTGTATTTACGTTCATGATCTCCTGTTTCGGTAGAATAATATTATTTTCACATTTTTTCTTTGTGGGGAAGTGAGAATTGTGCAGGATTGCCATGACATATAAAAGCCTACTGTATTTTGATGGGTATTTAAATCCATTAAAAAAATCAGTATTAAAAAGACTTCAAGTGATTAGATTTGTGACAAAGAATGGATCTGAACCAGCCTCCCAGAATGCAGCTTGGTGATTTAACCATTTGATAGGTTTTATTCTCAAAAGGGACTTTCCAGGAATAATCTCAGATTCTACAAATGTATTTGTTATACTTTACTACTACCTTTAGATTAAAACAGAAACAGATCTGTGCAGAAAATCACACCCATTGTTTATTGAAAGAGAATTATTATTTTCTTTTTAATGGAATATTAACCAAGACAGTTACTGGGTTTTCTTTCAGAGTGCAGGTCATATCTCTGGGGTTTTATTCCTCTGCCAATACAACCATTGCAGTGACACAGTCTTTGACAATCTACCTTGCTTATAGAATTTCAAAGCACATATTTCTAAAATAAAATCGTGTTATGTCCAGAGATACCACATACAATTATCAGTGACTTCTACTGAGGTTTGAACACATGTAGCTAAAGGGAATATTTAGGTTTAAGAACACATAGATTATATGTGTTCTTATATTATATTATATTATATGTTACAGATCTTGTACTACCTGTTTTTTTTAAACTAGCTGTAGATGACATTGATGAGATTGATGGAGACATACATTTAATTGATACTTTCAGAAAAGAATTTCTACTAGATTGTGTAGAGATGAAGTTGAATAACAAAATTAATTTGTAAATAGAAGGAAAAATTATTTTCAAAGTCTTAGATTTCATAATTTCATAGACTAAAATATTTGGACGTCATTTAGATGCATTTTAATGAATTGAAACTTAAATAAATTTTCACTGTTGCTTATTTCTTCTATCTTCAGATAGGTTCTGATTGTCTTAGTTTTGCTCTCATCATCACACTGCTCAGATAATAGCATCCTGTTTAATTGCTAATTATTCTTTGCAATTCTGTTTAGACAGTTTAATTATTTTGTTCATTGATTTAATAACAACATTTGAATCCTTATATTTTCAAAGAACTTTTGAATTAATGAATACCATGGGATATATAGTGGGAGTAATAAAATGATAGGCAGGGAAATCCAGACAGGAAAGTGACTTGATTCTGACAAATTAGGACTAGAGAGTTTTCTATTCCAACTTTGGTTTTGGGCCATTAGACCAAATCCTATATTCCTTAGTTTTCTTAATGAGGATTCAAGATTAGAATTTGCTTTAGTTAACAGTAGTCTAGAAGTTTCTTTCAAAAGACAAAGATGAGAATAACTTATTAATTTTATATATTAACAATAGATACAAATGAAAGAGGAACAGATCCAAAATGTATTTTAGGCAATTAGAAGCCTTCTTTCCATGAGTCTGATTGAGCTGGGAATTAAGCTCTTAATGCAATTTTGATCACTTTTTATGGTGTTATAAGTGAAATGCTTTTAGAAAAGTACATTTTGTACAGGATGTTTTGACCTATTTTTAAATTCTCACCTCCAAGAATTTCAGTGAATGCATAACTATTTCATATTGAACATTTCTAGATTATTGTCACTAATGGGTAGAGAGATATAAAAATAAATAAATTGTTCTCTCTGCTAATCATAGAAGAATTAGCTTTGTTCCAAAAGGGAAAATACAGTTAGAATTTATTATAATATTTTTGACAAAATATTTTCCAGAGAAAAGTCTTTCTTAAGAAAAACCCGGAAAACCTCAAACCACAGCCTAATTTACTACTTTCTATTTGTGAGTTATCTCATTTAGGTCCATGTCAGACAACCACATTGCATTTTAAGCGGTCAAATTACTTGAAAAACATGTCATTGTAAGTATACCCAGGTTTTGTAAACTCTTCTGTGCAATACGCAGAAGAATGTTCCTTCAGTAGAACCCAGAGTTCAAAGAAGAGCAGTTTTCTAGATCAAGACTATTTAATACTCTATGTTGCTAATAATCAATTTTATATATTATTAGTCTGGGGCTACGAATGACAGTTGCCAGCCCACAGGCTTCTAGACCGCAGATTCATCTTCTTCCAAGTAAACCACAACACTGAATCTGTGTCACAGATACTCAGAGCATATAAAAACTTTCTCCTCTGGTGGTAGTGTCACCACCAGAAACAATTCCCACCCCTCCTTCCTGGTGAGCAGTTCAGTTCCATCTGTGGCACTGGATAACAAATGAATTGTGTTTGTTCCCAGTTCTAACTGGATGTATGAAAACTCTTGCTAGGGAGGAAATGAGAATAATAAGCAATGTTTTCCCATTCTGGATCAATTACTTGCTATATTTACAAGGCAAATTTAACAACCCACTCAAGATGTAAACTATTGAAGTAACCTCCATGTTGCACACAGTTTTCTCAATTGCACACCACCACAGCAACCTAAAAATTATTTAAGTACCACCAGTGAAAAATGTCACATGAAGGGTTCAAAAGGAATTCCAAGTGTAATTTCCTTCTTTTTTTTTTTAAACTGTCCTCTATTTTTAGATAAAGACATGGATTTTTTTTTTTCTTTTATTGAAATACATCTCATAGTTCTTATTTTGGTATGCATAGATATTGCCAGACATCTGTTGCTGAATTTTCATCCTCTAAAAAATCTTCTGCATTTCTCAGAATTGTATGAATTTTGGTGACAAATGTAAAGACATTAAAAAAATTAAATGAAATGCAGCTTCTGACAATTTTAATAGTTTTTCCAAGTTACAGAGGTGTATTCATGAGATCTAAGAGAAAAGTTCTAAATTGATAAAGCTGGATTTTTTTTGTCTTGATATTTTACAGGATGTGTTGATGGGTCAGAAATCTGATGTTTGTTCGGTAGGTTTTTTTTTGTTTGCTATAAAATCCCTGATTTATGAAGGGATTAATGGAATCATGGTTACATGTTGTCTTTTCCAGAATTTATAGAAAGTGAGGAACACTCCTGTTGCCCGATCCAGGAAGTTGTTTTCCACCTAGGCAGTTTGCTTCCTTCCATGGTACTATCAGGTGTGCTGACATCGTGCTGGTCCCAGCCCCATCCTGAGCATCCTTGTACAGTCCAGACTTTTGCTGCATGGCAGCAAGGCATCGTCAGTTGTATAACATGAGTAAAACATTAACTCACTGTAGCAAACTTTAGAAAGAGGGGATAATTTAGCTTTTTTTCAATGTTTCTTTTCATTCTAATTGCCCTTCTACCTACCAAAGAGGAACATCTGGCAACTCTGCCTAAAGAATAAAAATATGTTTAGATATAGGGTTTTGCTCTTCACCTCTATCTGAAAGGGACTATAAAATCCATTTTCTATAGGTCTTAGAGTCACTTGAGGATCAATTGGAGGTCTTTAAGAACCAGATTTTAAATAAATGCTTACCAGGGTTATATGTAGCCCAGGATGTGGATGGGAGCAAAGACTTTGCAGCTGGTAGGAATATGCATGAAATCTGCTGGAGCTAATGACATTTCCTCTTGTTAAGTATAAGTACCACTCTTTAGGCTCCCACAAGTATCAACATATATTATAAAACAAGCAACATTAGTGCATTTGTAAGGACACAATAAGTCTGACATTTTAAGGATTTACAGGTTTGTTTTGTTCACTTAGGAGGTTTTGGTCTGTTGGAGCCAGAAGCCTTGTGCTGGAGTCACCCTATAATTGACAAATTCTCTCTCTCCCACACCAAACCTAAGATAATAAAAAGGCAAATCATCCTTGTGAGACGAGGGTTTAGCACTAGCAGCAGGCAGAGACCAGATGCAGGTGCTCCAACTTCTGTGATCATTTGGGGAACGTTACTGAGCTACTCCTAAGATTAATGCTGCTTCATTCTGCAAGGTGACAGAGCTAGCAAATTACTGACACAAAAGCACATTTGAGTGACAAAACCTGCTGGAATGGTGCTTTCTGCACAAGCCTCACAGGCAGAACTAGGATGTGAGGTGCAGTAAAATGCTTTATAGCGCATTTGTAGCTGGTCTGATGTAACAATTATATTTAAGTGCTTCCTTAGTTCTAATTTTTCAATTGTTGCTTTTCTTATACTTATTTTTTTGTCAGAACAGTTGCATGCATTCAGATAAGAGAGTCAGCCTTCACAGTCCATTTTGTGAGAGGTTCAAGATTCCAAACTTACCTTCTGAACTGAGGGTTGTCTGTACCCTTCCTATGAGGATGAACAGCATGTTGGCATAAGCACACTAATACAGAGAAAAATTATTATGCTCATTAACATACTTTCTGGATTATTCTTCAGAGAGCTGAAATTAATTGCTCTTCTGTCATACCACTCCTTGAAAAAAACCCACAACAGTTACCAGGTTATATTATTAAAATTTTTAACTGATTATGTCTTTGTAATTTTTTCCATCTTATAACTCATTTTATGACAATGCTTCAGTAAGGGAAAAAACTCTGCCATTATATCAAGCTTAATTATATGCCTTCTACAGGAATGAAAGCAAAAAAGACTGTCGCAATGAAATAATAAAAGAACCACATATCATCTTTCTGTGAAAAAGGAAGTAGCTCTACTAAATTGTTTAAGAAGCGTCTCTCCTTATTTAGGAAAGATTTACAGAGATTTAATAGTACTGGGGAAGTAAGGATGAATTTAAGAGTATGAGTACTACAGAAAATTTTCAAAAGCTTATCAGTTGTTGCTTAAAGCTAGAGAGAAAGCATGCACAAATGAGCTGAGGGGAAAAAATGTTCCTCAGGATTTGTAACTCGAGAATTTGTCACACAGTATTGGTTATTTCCAAAGAAATGCCTAGAATGTGACCTTATTTTACTCTTCAGTCACTGCATTTGGAAAATGACTTTTTTTAAAATCTACTTCATAGTTTTTTTGAAATTACCAAAACCTAACAAGCAAAAGTTCTTGATTTTTTTTAAATCTCAAAAATTAATAATATTTTCCATATCCCAGACACCTGATATTTCCATGAAGTATAGCAACGTATTAATAAGTTACAGTAGTACAGAACCTTCACCAAAATGTGTGGCAGTTACTCATCACCTGAGAACTGCCTAAAGACATGTTCTAGCACAAGATTATATACCACTTTTTAATTTTATTAGTTTCAGATTAATTAATTAATTCATTCATTCATTAAATTTAAATAAAATTAATTAATTTAAAATTAATTAGGTCAATCTTTTAGTATACAATCTGTTTTTAAATTAATCTGAATACAATGTTAACTTTTTCCATTCCAGGATAAAGCATCTTGAAATAATTAAATTATTATATTAAAATTTTCAATATTAATATGTGTTCCATATTTGCACAAGGTTTTGCACAGTGAGGTATTTTTCCATTCATAGGGCTCCTTTTTTCTACTGAAAACCAAATATAAAATGTAGCATTTTTTTTGTTTGATATCAGAGTACTTCATAAGTGATTCTATTAGAATGTCTTTGAAAATAATGAACTGGACCTTGTATTCTCAGCAACTAATTATAACATTTGCTTCATATTTCATATGTATCTGTTCTCAGAGTATATTACTGCGGTATTTTTTACCCCAGCTGACTTTTCCCCACACAGAAATTAAAAGAATAAACCCCATAAATTTCAATAGCCCTGCGTGTTCAGCTTAATGAATAATACGAAATTTTCAGTGCTGTGCAACACAGAAGTGGTTTGAAACCCAGTAGGAATACATTCTAGGCACATGGTTTACTATTGTCTTTTTATCATTTTGGAGATGCTTGATTCTGTATGAGTCCAGGATTGTGCACCAATCAACAAAGTCTAGATGTCTTCAAAGGCAACTCTCTCATGGAAATGGTTTACCAAAGACCACTGTAATTTCTCAGAAAAGTAGAGGATTAGAGGATAATAACAAGCTGCAAAGAGAATTCAAAGAATTAACCATTGTATGCAAACTCAGACATTCACCATGAATGAATATCTATCAAGCACTGTAAAGCCAGTAAATAATTTCATATTAGCCCAGGAGACTTGGTTGGGTTGTGCTGGTGTTTTAACAGTTTCTTTCTTCTCTCTGTAACATGTTCTATATCACTAGGGAATCTGTCTGTGTCTTGCATTTTGGTATGGAGTAAAAAGATGTTTTCATTTTCTAAAATCAGCTTTGCTTTTATGGGCTTCTGCTAAGTCCTCCATTTATAGATTGATGCTTTCATCCAGCTTCATGAAGTTTTTAAGAATCATGATGTGTTTAACCCAAAACAATACAAAGCCATTAGCCACAGATATAAGCTATGAAGGTAAAACATGACTGTCAGTGCTTTTATGACCATTTTGTTCTACCTTGCGCTGTGCTCCAGAACTGCTGTCACAAATTCAGCCTCTCTGCTGTCACTAAGCAATTCCATTTCATTCCATATAGCAGCCTTATACTGATCTCATCATTGAAATCTCCGGCTGTTTTCCAGCAGTGACTAAAACAAAATGATGGATTTCTGTGATGTGTTGTTTGTTTCCTTTCCTATTTGGAGGAGGAAGGTGTGGGTGCAAAGTAAGTTTTTGATCTCTATTTGTGTATAAAATCAACTTAATTGCATATAATAAGACATACTGTGTATTTTTCTGGTTTTAGGATGCTTGACCAAAGCTGTAAAACTTTTTTGACCTTGGAATTTACAGCTTGCTATATTGTTTTTTCCAAAGGAAAACAGTCCTGCTTTGACACAAGGTTATTTTTTGAAATAACCTACATCTTTTTCCTAGGTTCTGTTCTGTGCCAAGGTGACAATCCTGCTCCATTAATTACTCAAAGTAACTCTGCTAAAAACAGACTTTAAAAGATATTATGGACAAACTGGACAAAACAGGAGGCTTTGCCCAGTTTTATAGCGGATGCAGAAAACTGCATCCCTATTCAAACTCGCTGTCAGCAGTTCTGAAATTACAGGCATATAATTTTTAAAGCACACTTGAACTTACACATATTATTGCTGATATTCTGCCTGTTTCCCTGAGAATGGTGGTTTTATGAAAATCTGGAGAATTTTGTAATAGTTTAAGCCAGTACAGAACACATTCAAAATGCAGTATGTGACTGGGCTCCTAAGTTCATTATACTTTAGAAAAATATTGTTAATGTTGCCTATGCCCACATACAGTACAGTTTTCAAAGAAGACTAGAAACATTGTGGAAAATTACAAGGAGATGGTGTGAACTTGTTTCAATCAGCCGGTTCTAAATCTTTACTTTGAGGACAAAAAAACTCCAAGGGCCTTTTTTCTCTTAAAATATGTTGATTGCAATTAAATAGAAAGAGAAACTTCAGACATGGAGGCGTCAATCTGATTTCAAGTATTGGTCACGAGTCACTACCTGTCCTCTTCAACTTCCAGTGACCACAAACTTAGCTGAGGTCTCACCATGCTACTCAGAAAACACAGTGAAGGTTGAGTTCATGTCTTATTTTTGTAAGACGATGGGAATGGTTAAGCTGACATACCGATAAGGTAGAAAAACTCTGTACAGTGAGAAAAATTTTTTGAGTATTCAGTTGATATGAAAAATATAGTGCCTCATTCTATCTTGGATGTGAAGTGGGCCACAAATCAGAAATAACTAAAACCAAGTATGACATACTGCCTTCTTTAAGTCCTCAAAAGCAAGGTCTTGAGAAATGTAAAGTGTGAAGGTGAATCAAATTTTCAAGAGGCCTCTTTGTCCTTCTTTTCCAGGACCATGACTGGCGTATTCAAAATGGTTGCAAAATCTTGGCTCAGTTTGCTCATTCTATGTGTTTTCTCATTTCAGTTATCATAGTGTCCTGAACAAAGTGTAGAGCTATGTCATTTTAGGCTAGAGAGTTTGGAACTTTCGAAGGTGATTCAGGGGTCAGAATTGCTGCTCAGAGAGGCTGAATCAAGAGGAAAATGATCTTTGACTTGGGCTTTTTATTTCTCTTCAGTTTTCCTAGAATCTTCTCAGAAGTCAACGAGAACAAAGCGCAGGATCCAGTCATGAAGAACATTTTGGTCTCTTTTGTCGTAAGACTTTTTAATACCTATTTCTTTACGTTAAGCTTGTTCATGTAACTGCATAGTAGGGGGAGAGGGGAAGCTCCATACCTAATTTTTGGTGCATTTTTTTTGTCAGAGAGAAGAAAACATAGGGTCAGGGGCACTGGAAAAGACTTCAGGGCAACAAAGAACTCCCAGAAGTGAATAACTCCTATTATCCATATATGGAATGATGCTTTAGCAGTTTTGTACTCTCTGCTCCTGAAGGAGAACAGTGGGCAATGCCTCCAACATCCCAGCTGGGAACCAGCCACAGCTATGGTCATATCTGGATGGTACCAACTTCTTATGGCAGTCAAATGTATATAAAGACTCTTTGCTAATATTTACCTATCCCTTTGATCTTCAAAAAGCAGAGGATTCTCAGTCAAGATTTAGCGGATTTTTCTTGAAAGGATCTTAAAAAGATTCACTTTTTCTTACAGTTCATCGGCTAAGTAGAGAGAAAATTTACCATGGGATGCTGAAGTTACAGCCTTGAATCATCCAGAAGAGAGTTTGTGAAATTTGTCAGGAGGTTTTGGAGAGATACAGAAGCAATGTTTGCTGTCTGCTTACAACGTAGTAGTTGACAGAAATTCCTATAAAATTGTGAAGATAGTGGAAGGTATAGATCTATAATGGATATTACTGGAAAAAACTATATTATCATTCAAATGAGAATTCTGTCTCACAATTCATTCTTGCCCCAAGCCACATGGGATCTGCCAATCCTAAACCTCTTCTTCTGGATTGTGTGCTCTGTTCCTGGAGGAGCTCTAGTGGGCTCAGCGCGGCTGGGACACTGTGAGAGCAGAGCAGGAGAAAGGGTTCTTAATCCCCTGGATTAAGCACAGGGGATCTCTGGCAAACCCTGGCAGCACTGGCTGAACACGTACACCAGGAGATTTTAAGACTCTGCTAATTTGGCCAAATTTGACTTTCGAATGGGGAAGAGATGTGTCTCTCCAACAGCAGTGTTTACTACTATTGCCAAAATGCTGTTCTTAAGAATAAATGGTCCAGAATGCATCAAATACCTGAGAATTTGTTTTGGTAAAACTACTATCTACTCTTATTCTTTGAAGTACTTGAACATCTGCTGAAAGTTCACACCCATCTCCCTAAAAGAAAACGTCTGAATTATGGAGCAAGTATGGAAAATTTCAGAGCGAAAAGTTGACCTAAGGTAAAGTCATAAACTACTGAAAACTGGGATTTCTTAGTGGAACATATTATGCAGCCTCAAATACAGATTTCTAACACTATCCAGTGTCAGAAAAAGACACTTTCATTCAAGCTACTTTCAGTAGCTTATTAATGAGACAGATTTTTATTAGAATTTCCTGCTGAGATAGCAGTACAGAAAAACATCACTTTATTATACAACCTGTGCTTCAAATGATAAATACAACTTTTAATTTAATGTTGGCAGTTTGATAGCGAAATACCATGGCACTATTATTCTTGACAGGTGGCAACCAATGGGCAAAAATATTAGCTAGTTCACAAAATTGCCTACTTAACTATTGTTTATAGAAATTTCTTTGACCTCAGTGCAGAAACATCAGTTAACTTATTTTCTGATAGGGAACGGAATTGGAACATCTTCCAGAAATTTGTTGGTAGGTTTGTAAAAAGGCTTTTATAAAGTGGCAGTTTATTCTGAAACTTTTGTTTCGTAGGAAGACTAGGAAGCTTGCAGTTAGATGTTTTGCAGTAGGAAAGGAATGACTGCTTGACAGGTTTAAAAATTCATGCTTGACAGAATAGGTAAAGCTGTTTAATAGTAAGACTTAAACGTTCAGCTTTATTAGATGGCAGACTGAAAACAGAAAAAACCTCTTTTTTTAATATATACTCTTTTTTTCCCTACTTAATAATCCAAGGTCAAATATGTATTTTAATCACAAATTCTCTGAACTTTTCTGCTCGGTCAGGGAAAATAGAACAAATTTAATGTTCTTTACAATGCATTTGTCAGTCTACATATTGAAAGTTCATTATATAGGTGTGTGAGCAAAGGCAAAGCTTTCTCTTGATTATATAGGGATATTGCCTTTGGAAAAAAGCTGTTGAATGGGAATTTTTGACTTTGTAAAATAATCAGAGTCATGAATTTCAATAATATCTCAAAGCTTTCTCTCTCATTTACATTTATTACAAAATTTGGGGGAAACTTAAAATTATCTCAATTTCTGGGGTTTTTTTTGATATTTCTACCTATTCAGTAACTCAATAAAGCACATTTTGCATTTTTCCCACTTTTGTCAACATGTCTGAGTCTTTATATGAGTTTTTTTTTATCATTTGTTATTGGAGAGCTCAGTCTTGATCAGCTTGATAAATGGGTCATGTTGCACAAATTTCTTTCAAAAGGTAGCATTGTTGAAAATGAAGTTTTCACATTAAACTCTCTTTACTGAAAATGACACAATATTCCTCAGGAAATTTTCATTCTTTAAAGCTTTTGCTTCAGTACTCTCATATCAATCAATAAATATGGCAGGTTCCTTGAATTGCAGCTGAGAGGTTCAAAAGAAGTGGTTTTTTCAGTATATTTTAATACCCTTCATACTGATATTGATATTAATTTTAGTATGATTATTATATCTCAAAACTATTTGTTTGCCCTTCGGTACCAATCACTAATCCACACTGAGAGGAAAAACTGCTGTGAGGTTATATTTAGAAAAATAAATTTTCATCTCCACTTTTTCTCAGCTATATAACGATGCTTTTGTCAGTGATAATATTTCTGCCTTAGTGTTTATTCCTATATATTGATTACAATGCACCGTTTACATATTCAGGACTATTGATTGTACATAAAAAGGTCGTTCATTTGATGTTAAAATTCTCCTTAAAATGAAGAGAGAAAAGAGATAATTTTTTTAACTTGTTAAACAATTTTAAAAATGCAGTCTTTCACATCCATCTCCCATGTTGCTTCTAAGGTTTGTTATAAAAACCTCTGAGGTTTCATTTTTTTTTCTCCTTTAATTTTCCCAGTCACTTGGCAGTAGGGGAGAAATATTCCCCTTTGTAACTCCCATTATTCTTCATTTATGCTGCAACTAGAGCCCTAGTCCAGGAAATAGCTGAACACATCCTTTTTTACTATTGGGCTCAAAATATCATCACGTCCTCTCTTAAATGTAGGTCAAATTTTGTATACATTTATATACTGAAATAAACATAACCCTTAGAATATATTCTATCACAAAACTTTATGACTGTTTGATACAATGAAATAATTAGAACAAAACCTCTACATGAAGAAATAACTTGGTCTAAATAGAAAAAAAGAAATTAAAACAGCATTAAAGATTTATTTCAGTGGTCCACGTACAGTGCCTGAAATCCCAGAAGATTCCACAGAGTTCACCAGACTTTCAGAATAAACCGATTCCAGACATAATTATAGACTGAGTCCATAAGTCTTCCCTTCAGCTGGATTTATAATTAGCTTGTTAGTCCTCCTACAGCCTACAAGAAATGACCTTTTTAGAGTGAAGATATCCTTTTTCATGGTAGCATCAGAGTTATGAGAGTAAAAAATGACATTAATTTGTTTATTGGACTTGCAGTCAATTACAGATTTGCCTCGTAATATGATAAGATTATTTTTTTAAGTCAAATTATTGAAGAGTTAGAGAGTATTTTTGTGAGAATATTATCACCCATGAGAGAAAGCATCAAATCACATCTGCTATCCCAGGCAGATATTCATCCTGCTCTGTTTTTTTCATGACTGTGCAAATGTTTCACCTAAAGATCAAAAGGAACTGTATCACTGGAGAAAAAAGGATTAGCTGCATCAGAAAAAACAATACTCTTTTGCCACTGATTTTTCTGACATATCAAATGTTTTAAGTGACTGTCTGTTAACTTTCTCCAGCATCTTTGCTGATGATCAGTGGTGATTCCAGAGAAATGGAGATCAGAAACATAAACGAGGACCTGGCCTACCTTGAACTCCATTATAAAAAGTATTATGTTAAAAACAAGTTTTTTGTTCAGAGGCTCAGATAAGCAAGGTACTCAGGACTCCAACAAACCTCAGCCTGGCCTGTAGCCTAATACTTTTAAATAGCAAAAGATAGGCATAAGCCTAAACCTCCCACTGAATAAGTGTCAGAAAAATGACATTTTCCATTTTTTTATTTTTTTGAAATGCATTGATCTTTTTTTTCCCAGTGTGATATTTTTGTTTCTGAAATTGCAAACAAGAGCAAAAGCAACAACTACGAGGATGAGGTGATAGAGGATGCATTTTTCCTTGTACTTAGAGGTTTAGTTGTTGAGATTTTCTTAAAGGTCTTATGCATTTCAGAAGTCAATTAATCTGAAATTCTGTCTATTTTTTACTTTTGATTTCTTTTTTTGGTAAATTTCAGTGGTCAAACTCTATTCAATAGAATGCAAAAGAATCAGTTTTTATAAATCATTCTATCAAATTGTATCCAAAATACAGAAAAGAAAGGTATAATTACTATACCTTTGTAAGAAATAAAACAAAAAGAAGTCGTCAAAAGGCATGCAGGACATTGTTTTACATAATGGCAAAGTATTTAATAAGAATTCTTTGTATTGGTACAAAATAGATTATTTCTTTCAGCTTCATAAGAGTAGCTGGATGGTAAACAACACTTTTGTCAAGAAAGAAAATGTTTTTCCAGAAGCTGCACAAATAGAATAAACCAGAAAAAGAACATTATTTTATATAAATGATCAATCTCTTCATGGTCCTTGAGGCTCATTTCATAACAGGTTTCTGCAAGGCTACACCACTGAGTCTGTGATGCATGTAATAGAATCTGAGAGCTCCAATACAATTCCAGACTGGGAGGATCCCTGTTTATCTCCAAGCTCACATTTCTAACATCAGGTCTAGATTTAATGGCTTTGGTAGCTTTCAAAAGACCAATAAGCTGATCCTTGAAAAAAGGTTTTACCTGTAGCTCTATCTGGTAGCTAATACAGGTGGTATTTTACTTGGGAAACTGAGAGAAATGACAAAGCTCTGTTACATATATAGCTCCTTCACATATAAGCAGATTTGACTATCCCTGCTGCAATATTTTCTCACAACTTCAAGTGTAGGAGAGCTTATGCTCTAAAGGGAAACAAACTGAATTGCATTCAGTTGCCTTGAGCTGTAATAAAGAAGCTCTTTCTGGACATCTCAGTGGAAGCCAAGCAGTACTCTGCAGCTTCACAAATCAATGTGGGAAGACATAAAAGGTTTCTTTAAGCAGAGAGTTCAGCTCCACTTCACTGCTCCTTCTTGCCCTTTCCCACAGACACCTTCAGTATTCACAGGAATTTCACAGTAAATGTAGATGCTCACAATCATAAAAGATGAAATCCTCTATAAAGGCAAACCTTATTTTCATCTAGCTGCTGCACAATATACTGAGAGAAATTAACACTTTTTGGAAATTAATAATGCTTCTTTTTGTTCTGAAATCAAAGTTTTTAACCTTAACCTTGGAGTGTTAGTATTGCAAGTATTCACATGGTTGAATTATGCAACTTTCATAAAAATGTGAAAAATAAAAGAGACTGTTGTTCTGACCTGCCTAGATTCACAGCACACTTTAAAGTCTATGGAAAAGAAATCACACAGACAGATACTTGGTGAAGAACAGACAGAAAAATTTATCAACTACCAATAGCAAGAACATCAACTTCTATTGCTAATAGAATATGTACTCCTGCATCTGCAATTTTTACCATTGAAAATTCTTAGCATTTCACTGATTTAGAAAAGCTGCAAAACATCAGTATTAAGCAAAAACAATCGGAAATATTTTCACAATTAAAAATATCCACTTTTATACTAGCGATTTTTAATTTTAATTTAATTAAAATATGTAATTTTTCTACACTTCTTGAAAACAAATTTGAGTTTTCAGAACAAATAATAGAATTGATTTTAAAATTTGCTTCATGTTCTCACACCCATTTTCATCCTGGAAAGCAAGTGAGGAAAAGGTGTGTAATGAGAATAGATTGAAAATCTTAGGAGATTAGATTTCAGATCTGTATCCAAAGCCAATATTTTTCCTAGGGATCATTTGAGAAAAGTCTATTTGAAATGTAAAACTACCCATGAACCTTGGACATTTACACTAGTTAATTTATTCACCTACACTTCCAAGACAAATGATACAAATGGAATTTACTCTTATCAACACATTAATTAATGGCAGAGCTCAACTTTTTGCTCCAAAAAGCTTGCCAGACAATGTAGTCCATACAGTGGGACAGAATAGGATAAAAGCTCACTTAATTTTGCTGATCATTGTTCATCAGGGTGTGTGACACCTGAAGGAAAATTCCAGAGCAATGAAGTAAGGCAGAGCTAGTATCAAAGGCTGATGATAGATAAAAAACCTATCTGGTATGTATATTTTTTTTTTCATTGGTGAGGGGATATTATGTACAAAATTGAGCAGAGAAATTACTACTATATATCTCTATTTTAATATTAATGGTAGAAAGACAAAAATTTATGGATTTAAAAACTTTGTCTGGGCCCCCTGGAACAATCTGTGCAAGGACTTTTCCCCCAAACCAGAAGAAGAGGAGCAACTTGTAGGAAAAAACTTTGACTGTTAGGAACTTAACTCATAACGCTTTTAAGGATGATCACTGATAATCCAATTTAACAACTGTTAAAATGTTCATCTAAGACCCTGAACTTGCTGATCTTCAGCAGTAAAATACCAAAGTACTCCACAGAAAAATCGTGAGAATAGAATAGACTAGACTAGACTAGACTAGAATATTTTGGATGCAAGGGACATACTATGAAGGAACATACTAATAAATCCTGCTGCCCGATTGGTTTAGGGCTGACCGAAAGTTGAAACATAGTGGTAAAAGCACTGTCCAAATGTCTTAACACTGACAGGCTTGGAGCATCAACTTCCTCTCTAGAAGCCTATTCCAGTGGTCAGCCTCCCTCTTGGTAAAGAAATGCTTCCTAAGTGCCCAAATCCAACCCTCCCCCTAGCACCACTTTGAACCACTGTTGCTCTGAAATACTCTTGTACCTACTCCAGTGAAAGTGCCTGCTGGCATCCGGCAGCTTGAGGCACTCTGTGACTGAGGATAACTTTGCAATACATAGGAGCAATTTCATGTGCAGAGGTTAAGATTCATCTCATCTATCTTTAGCTGACTAATCAAACTCAGTCAAGTTTCTAGACCAAGCTACCTGTTTAGGCTCCTTTGTCAGGATTAAGGAGTGATGGCCACCTGCAGTGGCTGAATCATCCCACCCACCCAGATGAATAGCTCATCTGGGATTAGGTGATTAGGATATCAAGGTGATTAGCTTTGCTTTAGACAACTCGCTGTCAGACAGCTTCAGCTGGTCACTCCTACTCAAAGTAACACCAGGCTTTAATACTTTTAGACTGCAATAGAAGATGAGATTACATTGATTTTAGGCAATAATGACACACAAAGACAGATGTTACAAGGAAACAGGAGGTTTCCCTCTTTGCCACATCTTTGATGTCTCTGTGCCACAAGTGATCTGACTCAGTTTGGGGATCCTACTGCCAATATTGTGGCCAACTCCCCTGTCCCTGCTGCCTCATTCTCATCTTTCCAGAATGATCAGAAGCCTCCAACAAGGAAAACTTCTTTTAGGAGCAGCTTTTCCAGATTTTGAACAAAAGACAATTGGTAAATGTTACAATACCAGCCATCAAATGACCAACAGAGTTTCCTCAGTACCCTGCTGCTGCTTCCTTACCAATTTCATTATCTATGTGCCTTGACTTACTTTCCAGGCTTCTAATGCCTTATTGTGTCATTTAAACACAATCCAAACATATTACATTATTCAATCTTACTTGTCCTCAATAATGATTCATTTTATTGGTAGGAAATAGTTGTTTTCACTTCATAGTTTTGAGTATAATTCATTATGGACTAGAACTCAAACAGAATTTGGTACTCTTACAGATTGTACTGTTACACTAAACTATACATCTTTCCCATTAATTATCTGAGTCTGCCCTGCAAATTCAGTCAAATAGAAAAGACTTTTCCTTAAATCTGTACAGAATCTGGAATAAAGGGACATACTGAACCTGGTTACTTAATTATAGGCACACCAGGTAACCAACAGCAACACTGAAACTTTTTGAGATCTTTTTTGAAAGCAGATCCTTTGATTCCTAGATTTTGAAGCTTTCTTCAGACATTTCTTTCCTTCCTACAGCTTTCAGGCTTGTCATTATGTGGAAGGGACTGCTGTACAGGTTATTCTCTGTGAAGATGGGCTTTATATGCTCTGGGTCATAGCTTCTGCAGTCAGAGCTTTGCCCAGAAGCTTTTACTAAAAGAGTGAAAGATAAAATGGAAAAGAAGGCCATATACCAAATGAAAGAGTTGTATTGACTTTTTTCCTTCTTTTTCACTTTTGCATTCTCTGGATGTTTATTATCTTTCAGATTATAGACTGGTGAGGGGTTGTGCTCTCCTCACTGATTTTATTGTATGTAGCACTATCTCTGAGCAAGATTGTAGTTATAAATGCACAATGTTTTTGTGCTCAGAAGATCTGAATAAACCACACTTGCTTTGTGGCCAGACAGGTATACAGATGCCTGATGATGAAGAAATAATCCAGTTTTTTTTCCTAAAGTTGAGAGCTAAACAAGTCTTTCTTTTTCCTTTCTTTGGCAGCAAAGAAAGGAAAATGATGACTTGATGACTAAATACATCATTCTATAATAACCAAGAAATGAACCATGTTGCAGGTTTCTTCAAGCAGATGAGTCATCAGATCTTACATGAGGATCTGTCCTGGAGGTTGGCATGACCTCAGTTGAAGCTGAATTAATGGTATTGACCTTTCCTTCATTTTCTGAATACTACAGACATTAACACTGATTTTGAAAGGGTTCAGTGAAAAATGAGAGATTTACAGCTCAAAATGTCTGAAATAAAACCCAGGCTACACAGATTCAGAAGCTGTCATTAGACAAAGTTGTGCTCTGGATGAACAGTCTCAGACAAGGTTTAGACTACAGTAAAATCTGGACTGGCAGCAGTATCTATAATGTGCCCTGTCAAGTATATAAAAAAAGGGGAGAAACAAGTTCCCAACTCTAACTATGAAGCAGAGAAAAAAAAGTAATCCAACCAGGTTTAAAGAATACCATCCTGAAAACCAAGGCAGAAAAAGTTCAGTTATTATTTTTTATTATTTATTATTTTGTTCTTTGTATTATTAATATCTTTGAACACAAAAAGGCAAAGAAAGATATTCTGAATTATTTCTATGGCTAAAATTGGCCCCCAAAGGCTTGTCAAAAGCTGCGCCATGTCTCTCTGCCTACCAGAGGCCACAAGAAAAAGAAAACAAAGTCAAAAAGTCAAATAGTGGATTCATTCTCTGTTATGTCTAAATTCTGTTAAAAAAAGATCTTTGGGCTTTTCTGTCACACAATAGCAAATATGAACATGCTTATCCCTACTGTTACATAATGGGAGTTGTATCCCCACTTAAATACCATATTTTCCATTGATATAAATTTAGAAAATTAATTTGTATCTTTCTCTGTGTTGGAGAGTTTTGGATGGCATTAGTTGGCATTACATGACAGAAAATCATATGTTAAAATACAGGCTATGTCAGATTAACAGCTAGAAGAGTGACTCCACCTTTTTCCAGTATAAGAACTGTTCAGTCACTGCTAGTGCTTGGATTTCTCCTGACGTTCAGACTATGGTTGTGGAGCTGTTTCTGTGCAGTAGAGTATCTTCAGTCCTCCTCCATTTCTTAAGTCCATTGAACGCTTAAGAGACTGATTTTGCCTAAATATACATGAGGTGTCTATGATGTGTTTTGGTCTTTCATCAATGAATGTTTTTCATTTATTGGACCAAATGTTTTTCATTTATATGGCTCCTGATTTCCTGAGTAAGTGAAATATCTGTTCATACTCTCACTCTGCTAACAGCAGCATTCATAGTCAGTGCCATGACTTGCTGTATTAGCAAAATAAATCCAGTTCAGTGGGTCATTTCTGGATTTGGGAATCTGAGTCTGAGTTGATGTGCCTTGGTATTAGTCAATCTACTGATTCATCTCCACTGAGATAAAAAGAATAGGTTAGTGCCTTTCAAACGGAGCATTTACATTCTGCTCCCAGTTAATTTTCTCTTTCTTCATGAATGAATCATCACAGCCTATCTCTTTAGGTTGGTTTACCTTGCTTTTGATTGATATTTGCCCTAAGTGACACAAATCCATGGTCAAGATTTAAAAAAATCCATAAAAATGCTTCTTTATATCTACTACATTTAGAATTAATTCATCAGTTATGAATAACACTATACCAACATACCTGGCATGATTAATTTTGGCAGATAAACCTGTGCTTACAGGGATAAATCTGAATTTGAAACAGACAAACAAACAAGCAAAATACACATGCTGTTAAAAAAGCACTCCTGAGCAGGCTTTGGGCATGTCAAAATTCATTAAGAGGGATTCCAGTGACAGATGCACCAAAGCCAGTGAGAATTGCTAATTAGAACTTTTCAGGAGAGATAAAAGAACAGGCAAGATATTACATGAAAATCATAAACTAAATGTAAATTTAGAAATAAAATATGTGGAAAAGACCAGAAGAGTCAAGCTTTTCTTTTGCTACATTATGTTAACTACCACTTGCAATTGTTATAAATGTCACTTGCAGGCTTCCAGCTGTTCTGGAATGGGTTTGTTTTTAAAGCACTGACTGAATAGAATAATTGTTTTGTAATGTTGAACTTTATGGTGTGTTGGTTTTTCTTCTGCTTTTTAATGTATTTAACTGAATAATCAAATCACGTTCATACCTCTCATACCTGCAATGTGATAGGAAATTCTCACTCTGAGTATCTAAAGATTCATATTCACTTCAGTGATTTGTCTACGCTGTATATTTCCATTGTGCAGCACATAATTCCTGTGCTTCTGATCAAGTTAAAGGATTCATGATTCAAGACTTGTGTAGGTTTTAGCTATATTTCAGCAGCTACGTTTCTATAAAAAAAAGTCTTTATGTTTTTGTACAATGTTGGTATCTACATTAGAGTCTCCAACTTTGGCAATACACTTTCTTAATTAGTATAGCCGTTTCAAGCTGTAAGTTTGGTTTAATGACCTGCTTTTCTGATGTCATTCATAAATTCCCCTTCTTTTATTGTTTTATAAGCTGGGTGGCCTAAGGCCTTGATTCTCTTTTCATATTGTTTTTATTCTGTGAAATAAATCTAATGTCTTCAGGGAAGTTACGTGTGATTTAAACCCACAGCAGAGGGAAGTCAAAGCTTCAGGTTACAGCAGTACAATCAAACACAATTGAATTGTAGTGACTTAACAAGCTGCCTCCTGTCAGCTGAGCAGCTACAAGGATCCAGGAGCATGTTTTTCATCCAATTAATTACAAGAGAGTATAATTTAGCTTAAATGAATGAATGAGGGTGTGGACAACAGAAGACATCAGGACAAATAACTTCTAGGCTATTTCTTGCTTGACCCTAAGGTTTAGCTTTGGCCTCTAACCAAAAGCTGTGAACTGTAGTCTGGGATCCAGGTTTTACAAACTTGTTGCTCTAATCGTGTCATTAGGCTCCTCTATCACCACTTTTATAGACTCCCATTTTACAGCCAGGGGAGAAAGGCACCCACTTTTAGCTGTGACTTACATGACTTGTATTATTAGATGATTCTTTTAGATGAGGTGAATTGCATCCTAGTGCATATTAACTCTGTTAAATATAATTCTGATAACTGTCAAAGGAGAGAAAGCTGACTGATTTAAACACAGAGTTATGCATTGCCACCTGTTGAATCCTACCTGTGTCTCATATAAACAGGCTTCATTTACTCAGTGTAGTAACTGGGACTGAAGTAAGGAGCAGGTTTGCTTTGATCTTTTCTCTGGGCACAGAGGGACATATTTGTGGTACCCAGTTTTAAACATGTAAAATGTAATAACTAGCAAAGACAAGCTAAGAAAGGTGTGTGGAATCCCTTTAGAACCAAAAGGTAAAAAGTCCCTTGAAGAGCTAAGAAAATCATGTTCCTTTAGACACACATATATATAAATAGGTCTCTTTCCTATATAATGTAGGGTATCGTACTCTAGAGGTAACTTTTTCTACATTGAATTTAAATGTTAATCTGGACAATAGGGTCAGATAGAGACACTAGGGAAGAGGAATGTTCCAGCATGAAGCAACTGAGAAGCAACACAATCCACTTTTGCTTTATGTGTCCTGTCTTTTCCTCTTCTCCTCTCATGCAGATTTTTCTCTCTCCACAGGTTGAGTGGAGGACCAAAACATTTTCTCATTCCATGTAAAAATGAGAAAGTATATGTACTTAGCAAAGTTTTTTCAGGTCAGGAAAATTGTAATTGTAATGATCAAACATGGCACTGTGTTGGTGACCAAAGATAATGGTATCTTTGTGTGCCTCTTTCCCCAACAACCTCTTTCCTCTTCCAGCTCTCTGATGGGTGATCTGGTTTGTCCTAATGCAAGAACACCAGGTGGGTATTTCAGGACAAATCATCTGGATGTTTACAGAATTGAGGGAGCTGAGATGTTTATGATTGACTTTGATGCACATCAACCTGCAAAAGGGTATAAAATGCTGCTGGAGACTGGGTCATCTAGTCTACCAAGGTTTCCAGCAGCTTCCATGTAGATCCTGTCCTTACGTCCAACTTGAAGATGGGATACACTCATTTTTGGATGGGTGAGTATAAAGCACTAAGATACAGACACAAAATTATGGCCACCTAGGTGCTTTGTGAATTCTGCAAAGCCAGAGGCTGTAAATCTGTACATTTCCAGCTGAACCTGCTTATATAATAACCCTTTAGACATAACCTGTTGGCCAAATCTGAAACTCAGTAGAATGAGACACACCTAGACTTCTCTGAGAAGTTTAGGAAGCAAGTGGGTCTCACTAAATCTCATGACTCAAGAGGAGGGACCACAACTTGATTATATTAAGATCCATCATAGCAGATGATGAGCTGTTTAGATACTGCATTGGCAATATTTAGATACTTTATTAGCAATAAAGTTAATCATAATCATCCATCCAAATCCACATGATCACTAAAAACTTCTTGTGCATGGCCAGGAACATTCTCTGGACCACTCTGCTACAAGCACACGATATTGACCTGGCCTGCCCTGTTAAACCTGCTGAGCTTCTTGCCCTGGCCAACAAATCTTTCTGCTACACCCAGCTAGAATTGACAGGAAAAGTAACAGCAAAATGGTAACAGATAAAGTCAGCTGAATAGCTGCAGAGGAAAAAAGTCATCACTGGGAGAAAAAGTTCAAAGTCAGTAGAAAAAAAAATAGTGCACAATCCTGCATCCTTTATACAAGTACTTAGCAAAGAATTACAAGACCAGGACTTTTAAATTTAATGACAACTCTTCAAATGTAAGCTCTATAGACTCATTAAATCAGTAAACAAGAACTGCATGATGTGAACTGGGAATTTAAATTTTAACTTCACTTTGTAGTTTAATCCATCACAAATAGCTTTAGACACAGCAATAAAACATCATAATCTCATCTTTTCCCCTCTTAGTTATCTGCAATCAGTAATCCAGAAAATTTCTTTTCTAGAGTATGTGGTATTGTGTAAAAACAAGAATTTCCATTCCCCAGTTTGACTGTGTCCTCAGCTTTAGGAGGAAATAGAGACAAGGGGAAAAAAAAAAAACTTAGCTAAAATATACTGCACAGTTTTGCTTGCCTACCAGAGAATAGGAATTATTTTAGTGTTTTGTTCTCTCTAATTTATTACTTGAAAATTTTTGGATAGACAGTAAGGAAAAACATGGGAAGCTCACAGTGAAAAAAACTGGAATTAAAAATATAACTATTATTTTTGAAAGGTTTGCTTTATTTTAAGCAGCGAGATAAAGTAATGATATATTTGTGGGGATTTGCATTTTATGTGTGTTTGTAAAGCACATAGGAAAAATTCAGCCTTCATGTTGATAGAGATTGATAGGATATTACTACGACACTCGGGACATGAATAGTAGTAAAGGATTATCAGCAAACAACAGTCTAACAGAAGCAGTCTTGAATAAAATGGCATGCAAATCTCTGAAGCAGACTATGAATATAGAAGGCAATCATTAAAGATGAGAAACTCTTTAATGGAGAGGCTCATAGGAGAAGTTTCCTCATATATCTTCTAACTTTCTGGTTTTAAATGTTCATCTGTGGTAAATAAAGCTTTCTTTCTCCTTCATAAAATTTCATTGTTGTATTGTTCTCTTATCAGTAGCAGTTAAGTATAAAAACACAGTGAAAAAAACCATAAACACTTATGAAGAACTATGGCTCCCACAGCCTACCTGTGTGTGCATGATTCTTCTTAGAAACATTTTTCAGAGGTTTACACTTGTTATGCCACTACAATTTCATTTGAATTTTATATTTTCAATGACTGCTACATTTTAGGATGCATCTTTTGGATACCAGCCACTCTGTGCCTTGACTCAGGGGTCATAGTTGCACATATCAAACTCTTGCACCTGTAGGCAGTTCAGCTCACAGAGGCATTTCTGCCCTGCTGCACATCACACGGGGCTGTAGGCTTGAGTTGTGCTTGCCTAGGGTTAGACTAAGCCTAGGAGCCTCTTTGGTACTGCTATGATTGAATGCATCTCTTAAACATCTCTTTAGACACATGAGAATGTCTACTCCAGTAGATGCTATGCTGCTCCTCTTGTCCAGGAACGTCCCACAGAAAGGATTATAATAATACTCTCATTTTTCTCTGTAGAAGCTAGCACCTTAGCACTTACATTTGCAGAAGTTTACTGTTCCCACCATTCTTGTCACCAAGTAAACTGGTGTAGGAAAACTCTCAAAAAAGCTATTCCCTTTTTCTTTCTACATAGTGGTTAAGCAGAGAGAAAATTCGGCTTAGGGAAGACGTAAGAAATTAATAACCTCCATAAAATACCCTAATTGATAGACAGTCTAGCTTTGCATTTTCTTTACTAGACTTATTTAAAAGTAGTAAAGGAGAATCTTGTGAGATTTGAACTATTATTATTGTTTGGGTTCATTTATTGCAAGTACAAGTCTTACGAGGGTTTGTTGCCGTGATCAATTTCCAGTTTTATTGGCAGAAGCCATCTTGCCCAAGAGGAAAAATGTTTCAAAGTGTCCAATGGAATCTGTAAAGTTTTGGTGTATTTTTTATGGTGCTGTTCTACTGGGTGGTGTGCAATCGTGGATCTGCCAATTTATTCTTTTCAGCTTTTTGCCTACTCACATAAATAATACATGTGAGGAGAGGAAGAGGGCTCAACTCTCAAGAACTAAAAAGAAGAAGGTGTGCCTGTCTCAGAAAGGGATTTGAGAGTGGAACATTTGAAAAATGATTACAGACTCCTCAAAAGAGAAAATAAATAATAAAAAGGACCTTGATATTACTTTTGAAAAAGGGCTCTGAGACTTAGAAAAACACCTAAACTGATAAAGGTAGAGGAAAGAGAAGCCAGCAGTTCTGATTTAATCCTGACAGCATCTTTTCCATTTCATCTAATAAAGGCACAGCTTTTCTGAAAACTTCACTCTTCTATCTTCAGTAAAATTACAGAAGTAGAATATTTGAACATATTTCTCTTAGGTCAAGCTTTTCTCACAGAGAACATCACGTTAAATGGAAACAAATATGCTCAAGAAACAATAGAATCTAAATTCCAATTTTAATTTTCACAAAAAGAAATATTAAAGACTAAAGTAGCTTGTAGCAGCACTAAACAGAGACAATAATTACAGGTTGAGATATCTTACTGTAAGATGCACTCTCTTCCTTGTAGATTTTGGTTATTTATTTTAAACACACATACCCAAGCACACAGACACAGCACTCGTTTTGAAACTGCAATAGACTGAGCCTAAAAACTTCAAGGCAAGTGTAAGTCAAGCCCATGAATCCAATTCACATTTAGAAAATAGCTGACAGTGTTTAGAACTGAAATCATAATTCAAAATCTTCCGGATACCATGGAGGTTCAAAATTCAGGTATTTTCCCTGTGTCATGGAAGATGTATGAAAGATTTGAACAGTGATTTAATTCTTTACTGAGGAAAAAACAATCTGTCTTGCACAGGTCAGAATTGTATAAACTTTATGATTTTCATGTACACTAATTTCTAATTGTACCTCATCCTAGGTCTTCAATTTTTTTTTTTTTTTCCTGAGAATTTTCCTCCATTTTTCTTTGGGGATATCCAAAATCCTACAACTTTTCTCACTTTCAGATCTCAATGCTTTTTGTCTTCTGTATTAGAAAAAGATATTCTGTTGGTGAATATAACTGCTTATCAACTCTCTTTCATGTTTTCTCTATTACCTTTAAGCTGAAATCTTTCCCCACAAATTGTCCAAAAGATAGTTTTGAGTTTCTTTTTGCCTACACTGATTGAACAGAGAAGTCATCCTTGACATGTAAAACAATATTGAAAGGCTTTGAATTATAACCATTTTCTCTAGTCAGAGCTATGCCAAAAAATGTCCACCACTGATGAAATGTTTCATTTTTACCAGAATCTAAAAAACTTGCTCAAAATTTTTCTTAGGGAGTGTAATTACATTGCATAAAGCAGCACTCAAAATGGTTTGTCTGTCCCATTAAGACATTCCCATTCAACCAACACCTTCCAGCAACTGCACACAAAACATGCTAAATTTTTTTTTTCATGATGTGAAGGTTTCAAAATCATCCTTCTTTGCAGATGTATATTTTAGACTGTTTAAGTTGGATATGAAAGCCTAGGCTTGTTTCTTTGGGCATGTGTTGCATAAGTGGGTCAGTTGGGGGTTACTTATGTTGACTGTTTATCCCCTGAATTTTGGAGTATATCAATGGACTATTCTCACTTGTCTTTAAAGTATTCGACTTAAAGAATGGCTGACACATGATCAGGATCAAACTGCACATATGAAAATTTTATTACACAAAAAGTAACCAGAGTTCAAAACTAAATAGGATGTTATTCCACAACTATTATTTAAATAGGTAAATGAAAGCAGTAGACTGTGTTAAGACCATGATGAAGTAAAACTTTAGCCAACTACCATGAAGTGATAGGAATAGTGAAAGCAATCAGCAATGCTGGCCCTCCCCCAAAGTTCACATCTGACCAAGTTGACCAGTTTAACTTTCAACTGGTGATGACCAGTTGAAAGTTAAACAATTGAGCCTTCACCTTGAACTCCTCTTTTCCTTTTGAAAAACAAGCTCCCATCTCACAACCACCATGCTTGCAGTCTGCAAACTCTCTTAATATCAACAAGTTGTTAAGGAGAATTGGCACTAAACTGTGCTGATTGAATGGCAAGACCAATCTGGGAATGAAACTACGGACATAAATTGACCGTGACAGCTGACTTGGCAGGTGAGACCCTGGAGTTCTGACCCCAGGTCACCCATGCAGTGCTAACACAGATTTAGTAATCTTGAGCAGAGAAAAGCAAGGTTTTTATATTTTTCAGTGGGTATTTATTATTAGATGATTCAAATCTATGTATAAGACATAGCTGCCCATTGTTTTCAGAAACATGGATTTTAGCTGACATAGTTCTAATCACCAGCATGTCTGAATAGTCTGAAGAAGTCACTTAAATGTCCTTTGTGACATTTAATTTTGAAAAGACATTATTTGTCCAGAGTTTTAGGTACCCCTACTTCAACCTAAAATCCAGCAAAAGGAAGTAAAGAAATTACAATTCCTTCAAATCTGGATATCTGTAATTCACTAAGTTATTGAGAACAACCCATGAAATTCTTTGTTTTATCTGTGGTCTGATTCACAATTCTTACAGATAGACTCAAAAAGCAAAACAATACAGAAGAAGAAAGGAGAGATAACAAAGGTTACTATGTCAACAGATGTATTTTAATATTATTCTGTGTAGCTGTTTATAAGATCAAGCATTTTTTGTTAAAGAACAGGATTCAATTTTAGTGCACCAAGAGATAAATTTTTGTTTAAGGTGTAGTAGTGCTGAATATCATTGCTGAAGAACCAAAGTTTAATTTCAGTCCTAATTTTATATAACTTTTATTTAAATTGGTTTCCTCTATTGCTTTGGCAGCACCCCTTCATGTAGGGTTGTCATTTTGTTCTTCTCCCATAAGCAGCAGCATTACTGTCATCTAGTTGAATTCTTTAGCAGATGTGCAAGTGCATGAGCAAACCCCAAACACACCTTAGATGGAGATGCCCATCTGTTGTGATGACCGTGCAGCTATGTTTTGATCAAATTCATCAAAAGAGAGAATTTATTTTTCATTTAAATACTCAAGACAGTGGGAAAACTATTAAGACCTTTGAATCTTAGATAAATGTCATGTTAAGATGGAAATGCATCAAAATGCATCAAAATCAAAATGTTTTGACACAAGGTTTTATAGGTGGTCCTGGGCTTGCCCTCAGCCCAAATGTGGTAGAAGCCAGATGCTGATGAAGAACACTGACATGCACCTTGTTTTATGAGGGGTTTGAAAGCAGTGTCCCCAGGTCCAATTCTGCAGGTGGTCTGGCCCATGGGGCATCTTGTCTTCCAATGACTGGCAAGAGGTGTCCTTGTTCAAGGGGACACATCCGATCAAGGGACCTCTGGATGTCATCTGCTGCAAAAGGAGACAGCAGGGCAGCTGAAATAGCATGATCCACTTTCACTGAAGTGGACACATTCTGTCACCTTTCTTCTTTTCAAATTTGAGTGTGTTCTGGATGAAAGGTTTCAATTTTCTAAAAGCTAGGACAGGTTTTGCTCCACTTCTCCTGTGTATGATTCCTAGGGACATTTTTGTATGTTTTTCCTCTTAATTGGAAGGCAACCATTTTTTTTAAGCTTATAAATCTTTTGTGAAATAAATTCACTAAATTTTTCTCCTAAATATTTTACCTCTGTAGTGGCTTATTTTATTCTAATTAATGACTAAATACATTCCTTTAATATTTACATGAGAGGATAGTTTATAGATATCTATGAAGTTGTTATTTTCTAGTCAACTGTATGGTTGGGGGTTGGGGTATTTTTTGTTTTGAAATTTTTAGGACCTGTAATATCATTAAACAGTGAGGGAGTCTCCTTCTCTATCATCTTTGTGACCCATTTGATTACCCTCAGCTTTAAGTAGATAGAGAGGAAGAAAAACAATCTTAATTTTACTCTGCTGGGGGGCCATGGAGGTGGTGTTTCCTTGGGTGCAAGTGCACCAGTCACACTCTGGAAATCAGGGGTTTTGCTGAGCTGTTGCAAAGATGCAGTTTGGCTCCTACTAAAAGTTCCTATTAGCCTCTACATTTGGAGAGGAAACAGAATTTTTTACTTTAATTTTCATTTTCTAATATAAAATAAAGACAACTCCACAAAGTACTATGCACTTTATAAATATTTTAGAAGTTGAATATGTGGAGGTTATAAATACGAAGATTTTAATGCTTTATTAATATAGATGTTGGCTTGCTTATTGGCATAGTGTTGGGATTTAAGTATTTCTTTGTAGGGATCTTTTAAACAGGAGGATGGGGAATGTTCAATAGAGTCACCTGACAGTGAACATTTGCACTTTGTGCACAGGACAGCACACAACTAGTAACTCTGGGTATTTGATCTGAACCCTGCTGAGTCCAGAAATGTACTTTGAAGAGAAGTACTAAAGGTTTCTAGAACTGTGAAGAAACAGCCCTGGCAGATTTTCATGAAACTTTTCAGGTGGAGAAGAACTTTTCAGATCCACTTGAGTTTAGGACACAAAATTCCTTAGGACCTTTGGAGCCACCTGTCCTCATGTGTCAGGACTGCCAAGGAACGTCTGGACAATATTTGTAATTATATGGTTTAGTTATAGGTAGTACTGTGGGAAGAAGGGAATTGGACTCGGTCATTCTTACGGATCCCCTAGAATTTAAGATATTTTACAGTTCTATGATTCTAGCTAAGTGCAGCCAGGGAACACAGAGAGACGAAGAAAGAGAGAAAGGGAGTGCACTAATGCACTCCCTGGTGAAAATGCAGCAAAGGTAAAAAATATAAATTTCAATCTGGGCACATGGCTCTTGCTAGAAGTGTGTCAGCCCTGAACTGCTAAGTAGTTAAAACTCCTACGCTATCCTAGCTTACTTTGCTGAGAAAATAAAGTTACAATATTTCACTGAGATAAAGCTTGGGACTTAGCATTGAACTTCGGTTTAAGCCCTTGGTTTTAAATGAAATACCTACATTTCCTTTAACTTAGCTATACCTGAGCTGAATGAAAACCAAATGTGTCCTCTGCAAAGAGAGCAACATAAATCCTTTGTATGATAAGGTGTACAGAAACTGATTTGCCTTAAGACGGCAGACCAATCAGACATCTAATCTCAGGACAGACCTTTGAGTGTTTTTTACTGTTATTTAATATTTATCTAAACTTTGAATTTAAAAGGATACTTTAAAAGATACAGCATTTCAGCTGAAATGTTCTAAGAATGTTTAAAATGGCCATATTTATTCAGATCATAAATACAACATTTTCTTCCCCTTGTAGAGTGGCTGGCAGTGTAATGCCATGTTTACAATTCCTCCAAGGATACCACATAAAGTAATTTCAAATAAAAATAAAACATAGTTTAAAAAGTAATTTAAAATATTTATCATTATAATTAAGGTGTATTAATGCCCTTTATTATCCATATTAAAAATTCACAAGTATTTTCATCCCTTTCATCTTTATTAGATGTGTCATAACTTGTTACATGTCTTCATGAACTATTGATGAATGTGAAATGCTCAAAAGCAATTTTTCTCCCCTAGTTATAACGACTATGGGGAGTATGTTAATATTTGAACAAGTAGCTATATTTCTAGTTAGTATAATTTCTAGTACTTTTCCTTAGCATGCAGTACAAAGGCAACATCCTTTAAGCACAGACTGCAACTACTTGTAGCTGAAACAAATTTTTATGTAATATATAGAATAATTACCTATTCCTCTTTATCTCATAGAAGTAATAGCATTATGACAACAAATTGAACAGGAGACATTGAAACATTATGATAAAATAGGCAGCAGTCTCAGTGTTAGAGGCAAGTTAATGGGGAAGTTGATTTTCTGCATGAAGAATTTAGGGGTCTTCTCCTCTAAATTAAAGTATTTTCTCTTTTAAGTTAAACTCATCTTTTGGAGAGTTAATGACTTACCTGCAATAGAAGGATGGCAGCATAAAAATGAAGTACATACCAAAGAAAGACTTGTAGTAGGAATTTGAAATATAGGCCAACCTAGATAAAGATTTTAATTTCAATTTTATTTTATAGGGGTTTATTTTGTTCGTTTCTTTTACTTTCACTTCTTTATCTCTTCTTATTTTATAACCTGGATATTGAGAAAGTGTTTTTAGAACACAGACATCTTCTCATACATTGAGTAGCTAGTGTATCAAGAGCTCTAAATCATTTATGTTATCTTATGCTGACCAGTACATAAAACTAGTAGCACATACCTTCCTAAATTGCCTGTCTTGAAAAAACTCATCCTTTAACAGCCCAAATGTAGACTATTCCCAAGTGTTAGTGTTTTGACCTAAAAACTTTTAAAAAAGAACGAAAATACTTAGTGTTTAGAAAGTGGAAGTAATTACGCCTCATTAACAGCAAGACAATTTGGGTTTTAAGCTACAAGGACATTAGAAAACTAAGAGAAAAAAACACAATAAAACTGGAATTGGAACCCTCAGACAACAATATTCTTTACTACCTTATTCAAATTTACTTGCAGATCAGTTGTTTAGGGGCAGATTCTGAATTGTGTTATATGTTTGCACAAATGAAACATAAGACTACTCACTGTTCATGTGCAGAGGAATTATGGAGTTGCCTAACTACTTGCAGTAAAAAACATTGCTTTTAAAGGGCCATTTTACTTTTTTACTTCTAGATGTTCTGCAAAATTCAAAAGCAATATCCTCACACTGATGACATTAAAATCTGCATTCATAATTTCTTCATTAAACACAGCAATGAAAATCAGGAATGTACAAGGTTTTGAAGTTATTTTTATAAAAGCTCATGCTGATTGGAATTTAAATAAATAATTTTAACAATGAATTAAGTCTCTTTGACCCGAAATATTCCATATTGGTATAGGAAAAGCCACGCAAAAATAAGATATGAATAAACTTGAAAATTTTATCAATGAGAAGTTGGGAGTAAAGCAGTATGGACTATCTTCTTGATTTAATCATAGAATTACTTCAATAATAAAAAGATAGATTTTATCCCCCATCTTTTAAATTGTTAACATAGTCTTCAAATTTTGTTTTCTTAGAAAGATGCCTCAGTGCAAACTTAATGCAAAGAAAAAGGGGAAATAAAAGGAAGAAGAAAAAAACAGTTATTAGGCAAAAGCTATTCTAGCAGTTGACGTAACACCACTCAGAACCCCAGGAAGTAAAGAGAGGAGTAGAACTTAGTCCTCCAGCAATAGTTCTCTTAGTTTTTCTCTCTCTTTCAGGTTCCTGCCTTACTATTCCAAGCTCAGCAAAGAAATTCCCTAACAGCCATCTCTTGCATTCCTAAGAGATAGATTTATCTATTCCACTGTGCAATGAGCAAGGCAGAGATGTTGAGGAAAAATAGTAAATCATAATATAATTAAAGATGCTATCATAAGCCACAGGCAAAAAATACAAATGAAGACTTCACAGAAAACATTACTATTTAGATATTTTGGAAGAATGAAGTAATTAATTTCTGTGAGGATGATGAGGCACCGAAATAGGTTGTCCAGGGAAGTTGTGGATGCCCCATCCCTGGAAATCTTCAAGGTCAGGCTGGATGGAACTCTGAGCAACCTGATCTAGTGGAAGGTGTCCCTGCCCACGGCAGGGGGGTTGTTGGAACTAGATGATCTTTAAGGTCCTTTCCAAACCAAGCCATTTTTTTGATTCTGTGATTCTATTTTACCAACTGAAAGACTTCTCAGGCCAGAGAAAACCAGTAAGTAAATACACTCTTTAGTCTGCAGGCTATTAAGTATGTATTCAAAATAATATTCACTCCTGGGAAAAATATGACACATTATAACATGCTTTTGGATTCACAAAGAAAAGATGCTGTTGCAAGTATTTTATCCAAAACACAAAATAGCGTGGGTACAGCTCCCAGAAGACAGCATTTAAAAGAAGGAAATACTTAAAACATCAAAATCAAAAGTACATCAAAAGGCAAATGGCAACCTATTTGTCACAGCAGCTCATCCATAACCTAATTGCATGACAGATTCATCCAGAGAAAACTTGAAAGATGCTTACAGAAGTGTCTGATGGAAACCTTTTGGGAGATGGATGCCATTTCTGGAAAATCAGACTTTATGGCTCGGAATAGGATTTGCTGTGTTTGTTGTCCAGTGATAAGATGGCTGAAAATATGGTTGAGTGTTCTACAAACAGAATCTAATTTCTTCAGTAGTGGCAGAAGTTTAACAATATGTTGACTGGGAGGATATAATGACAATTTAAAGCGTCCCAGAGTCTTTTAGAAAAAGAATCATAAAAGGACTTTGCTGAGAAATTTAATTTTTACGAGTACCATCTAGAACTTCTTGCCTCTTTTTATGAATACACTGAAAACAGTGCATGCAGTCTGTAAAGAGCTTTAGAATCCTCCAACCTGAAGTTGCAAATGCATTATTACTAAGGAATTGTACTTGTTCAACAAAATTATCTTGCCTTAGACATTTGGTTATCATCATCTTGCTTTTTGTTTGTTTATGTTACAAATATAGTTATTTGAAATACTTTTCAATTAAAGGCAAGCAGTTACTTTATGGCATCATCTTTATCATAAGTGTTTTTCTCAACAGGTGAGTTCTCAGAATTCTCAGCTGGATGATGAATCAATGTTTGGAAAGTTCTTAGAATAGCTTTTTCAAGTACAGTAAGTACCATATAAGTTATATGTGATGATGTGTCCCAGGCTGTTCATTAAAGTACTTTGAAGGAGTGGAAAGTTGATGTTTGAAAACTTGATTGCAAATGTAGCTTACTAATTACACTTTATGAAAAGAAAACCCAGACCATGAGGTACAGGATAGGCAGGATTTCTCCTCTTCTTTTTTATAACACAGAGATTAAGGAAAACCATATGATGAAGTGGATTGACAGGAATGAATTAATGCACAATCTATCTTCTTATGCAGCCTTCAAAGGCTGGGGAAAAGCATCTCTAAGTGTCCATGAACTGACATGAGAAAGGAGGACACTGGCTACTTTCACACAGAAGGTGGCTAGGGATGAGAGGGCTGGTCTCAAGCTACACAATTCCCTGATGAATCTCTAATGTGTACATGACAAGATGCAGACAATTGCTGCTAAGTCAGAGAGACTGTCTCCTTCTACATAAGAATTTTGGTTTTTTGTGCCTTCTGTGCAGGGTCTCCTTTGTGTGGAATGTAGAAGTATTGTCCTGAACCTGTGATCAGAAAAAGTAGATTCTTCCTACTCTTGCGAAGAACATAAGCTTGTCACTGAGGATTTATCTGAAATCCAATTCACCCAACTGAAATGCAGTAGCATAAATTGTTTAAATTGGTTTCCACAGAGCCCACTGTATCCTGCTACAGTGTACTTACTGACAGCAGGTTTAATTTGCTTGGAAATTGAAAGTACAATCCACATCCTTCATGCAATGCAAAACATTGTGCATATTTAATGAGCTAACTTTTTATACCCTTGCTGTGTAAACTGAACCTTTAAGGTTGATTGAAATATGATTTAAATGTAAATCTGTCTGCCTACATTTTTATCTTTTAAAATAGCATTAAATACTCTTTACAGCAGTACATTCCCTTGTAGAGGGGAGATAATTATATATAATTTTTGTGTGAAATTTCATATGAACTACCTCATTTTCTGAGCGGGTACAGCAGCATATATTAAAGCACATTAGAAATTATTCCCTTTGTTACAACATAAGACAAAACCCTGACGAGAAATTTGATACAAAGACTTGGTTTGGGTTGATTTTCATGTATCCTGATGCAATTTTGCCGCACAAAACAATTGAAAAGAAAGAAAGAAAGAAAGAAACAATCTCAAAGTAATTCAGAGTGCGGAAAGTGAAGCTTTGAAATGTGTTTGCTCAGCAGTGGGTGTAGTTCAGCACAGTTGTTATTCTGCAAGTGGTCTTCATGGGAGGCAGGGTACAATGTTTGTTTTCATCCTCTGAAGGTTGTCTGATATTTCACCTTTCCAAAAGTCTTCCTTGGAGAATTATTAAGACAACCATTTGCATATAAATGAAACAAAAAATCTCCCTCTGTGTTACTTAGAATATCAGTAACAATCTATACTTATGAGTTTAAGGTAGATTGGAATAGATTGGAGAGTGACTTTTGTATACAGGCTGCCTGAAGGAGACAATTCTATCCGTTTTGAAAACAAAAAAATCATCCCTGTCATGACTGAATCCCTGGAAATCCAGCATCTGGAATTCAGAATCCTCTTTTGCTCCTGTTATGGGCTCTACAGCTTGGTCTTTCTGAAGAAGGCACACCATTTCTTCAGAAGAGAAAATCTTCCTCAGTGGGAAATAAAACAGATGTCTTACAGGTAGTCTTAAAAATCCTTTGGTACTTCAGATATGGATGTTTGTTGTTTCAGCATTTGTCTTCTTTTTAGATTCTCAATATTACTTAAAAAATTCATTAGAAATAAATGACCATTGAAAAATAATCCTAAGAGAAAAAATATTAATCTTAACAGTACTTTCAATATGTTTTCTGATTTTGTCAACCTCTTAAAAATTTTTCTTTTTATAAAGTAAGCAGTCAGAAGATATGTCGGGCTATAAAATAGTTTCTCATTACTTTTAGGTGTGGAGAAGTGTAAAATATCAGCCACAGACTTCACTAATGATTGCACACTCTATGTAAGCCTGAGGAATACAAAACCAGATGCATTGATTACTTTGGAACAGGTTGAACTATTTAAGAGAAGGAATATATATCAAAACATACAGCAGGGGCATGGACTTGCAATAAAATAATCAGAACTAGACAACCTCTTCAAAGGCTATTTTTAAAGATCTTTCCTGTCAGTTGCTACAATAAAAGCATCATCTTTTTTCCCTGTTCTGCTTGTTCTTTTTCAGCTCAATTAGTCTTTCCAGAAGGTTTTCAATGTGCCAATAAGCCTTTCCAGAATACTTTGTCCTAAATACTGTACCTATTAGGCTTCTTTTTCCTACCTCTAACAGTAGATAGCCAGAGTTTCTGGGCATTACCATGTTTCCATTCCCTCAGCAAAGAGTAATTTGCAACACTGTTGGATTATTATCCCCAAGTTAACATGCAATAGAGGGCAATAAAATTGTTCTGGTCACACTGAACATAATAAATATTATTTGAACACATAATATAAGATATTAAATTAACAAATGTAGGAGAAATAAGGTTCAAATGTCCCTTGAAACAATGCTGCAAATCTCTGGCTAGATATGTGTAGGAATATTGAAGAGACCCTATGTAGGTGATTGGAAGTTAAAAAGCAAAAAAACCCTACAGAGCAACTTGGGTGTAAATGCCCACCCAAGCAGGTACACCCAGGCAGTGAGGAGCTCTGTGGCCTGTTGCATTACTCGGGACACAGGGCTCCACCTCACACCGAGAGCCTTAGCCAGTGCTTGGCTCCTCAGTGGATGGACTCTGCTCCTGCTTCCTGCTCTGCTGCCCAGCACAGACCTGACATCCACCACTGAGAAATATACCATGCTGAGGAGGGCATCTCTAAACCTCCTGACAACAACTGGCCACCAAACATAACCATTTCACTGCTACACAGTAAAAGGCAAAATGCAATCTGTGCAGGACACAAGCATGGGACACCAAGAGAAAAGTAGACTGGGTGGGTACGAGTGTCTCTGCAAGGACAACACCATGGGATTGTCCATGGGCTGCAGTGCTCTTGGATGGACTCCGAGGCCCTCCAAGGCTCCCTCAGAGACACGAGTGTGACACCAGCCCAGGTCTGAGCAGGTCCCAGCTCGCTTTGGTAACTCCTGAGCTGCAGCATCCCAGTACCCAGTGGGGGTCATTGAGCCAAACGGGGCTGTGGGGGAGGCATTCACCCCTCCCACTACAGCTGTGCTGCTATAGATGCATCCTTTTTTCTGGAAGTACAAACATTGTTTAAATTACTAAAGTCAGGATTAAGGTTTGTGAAGACTCACACACTCCTACTAATTTTGAGTTCAGATTCACAACTTGCAAATTAAAAACTTTTTTGGTAGGATATTTGGACAAAATAACGAATGTTCCTTCCCCTGCCCCCTTTCCTCCACCCCACAAATTTTCTGAAAATATGTTCCTTATCCAGATTTAACTGGGTAGGATTCTGACCTAATCTAAAAGCAAACTTGTAGAGGAACTTAATCAAATATTAGCATTTGATCCTATTCTCTACTGATTATTTAGTCAGAGCTCTAGTACACTCATCAGGAATTATCAAAATTCATACAGTTATTTCAGCTGTTGGGTGCTTTAAGAAATGTATCTGGAATTTTTTTAATACTTCTTCTGCACAAACTTGTTCCTGTTTGATAAAAATAAATTAATTCATCTCAAAAAGATTTTTAAATTTCCAAGTGTTACAGATGATTTGAATAGAAAATAAATGAGACCTCATAGGCCATATTTGCACTGTCTTTCTGAAAGATAACCAAACATCTTATTTCACTTTATTAAAAAATCCCTTGGAAATATCTTGTTGCATTATTCATTATTGTATATGATAATTACATACAGAACATCATCCTCATCTTCCTGACTGAGAGCAAGGATTACAGTGCTACATTATTTGATGTCCAGATGCATTTTGAATGTAAAAACATATTTTCCTGTTTGAAAGACTGGGATTTATGCAGATAGCTATCAATACCATTAATAGAATTACCTGCATAAATCCTTTTATTTAAACAGGACTCCACAATTTATAAAGATTTAATGTAATTTTTGGCTCCATATCTTATTTGTCATATAAAAAACTTTTTATAAAAAATCTTTACTGAGCTAAGAGACTTTAGTACATCTTGTTTGCTACATAAATCTGATATATCTATTTAAATACATTTTGTGGTCTCCTCTCCTATTATTACCATACCACAGCATGTTCAAAAACCATGTTTGAGCAAAAAGTGGTATATAAAAAGCTTGTTGAGTGACTGGTAACACAATAAATCCCACCCAAGTGAGAAAGCTTGTGTTTCATCTTGGGCGCTGCTCAGCTTCTCCCTGAAGGGAGAGAGTATCTGGAGCTCTGACTTTTTATTATGGTTGGAAAAAAAAATAGGGTTTTACCATAACAATTTAAAAAGGTGCCCTCTAGATCAGGTCTTTTAGGTGTCATAGTGAGAAAGATGTTTTGCTGTCTATTGCCTGAGGCCACTAATTCGTGTCCTGGGGAAGCCAAAGGTCTGCAGATATGGTGCAGCAGGGAGGAAGAGGGCATCCTGAGTCCTGGGAACTGGTTTTTTTCACACCTATTCCTGCTCCTTCTTCTAATCCAAGCAAGAACAACAAAATTTAAGACTGCCATCAATGCAACAGTAAGACACTAGGCATCCATAATCAATAAAATGGATTGTCATCCCAGGATCATAGGACACCATGTTGGAAGGGGACCTTAAGGATCATGGCCCAACTTTTCTCAGCAAAAGCACGGTCTAGACAGGATGGCTCAGCACCCTGTACAGCTGAATTTCAGAAGTGCCTAACACTGGTGAATCCACCACTTCCCTGAGGTGATTATCCCAATTCCTTCAGTTCCCTTTTTCACAGAGGTACTCTCCAGGTGGGTAGATCCCATCTTGTGCTACAATCCTGGACTGTATTTTTCCCAGGTGCAAGATCTTGTTGGGCTTGATAAGATCTTTTCCCACCCTTTCAGCCTGTCCAGGTTTTCCTGCAGGGTGTTCTCCCTTCCAAAGCCTTCAGTTTGGTCTCACTGACAAATGTCATCAGAGTGCACTTGATCCCATCTGCCATGTCATTTATGAGTGCAGCAAGCAGCGTTGAGCCCGATACCTCTCCCTGTGGATCCACACTTGTGACAGGTTGCCAGTTTGGAACAGTTATTTACCAGCCTGTCTGGTGTTCTGGGTGAGCTGGTCAGCCTCTTCCCCACCCACTGCACAGAGCACTTGCCTAGATCATGAAACACCAGCTTCTCCAGGAGGAGAAACCATATTGAAAGCTTTGAAGAAATCCAGGCAGACTGTGACCACTGCTCGCCCTACATGAGCCGAGCACGTTACTCTGCCACAGAGGGCAATCAGGTTTGTCAGGCCTGGTTTGCCCTCAGTGAATCATACTCATACTTAAATGACAGCTATTTCAAATTGCTGATCGTATCACTGTGTTTATTCCTGTAGATAGACAAATACGGGTGACAGGGGGATTGATTAAATTACCTGTCTTGTGTGCAATAAGTGCCAAAACCATATTTTTTTTTTTTTTTTCTCCCTGGGAAACATATGAATCCAGAAAACACTGCACAGTTTTTAATTAATCCAAAAAATGAAACCACAAAAATCTGATATGTGCCACAAGTGAAACATTTTTGCTTTTCTATATGAAACGCTGACTTAGTCTGAAAGCAGTGAGCAAATTCCTTTTCTGAATTTTTATTTTTATCTACATCTCCTGCGTTGTTCCTCCCTATATTCAGTTCTCTTCACACAAGGCCTGAACAATATAACAAGTATTTAATGGATCTCTAATCAAGGCCAAAGTCACGTATGTAGGAATTTTCATGTGAGCAGTCTGCAAATGGTGTTTTAGCTTTACTGTTTTCCCAAATAAATAATTTTACGATAGTACCTCAAGCCTAGGCTTTGAAGTATATCATGCAATGTCATGTTCATTGGATAGGGATTTCATAGTTGGACAGTATATGACTGAATAAAAATCCAGGCAAATCTACTGAGTTTCTGGGGTGTTTTAATATAATTGTGATTCTTGCTTTGGAAGATTTGGTGAGATACAATTTAATAAGGTCATCTCTATTTATGCATTATTATCAAAATGCAGCTGTTCTCGTATCTCATGTTTCAAAGGTATTTGATCTTTTCTTGGCACCCCCCCAGAAAAAGTATAAAATTAATGCAAGATACCTCTTCCATCATTCAATATTCAGCCTTACAAAAAGTGGGTTCTTAGACTTAGTGAATAAAACGTGTGCCTGATATGCTCAAATCCTGGCACTGGGTGCTCACAAAGGAAGCACAGCACCTGTTCCCACTCTGTTGCACAACACTTAACCCCATAAAGAGCTGCAAAATGCAGAGCAGAAAGCAAATAACACGTTGCTAATTAACATCTCTTTTATGTCTCTGACTGTATCTGGCACAACAATGACACGATTTTTATTTGGTTTTAGTACTGTGGTTTGTTTTCATTTTGTATTTTCTTTTACTGTGGCCATGGCTCTGCAAGTTTTAAACTGCACACATCTGTAAAAAGCAATGAAAAATATATTCCTATACCATCTAATCCAGTTCAGACTCTGCTCCTACTAAGAAGGCAAAAAACTGCTTCCTGATGACTGTTGACCTCCTACTTTTCCCCAGAGAGCAGGGAAACCTCTCCACATAGCTGCTATTTTACATTTACCTGTATACTGTGAACAGAAGGGACATGAAGAGGCTGGGATAGGAATGACTTATTTCTGCCTGCTCTTTGTCATGTCTCTTTGCACCATGGTGCTCTGCAGGAGAAGTCATGCTGCTTTGAGGAGGGCCAAAACTCAGCTCTTTTTATCTCAGAGACTGTGGCAATATGTGAAAAACATCCAGACTGACAGGGCAAGACTACAACCTGCAGCAGGACACTGCAGGGATCCCAGGGCAAAGAGGGGGGCAGCTGGATGAAGGACCTAGATGTCAGCAGAGGACTAGCCCAGGACTTACCCTGACCAGTGGAGAAGAGAGGGAGCTTTGTCTGTCAGGGCTTCAGGACTGGCACCAACGTGAATGCTCATTGACCCAAGCCCAGTGCAATTTTGCACGAACAGAACATGAATCCCACACAGGCGTTTCTGACAGTGAACAAGGAAACTGGGGAGGAGAGGCAGGAATTTCAAACAAGACTGCCCTAACCCAGGACTGAAGGTCTGCTGCAGACACAAAAGCTGGCTCTTACATCAGGCAATGCCATCTGAGTGATGCCATCAGGTCACCTCCAGGCTGTTCAACCAGGAGTGCAGCGACACTCTGCTGTCCATCAGAAAGGCCAGGACACTCAGCCCAGTCCTCTGGTAGACTTTGAAAGAGATAGAGAAGGAAAATTTTCTTTCATTTGTCCAAGGACCAACTAAAATAGTTACAGAATCACAATACCTTATTTACTACACATAAAACTGGAGTATACTAGTCTACATATCATAGTATATATCATACATATCATAGTCTTTCTATTATACAATGTAAAATCTGTATTACACAGTTGTGTAAAAAGGTACTAGAAACTACACAGAAAAGAGAGTATTTCTCTCAAGGATTTTAAAAGGAAGTGCAATTAAAATAAAGGAATATGTCTCCCTATTTAAACTTTTTTTTTACTGAATGAGTGCAATGTAAAAGCCCTGATACAAAATCTATGCCCAAGATTTCTTTTCAAATTCAGCTGTCAAACTTCTGGGATCATAAAAAATCCAAAACATGTACTCCTGTAAAGATTCACATATAACTTTTTATCCAGTTTGAAATTCATATTCTTAAGTCACAGACACCTGTACACACAGTCATGCATGCAGAACAGATACAATTTTTAACATTTGAATTTTCCTTTGTTTATTTCTATTACATATACTGTGATGAATTTATTTCTGTTCCACGCATTTAAGTTTTCTACACTTTTGAATTATTTCTGAAAAATAATGTGTCTGAGTCATTCTGGAAAGGGTAAAAAAAAAAAAAGAGCAGAAAGCCCAGAAGCAGCAGCTGTACTGCTCTGTGAGTCAGACAGAGGTATTGGGCTGGCATTTGCTTGCTGCTCCTCCCTCAGCCCAAGGAGGTCCAGCAGTGGGAGCCAAGCAGATGGTGCAATGCTGTTCATTAGCGAGACTCCCACAGCCACATTTAGCAGTCAGAGAAGGTCAGGAGGGGTGCGTGGCACCCCCAAGGGTGCAGGGAGAGGCATTTTAGCACGGCTTGCCTCAGATACACTACCCTGAGCTGGGCTTGGAGTAAGGATGTACCCAATGACACAAACTGGAGTGGCATAGAGAAAATAATGTTTCCCTGACATTTCTCAAAGGTCATGTGGTGCTTTTTTGGGGCTGAAGACATTAAAAAAAGAGAGTAATGATCAAAAAGAGAAAAAGGTATGGAAGAAGCCTGCTTTGCACAGTTTGTTCTCATCCCTCGCAGAAAGGTGCTGTATTGACTGCCTATCAGGCTACTTTGTAAATACAAGACGTAGGACTGATCTGGCTGTTTGCTCTAATCACAGTAAAATATAGATAACATAATAAATTTCATGGGGTGTAGTGCTTGTTCATAGACTGAGTTCTGCTGCTATAAATAAATATTGCAGAACTGTAGTCCATGTGTTCAATTGGCAAGATCTCCTTTTTTGGGGAAATTTAAAGAAATTTTCACAGGATTCTCAAGGCAGCCATCCCAACAGACAAAAGGTGACTTGGCTTAACTTAAATTTTATTTATAAAACTAGCTTTATCCAATTCACTTTTGGATGTGTCCTTATTTAGTGCTTTGTACAATATCCAACATGCTGTTTGCTCTTGGCATAGACACTCTCACTGTTGATGTCCTCTGTAATACTCAGTCATTAGGAAAGAGTATTCACATTGTTTTAAATTTTCTTAAGAATATATTCTCCTCTAATGGAGTACAAAGAGGCAAGTAGAACTAAGCAAGTATTACCTGGATTTTAGCACATGGTTAACTGAAGCACTTACACCAAGATCCAAAAGATCTGTGCAAATTCCCAGGATTTAGAAAAAGTATATTATAATTGGGGAAAAAAAAAACCAAAACCAAACCAGTTCTCTCTTGCACTTCCTGAACAGGAGATAGTGCTACTTTCATATTTCACAGCAACACAGAAAGCATAAGGGTTTTTTAAGGATGCAGTGTTCCAGAGAGAAGGTTGCAGGTAGGTAGGAGGAATCACTTCCTGATCTGTCCTCCTTCAGGGAGTAGTGGTAATAAGCACAGGAACAGAGGACAAATCAATTTTGTGCTGATATAGAGTACCTGCAAATCTTATTTCTAAAAGAAGTAAAATATTCTAGAAAACAGATGCTATCTTCTGGAAGGTCTGGTTGTTGGGATTTTGGTTTTTTTTTATTTTTAAGATAAGACTATTAGTCAAGGTGAGATGGGAAGGTGGCAATTTGAGACATCTAGTCATTAGCATGTGCCATTTATGTTGCTACACATTAAAATTCAGATTTCCATGAAAACACATTTGCTTGTTTCTCAATTCTTGATCTGTGCATAATGTTTAGACACAAACGTTGAACATCTCAAAGTACTATTTAAGTACAGGACATCATATACATTTCTGTGGTAGAGAACAACTCTTCACAAAGTATCCTGATGTTTTCCTATTATGGTGCTTCATTCTTTGCTTATATTTGCTAATGAAAGAAAGATGATTTCTTTCTTTAATCCTTTTTTTTTTTTTTTTTACCACTACACACAATCTTTTTTATGGAATCTATCAGAGATAGAAGGAAGAAATATTTTTTAGCTTTAAACAGCTGATGCAAGGTCAGAGACTGGATCAGTACAGGGAATGAATTACTTCCCTGGTCTCCAGAATCTGTACTTTTATAAAATCCAGAGGAGGAAATTTGTAGACTGGAGAAGAGATAGTACCTGCATTAGGCTGCAAAGTAGAAATTCCCTGCATTATTTTGTAGATTAGAAACACGGAACATTTTCTGAGTGCTACACTTACTTTAATTCAAAAAGAATGATACAGTAAGAAAACCTAAAAAAATTTACAATGTAGCATTGATTTCATTTCAAGAGCCAAACATTCAATTATTTTCAAGTAAAATGTTGTGCAACAAGGTCTTATCTTATAAATGCAAAAATGAGAACTAACGTAGCATGAAATTTCTGGAGTTAAAGATTCAAAAATCATCAATCAATTGCTAATGTGATTATTACATCAGCCATATTGCATATTTTGCAACATAAACTAGTACTGCAGACTAATACATTAGGATTTAAGGTAATAAAGAGAGAAAAACAGTAAATCCTGTATTTATGCAATGAAAACAACCAAAAGAAAGAGAAAAGCTTTTGTGAAATATATATACTATGGGGGTTTTTGAACATGGTGCCATGAGCACACTGCTGTCAATCACTGCAGCAGGCTGGCTCTTGTTTTGTGTGAATTCTGTCCTCAGGCCCCCTGATATCACAGCTCCCCTGGCTCACCCTAGGAGGATTACTGGGACCATGCAATGGTTTTCTCAGTGGCTCAAGGTCATTTCTGTTACCTCAAAGGTTATCTGCAAATGTCTTTTGAAGGCAATAATTATCTTATTATATTTTATAAATATTATATCTTATAAAGCTTCATAAATCTTTTCCAGGCACTGGTACAAGACAATTCTCTAACTGGAGGGAAAACTAAGAACAGTGTGTAAAGTAACTGCACCTGCCTATCAGGGCACTAGGTTCTCAGAGAAAATGAATGCATACTTAAAAAGTAAAAAATTTCACATCATTTAAAAGTAACACAACAGGAGCAACAACCCATAAAGTTTGAGAGCAAATATTACAGGATTAATGAAGATCATTTGTTGCTGGATGCAGAATAACTCCTTATTTCTCCACAGTTTTCCTACTAGAGGTGCAGAACCTGATGATATGCACAAATCTGGCTGGACATGAACAAGCTGAAAGGGGAACTAAAAATCTCATGTGCCTTTGAAAGCAAAAGATTTGTCTTATTTACTTAAGAATACCATGAGTATCCTGGCTCTCATGAAGCTTTTCTCCCTGATGTAGAAGAGGTTGGAGAAGAGGAGGAAGGCAATGTACACAGATCAGCTTTAGAGGTATTATGCTTTTTAACTGATGGAGCTTGTAATATCAAGGGTCAGCTGCACCCACTGTGAGGGAAAGGAAATAAAAGGATCTCCTGTGAGCACATTTCAGCACTTTACTCCATCTGTTCCACTTACAGGAAGGACTGGTCAATGCTGTACATGCTGCCAGCACTGAGCTCCTGTACTTAACACAGGATAAAGGGCTTGAGTCATGCAGGCTGACAACAGCACAGGCCCTGTGCTTCTCCATACCCCTGTTTAGTCCACAACTCCTTTCTGTATTACCCTTCCACCATTTGACTTTTAAGGCTGCATTATCATAAGTTTTGGAATTGATTAGGCTTAATATTTTTAACTCTTTTTCTCTTAAGCTTTGCGGTCATTTATTGATTAGTTCTCTGCCCTGGCATTTCCCTGTAAATATTTTTAGGCAGCTTATATGTTTCTACCCATCATACAGTGAGAACCTGAGACAGACCTGAGCAGAAATTATTTGTATTGATTTGGCTTCCAAAATTTACCTTATAGAAATTGAATTTCTAGACAGTTTTGTATTAAAAATGGCCTCATGAAAATATGAGCATAAAGATTATTTTGTCCTTGAAGTCTTTCTTCTAATATCTCTTTCCTTTGTACCACCGTGGCAGCCTCTGTACTTTCTCCACTTTCCACAAACTCATCCTCATTTCTCTGCCTTTATCCACTTTCTTTCAATTCTCCCAGCTGTTTTTATGTGATTATCTGTGAGCTGGCATTTACCAAGTAAGGCAAAGAAAGGCACATGCTCAGGGAGCCAGATGCTTTTGATTATTGCTATTTACAAAAGAGACCAGAGCTGTGCATATCACGGTTTGGAAACCTCTTTCTGTATACTGAATTCTGTGTATTTCTCCACCATAATCCCTTTTATTTTGCTTAAGGATGAGTAATTTCAGACCTTGTCGTTCTTCAGTCAAAAAAAAAGTGTGAGGTGTGTTTGGGAGGGCAAATTCCCATATAAGTAATCTATGTCTACCTTGGTGTATTTTTATTGTTGGGGACACAAAGGCTTGATCTCTGTGGTCTGGTGCTTTGTGACAATTTTGCTCTGCACCAGCCTCTGTGAGATTTGTACTTCTTTTTTCCTTCTTAACACACAACTTCTTCACAGCAGATTGTGAGAACTTCTAGAGGAAACAAAGCAAAGCAAAACAAAGCAAACCAACAAATGACAGAGAAATAGCAACACAGCGCTTTCAACATGCAGATCAGTTGTTGCTTTATTTCAAAATGCATATGATGTACAAATGCAAAAGTCAAATTCACCTGTAGCATAAGCCACAATAGGAAGCAGCATGTTTGCTATACCTGAACAAAAAGATTAGCTGGAGAAAGACGAAAACTGATTTTTTTTTTTTTGTTAGTAAGAAAACTGACAGTTATTTTGAAACAGAAGAGAAGGAAGTTACTTTTTTGTTCACACACAGGCACATAGCTTTTATGTTGCGTTGTGGTAATGTAAAATAGATTCTTAATTTAAAAGAGAGGGCTTAGACAAAGAGCACTCCAAAAGAAACCACTTTATCATGACCTCTGATCAATAAATGAAATTTATAGGATTAAAAAAGATCTCTCTGCAAATGAACAATATGCCATGACATGTATACAGTTTTTTTTCTACCCATCATGTGAAATAATGGTTATTTGTAAGCAGGATACTTCCTAATTTATTTTTCTAATAATCTAGTCAGTGAGTAGCTATAGTACTTATTGATTGTGATTCTTCCAGTTCAATAAGATATTGTCATAATAATCCTTTAGTTGTTCCATAAACAAAAGAAAATATGATAAAGCAGTATTTTCTGTACAGAAATAGCACCAAATATTTCTGAATTATGCAATCATTATGGAATGTTACCAAAAAAGACTGGAGTGCAGTCCACCTAATTTTAGTCATCCAAAGGACAGATTTCAGTCTATCATCTAAACTCCCTTTTTAGCCAGAGGGTAAGATGAAATGAACAACTTTCTGAAGACCACAAAATCACAGCATCATCAAGGGTGGGAGAGACCTTCAAGGCCATCTGGTGTAACTGTCAACCCAGGACCACCATAATCACCCAAACCACATCCCCAGGTGCCACATCCAAATGCCTCTTGAGCATTTTCAGACACGTGACTCCATAACCTCCATGGGCAGCTTATTCCAATGCCTAACCAGTCTTTCAGTGAACAAAAAAGAGACTGAGCCCACCTCACTACAACTTCCTTTCAGGCTGGTGATATATGCTAATATCCTTTCAATAACTATAATAGTCGTGGGTTACTACCAGCTCATAATACCCCAGATAGCCCAAAATGATCCTGACAGAGTTATTAACCTGTGTATGACTAGATTTTTTGTGGAGAGGGGTGGAAAGACTTGCTAGAGAACCCTTCCATTGATGCACTCTAATGTAGAATATTTAGGAGAGAAGAAGTACAATTCAATTTTCTCCCCATATATTTTGGGTTGGTTTACAAACTCAAACATACAAAAATCTTGTACCTGTCTCTCAGAATCCTGACATGAAGTTTAAAAACATGAGCATTTTAAAATAAATGGTTTCCCTTTATTGGTTTCTGAACATCTTTGGGTACTGTGCCAAGATTTTGAATGTTTCTTAATGAATGTGAGGATTGTAATTAAAAAATTTTTCCTTAATATTTTTTGAATCCTTGATTAGGATATTCCTATGATAAAAAGGTACTTACATGATTCTTGTCTACAGGAACAGGAATTTACAAACTTTTTGCAGTTTTTAGGAATTTGAGCAACTGTACACTGATACTTGAAAGAGGCTGAAGCTACTGCTACGAAGCAGAACAGTTTACTTCTTTCTGTTGGTTCTGGGTGCTGAACTCCCTTACCCAGTCTCAGTCAATCTTTCCACTCACTGCCCTGTGTTTTTGGCCAGGACCATGACAGAAAAATCAGTGCACCTAGACTAATGCCTTAACCTTCTCTCACCTTCTTATGCAGATAACATAGAAAACAAAAGGAATATGTTTTCCTCAACAAGGAATTAGCAACAGAAATATATTTTGACCAAAACAAATTAATATTTACTTCTGAGACAGAAAAGAGTGCCTGTTTGTGATTCAAGAAATTCTTGTGTGCTGTCAGAAAAATATTTCAGGTAAGCAGGTTAGCAATGGGGTGTCTTGCAATATCTAAAATTTTCATTTTCTTGAGACTCAGGATAATTACACGCTTCTGTTCTCTGAGATTTTGTGAGCAATAGCAAATAAAGCAAACTCAAATGTTTTCTGTCACCTAGACAGGTGTTACTGTAAGCTAACAAAAGAAATACTAAAAAAAACATCCAGAGAATAAACACAAGCCTTGCTCACTAAATAGTCATTTGACATCCTTTCCACAGAGTTTGCCCCTTGAGCAAAGATCTCTGTGATAAGCATAAGCTCACATTGTAAATGCTGCTTTATAGCCAGCTATATTGAACTGTGCCAAAGGCAATATTTGTAGTTAACATTACTGTGCAAATTTCTTGCTGTTTTTGTGCTAGCTAGAAAGACAATGCTGCGGATGTTTCTATCAGAGTAAGACTTCTCTCCAAACTTCTGCCCATATTTTTCAAAGCTACTAAATTGGAATTTTTAAAATTATTTTTCTTCATATTTTGCTGATTTTGCTTTTCTTGAAGACGAAGCCTTTGCATTACCTATTAAATTGTCTTTATCCCAGGAATTTTCTCACTTTTAGTCTTAATCATCTCCCCCATGCTCCTGGGAAGAGGAGGTGTCTGTGTGAACCTGAGCTGCCCACTGAGGTTAATCTACAACATAATTTTTTTAAGGTCAGCCAAAGTGAAGTACAATGTCTTAAACTCACTCCAGTTTTGGCTGTTACTTAAAATATAAAGTTCATATGAAGTGAAGCTCAATACCAGGTCCAGCCTGTTGTCTACTTTCTGGTTATAGAAAAAAGAATTTGCAAGAAGATAGAATTACATTGATTTCCATTGTGATTCACACAAACCAAGGGTATTCTTACAACTGGTCTCACTGAAATTGCCCAATAAAATGTGTAAGTCATAGGCATATTCAATATTTATGATAACTGCAGATAGGCAAAAATGAAGTAATGCTCACTTTTGTGGCTGGGATAGTCCAGCTTGGAAGGACATATATTTTCTTTCTGCAGAGTACTGATGACTTTTCTTTTTCATATTACAGTAACTGATATATAGAGGATCTTGTTTAAGTGATAGTATGTCAAGATTCAATAAAATACTTAATCATTACCCTCCTTCTGTGTTTTAAGATTTTAACATTTTTGTATTCCTGTTCTTAACACACTTTTCTTCTAGAAATGTTATTGCCAAAATTTCAAAGGGGAAATCTAAAGCCTACTGCTGAATCTGTGCAGTCCACATTTTCAGAGATGATCACATATTTTTACTCACTTGTGGGCACAAACAGTTTAGGCATCTCATAATCCAATTTTGACTTATGAACACACAGCATGCTTTCAGAAATGTGCCTGCATGTGTAATTAATAGATATGGGGTAATGCTTATAGCTCCTGCCAAAACATTCACCAGAGAGCACCCTGGAGAAGAAGATGAAAGCAACCAGAGCAGGAGCCAGACAAATTGGAATATGGGGCAGCAACAGCAGGAGCCCAGAGCAAATGAAAAGTTAATGCAACATTCCTGGGAAAAAGACATGGACTGTATCCCCAGCAGGGCTTAGAACAGGTCCTGAGATTGGCATGAAACAAACTGGTAATTGTGAATTACCAAGATACCGTTCTATCTTGGGATTTGTGGCAAGTCTGTAAATCGTGTTTGCTTTTCTGTCATGGTTTATGATGTCATTGAAAATCCTTGATGGAAATATAACCTCATAAGTAAGATTTCCTCTGTTTAATCTCCATCTTGTGTATACAATCAACAAATATTTGTTTACAGCAAGTCTGACTTACATCTAATACATTTGAACTCAAGGACCCAGAGATGAAAAACAAAGCAATAATCTACAGCTTTCTAAGCCCACCAGAATACCTTGTCACAGTGATGGAGGGTGGGAGGGAGTGCATTTCTGCTTGTGCATGAGTGAAAGAAAAGGAAGGTGGACAAGTGCAGGTCTAGGTTAAGCATATGGGAAGCAAGGAAAATACATTTTGAAAGACTCTCAGTCACACAATTCCTTAAAGTCTGCGTGAGATATTTGGCTAAATTCCATGCAACACTGAAATTTGAGGGGAAAGTCTTTAGCCATTAGCTATGATATAATTTAGTTTGAAAACTTAATGAGGGAAAATAGCATTTGGGGTGCAAGGCATTTGCATAGCCCACTTTTTCTGCAGGTGTCTAATTGGTAGTGATGCAGGTTTCATTAGAATACGCAGCAGGTTGTGGAGCTATCTAAAATGTCACTGAAGATAAATGCATTTTGTTATCAGCAAATGTAACTGCTTGCACTGGGAACTAAATGTGGAATATACTGTATTACAATTAAACTGCATCCACACTTTCATCCAGCTCTGTAGAAAAACTGGTACACACAAAGAGTTATTAACACCTTACATGTTGCAGAGAAACTAAAGATACGGGTATGGAAATCTAAAATTAGGGTGAGTAAAACTGATCTACAAGCTTTACTAGTGTGATGTTTGCTGCAGTCCTTGCTGAAGCAAAAAAGGCAACATAATCATAATTAGAAGTTAATGGGCTTCTGTACATTCAAAGCACAATGTAAGAAGGTAAAGGGGTTTTATACCAAATTCTGTGTGCAGGAAAATAATTCTTAGCTAGCTGTTGTCTTGAAGGTGTGCAGAATTTTTGCATGGAAGATATTAATGATTGTTGCCTGAGGAGAAAATGGTCTTGGGTTGTGTGTGGGTAAGAAATACAAGTCACAAACCAGAAGCATATAGTACTTTTGGACTACTTCTGTCTCTCTACTCACTGTTAAAATTGAGTGTGATGGCAAACACATATCTATAAAGCAAGTAGAATCAAATACAGTATTGGCCTTAAACCCACAAACATTAGCAAAAGTAGACAAAGGCAATCAGCCAAAGTGGAATATGGAATAAACAAGTAACACAGAGTTGCAGAGTTAAAGGAACCTAAATAACGTTAATGCTACACACCTCTAACATTACTGTTATCTTATATTCCCTAGCCTTTGGGGGTTTTTTTGTCTTGATATTTTGAACACTTTTGCATGGGACTTTCTTTTTGTCATATGTTTGTAGAACACTTGGCAAAGAAAGACTTGGCCAGCGGCTGATCCTCCTGGGCAATCTGCTTACACAGAGAAGAGGCGTCATCAATAAGAAAGCATCTGGCTTTTTATTCATATTATTATTCATAAGGAGTGGAGTTCTTGGATATTTTGAAGAGAAATGCACTTGTTTTGTATTTTTGTTCTTCTAACAGTAAGAAACTGGAAAAAGTGTTTTCACAAGTGGAAAAAATATCTCAGAGTTCTCAGCATGCTAGGTGTGAACATTGGGAGGCATTTCCATCAGTCAGAAGGTGATTTCTTTAAGAATCATAACAGTTTACTTGCAGTTCCAGTAATAGACTATATTGGTGTGGGGCTTTTATTTATTTTTTGGTTCTGGCTTTTTTTTATCTTCAGGAAATGTACAGAAATTTATATCACAGACACAGACAGGCACCTCACTGACTGGTAGAAAGGACATCTCAGCACAGAGATGGAGAACCCAATAGATTTATTGTGCCCACGTTTGCTTTCAATAGCCAGGGCTGCTCTCTCCTGGGCTTCTTGGCTGCCAAGCAATGAAACCACCAGAGATAAGTGTGCCATTCCCTTTGAGTTCCCAACGGTCTGAAAATTACATGAGTTCCTGAGGCCACTACTACTAACTTTTCTGCAGGCTTTTCATGCTTTATACCCACCATCTTCCTACTGTGACCTGCCATGATCCTACACTGCATTATCTGTCTTTAAAAACTGCTATTTTCAGTTACAGTTAGTGTTTCACAGAAACTGTGAGGGTGTTCTGAATCCCATATTTTGTGTATTAATTAGCCAGTAAATAAATATTTAAAGCTCTGTACTTAACTATGTATTACAGGAACTTTAGATTAGTTTTATGAGGGAAAAAAAAAAAAAGCTTACAGCATTCTACTGCCTGACTTGATATATTCTCGTTCAGTATAACTCCTTTTTTCCTTCTCCTATGCAGTTTTTGAGCCTGCTGGCAGATTTTAATCAAATTTAACAGAAACATCTAGATATTAAAATCATAAAAGTTTCATGAAGAGAGAAAACAGAGAAGAGGAGAAGCAACCTATTAATACATCGAGAGAGGGAAGGTTAAAATGAGTCTAAAGCTTTTTCTGTGGGCTTGCTTGGTGGTCCATCAGGCAGCCCATGTACCTGGACCATACAAGCAGCACAAACAGATCTTGCAACTCAGCAGAACCAGCTTTTCTTGTCTAGCCAGGTAGGTAGCAAATGTGACAAGGTGGCAAGCATTGTGTTAGGTGCTTGACTTTTGGGGTGTTGTTTAACATATGCTTTTTATTTGTTTGTTTGTTTTTTGTTGGCAAATAAGATATTACCATAGTTGAGAAGTGAGGGTAGGGATGATTTGGGGAAGAGACGGAGTTATTCCTGGAGGCTATTGAAGGAAAAAATGAAAGTATTGTGGAAAAAATAGGTCTTTCGGGCAGAAGGCAGGCACAGCAATAACTACAAGGGAACCAAAATCATAGGAAGTCACATATTATGAATTACTCTTCCTATTTAACAACTTCTTTTGCATTTGCTCATTTATATTCCATCCTTTTTTGATTCTGCATTTGCACTTTGTTCTTCTACATCTAAGATTATATTCTAAATGGTCAAACACCCATACTCTGTTTTAGATATCAGCATAAAACAAAGCTTTCCAAACTTCATGGAGGATTGAGTATATGAACATATTTTGCTTGTCCAAGCAATGCAATAAAAAGTGGATATTTATTGTGTTTGCTAACTACCAAAAACAACTTTTCTCAATGAATACAGTCATTCTGCCAACTATTCCTGAACAGGCTGTTAATTAAATCTCTGTGTTTGTGTATTTGTAGTAGTTTACATGCACAGTTTTTAACCTCCTGTAGGATTTATTCATAACTGGACAGTATGATTATTTTCTGTTCAGTCTGTGCACTTTGATTAATCACCAAATCAGATGGTATTATTGCTGCTCCAAGAATGAGTGACCTATGCATTATAAACAGGAACATTGCCTTGTTTGTTAATGAATTATACATGAATATCCACTGGTTTTGATGGCTCTTGTGATAAAGACAAAAAAGAGGCTTTAATAAAGGGCTATGATGCTTTTCACTAGCTGTGAATACTCCATAAATCTATTCTTTCTAATATTCATGATCCATTCTCTTTTTTGGACTATTTGCATGAATAAGGTACTCCTTGTACAAATGTTTGTGAGTAAAAACCCTGTGAGTGTGACTGAAATAAATCAGCAGATATAGTCACAAAACACAGGCAAATATCTTGTTACTTGGTGCACCTCCAGTTCAAATTAAGTGGGAAATTAATCCTGCTGGCTATTTTAGACAAACTGAAGTTCCTAAAAGTAGGAAAGCAGAAGTGTTGTATAGTCCTTGAGGACAGACATAACGGGAATTTTTCACAGCTGAAGTTACATGAGAAGCCCAGCCCTGCATTGTTCATTAGCACACAGTGTGAGTATCTCATAGTACACATTGCATTTGAAAAATGTATAGTGTGTATGACACTACTTGTTACAGTAGAACAGATTTCTGTTTCTATTGTCTGCATAAAGCAAGAGATAAGCAAGAATCTTAGGGGTATTTAAAAAAAAAATAAAATTGGCCTATATTAAATTCTGAGCAGTAACAGTGGGTGCACCAGAGTGTACACAAAGGACTCAGTCTTAAATAAATATTATACTTGTCATGAAATATATGCTCTGTGAGACTCAAGAGGAATACTGCTTGGAAAGAGAGCAATAAATTAAAATTAAAAAATGCTTTAAAATGCATAATTATCATGCATTAAGCTGAAAAAACAGGGGATAGAAATATCCATGCTCCTCAAAATGTCAAGTTGAACACCTTGCTGTGAGCCAGACTGCTTAATGTAAGTGTGGCTTTCAGTTCTGAACTTCTAATGCATAGAGGACAGCATGATAGGATGTTATAACTTTATAAAAGGGACATGAAAACTGTAACATTTCATTAACGTTAAATCAGTTATTAACATGTCTGAAGAATTACATTTTTGAAGTCTGATACTTTGTTCAATGAACACAAGTTAAAATGTCATATGCCCGAGACCACTGCTGTGCTCACTGTCTTAGTTAAGGATGAAAGTCAAGGGTCTCTGTGTTCAAAAATATCAAAGAAAAGCTGTAATTTTATTTCCTAATAAAATGAATAAACAGATCTTGCTAATCTGTGATGTATTTTAGAATTGAATATATTTTGTTTCTTTCTGCTCCTGAATCATAGAAAAATCTGGCAAAAAGATTTTTTATGACTCTTTTTATGATCAAAATTATTGCCAGAAATTCAGGACTTTTTTTTTTCTTTATATCCATATAGCATTTGTTCACTCTGGGCTATGGGTAATTCTCTTTGCTAACTCTGCTGTTAAAAGAATTAATTGTGGCACTATTATTTGTGATGAGTGATGTCTCACTTCATGAAAATAATCCCCAAAGACAGCAAAAGCAATTAGAATCAGACTCCACAACCAAGCACATAAAACACACCCAAACTTTTTCATCTCTGCTTCTAAATATAACACTTATTGCAGGGTTATGGAAGCCCAGATAAATAGATAAGTCTGTATAAGTCTGTTCTCTTTCTCTCTTTTTTTTTTTTTTTTTCCCCTAAGGATAGTTTGATAAAAGTAATCAGTTTAATACAATGACCTTGCTTCCAAGACCTAGGTTACTGAAGATGATTTTGTTTGCATATGTAAATGTAATTATTTCTTGTCTGAATGCAGATAGCTGCAGACCAAACCTCAATATGCAGAGTGAACAATGATTCAGGGGTTTAGGTAAGATATCAAAACAGCTGTACATCCTAACTTGTCATCCACATCCATAGAAATGTCCCCCTATGAATGAAGGTTTCTCCTTCGAAACTTGGTTACTCTTCTATTCACTAGACAACAGAATATAAGGGAAATAGGAGATGCACCAGGATTTCAGGAAGTTGTAGAATGTTTTGCTCCTTGGAGGAATATCTTAATATTATCAGAAATGTAGTTTTTAAAGTCAGAGGGAAGTGTTACTTGGATTTTGGGCATAACAGGACAGAGAACTTTAGACTGTTCCACCAAGTACAAAGATACAGCTCAGTGACATTCTGCACACAATTCAAAATAGCATGCAACATTGGTTTAACCACTTCAAGCAATGAAAGCTCCTCCAGTTCCTTTGGGAAGGTTAATTACTTCTATTCCATAAACAAGCCCTTTAAATTTATCTACCTAAAATTTTCAATGGTATTTTTTACTGCAACTTGGGTTTCTCCTAGATTAAAAAATTATCTGCTAGGTTTTTCTGGTCATTACACTGGAGTGAACATCCTGAATAAATTGAGTTTCATATACTCCTTGCTATGTTTTATTAATCACTCTTTTCCCACTGCTCTCTTGTTGTTCGCTACCCTTCTAAAAATGTCAACAGCAGAACTGCATCCAGGAGACCAACAGCCATTTACAGCTGCAGTGTTCTATACCCACAGGTTATCTTCATCCTCAGAGCTGTAGTATCTAACTCAGATTTTCCTTAATCTCTTGTGCCTCCAAATTTTGTCTAACGTCACTGCAATACAAAATATCCTTTCATTTCACAGGAACAACTTAACATCTTTTTCTCTTGGATGCATGACCTTGGATTTTGTATTGCTTGCATTTTTCACATGAGTCTACCTCACAAGCAATCTGGATTAGTCCATAAAGCTGACTTAATTCTGGGAAATTTATTTGTTTGCTTATAATTTGGTTTCAGTTCTAACCAGATCCCAACTTGTGCCCAAATTAGACATGGAACTGGAAGGTCTGCTCCAGGGCACTAATCCCACAAGTGACCCCTTATGGCTTTTAAATAAATCAGACATTTTTTCATACCTTTGTTTGCAGTAAAACTGTCAGGAATGCCATTTTCTTTAATGTACACCTATTTGTTATCCTTACAATGTTAAAATACAGAAATAGCTGCTTTATTAACTTTAGGGAGGATTTAACAATACTACATTTTTGTGAAATCGTATCTAAATCCCAAAGCCAAAATTTATACAACATTTCAGCATTTAAAATAGGAAGCAATGTCCAAATCCACAGAGAAGAAAGTTTGCACAAGTACTTGCCCTTGGCTGTCTGAGGAATAGGCAAACTTCCCTGCAAACAAATTCATGGACAATAAACACTGTGACCCCACTGCCAGAACCACAAAATGGAGTTAAAAATGAAAAGCTAATTTTGGGAATCTTGTGCTAATTCTTTTTAGGAAACTAACTTGAAGTGTTTCCAGGTGCTTGCAGCAATGATGAGACTGTGATGTTTAGACTGTCTTACAGGGGGCAGAGAGGGAAGGGAACACAAACACTGGCTGCTGTTGAACCAGAGTTGGGCAGTGGCTTGCCTGGGGTCTGTGCACAAAGGCTGTCGCCTCCCAACTGCTCAAACAGAAAATTAAGTTCCCCAAACCATGAGATTTATGTATGTGCACCTGTCTGACAGACAGGCACACATCATGAGGGGGGTTTGTTAGCTTCCAGTGATCGTGTTTTCCAGCTTTTCTAAGTGAGCTGCCACACTGTGTGTGTCAACATATGCCGGCAATATTATGCAGTAACAAGGTCATGCCTATAGATTTTCTTTTTCTGTTTTCTAAATTAGTGATTTGAAATCAGTAATTTCAGATGTTACTGTCAGTTCAAAAATAATGATATGACTGACTGGAATAAATAGTGTATATTAACCTTTAATTTACTCCTAGGATAACAGCTTTATCTAAGACATATCAAAGCAATCCAGCTCTGACTGCTACTATGAGGAAAATGCTTTCTCCAATCTTAACAGATTATAAAGAGCAACAAATGGGTGATTTTGGTTTCACCTTGAAAAGGACCCAATTTTCCTGTTCTCTTGGAAGTTTCTTCTCTTCCCTGAGTTAGAATTAAAGTAAAATCTTTCCAAGCACAGAGACTTAAGAATCGTATATGTGTATACTGCATTCATTTATATGCATATCCTGGTCTGTATTTGGGATGTGGCACTGCACATGGCTTTAAATGATGCTGCGAATTACATGGTTCATAAGATTGTGACAAAAATTGTCTGAGGGGATTTTGGCTCTAAAGGTATCTTTTGTATTTTTTCTAACTAGCAGTTGACAAGCTTGTTAACCTAAAAGGAGATGCTGCATCTCACTGAATCCAGCTGTATAAATATTTTAACATCATAACTGTTTTCCCTAGTGCTGCAGCACATGGTGGTTTCAACATCTTGGCATATAAGAATAATTCTTCTGGCTGGCAGGGGAGGTTAGAGAAAGAGAACAAACATTTCTAGTGGTAAAGGGAAAGACGATGAGGCTCAGTAAGATAAGAAACCAAATGATTCTTTAACAAATGACCTGCTTGGTGCTTCAACTGATTTTGTATTCCATTTTTAAGTCCCACTGGGATGTTAAGGTGCATTTCTGGAACCTATTCTTAATTTTAATGACTGCAAGTATGCTTCATCTAGAGTAATTTATACAATCGCTGGTAATTCCTGTTGAAAAGAAGTTAATACAGATAGAGAAACTTGCTTTAAAAGTAAGAAATTGCTGCTAGGTATTCTTAATTTTCAGTGAGATGTTAAATACAGCCTTCAAGCATAATTCAGAATGCGCTTTAGAAAAGAAATAAAAATCTTAAGAAGATATAATCAGCTTCTGTGTATACTTTGGTAAGGAAACATGCTCCTCCAGTTTGCAAAATCAGAAAAATACTTATTTTGAGATGATATTTTTGTAGCCAAATGTAAAGGGTTTGTTTTATAGCTTTCAGGGCTGCTGTACAACAAAATAGAAATAATACCTTGTTTGATAAATGTAAAGCTTTATAGTGGCAAATCCTTACATCCATCTTTGTATGACACTCAGCTTCCTATTCACTTGTTCCAGGAATGGCAACTGTACCACCCCATGCCACAATCCTTCTCTCTTCTGGGAAGTCTGAGGTTTCCACTGACTCAACAGAAGCACCACACAACCCCAAGAGGCCTCTTTGGCTGTGTTTTCTGCTTACACAAATGAATGAGTTTATGAAGCGGAAACCTCTCTGATTTTCACTTCACTAATCTGTACCAACCATGCAAAACTATAAAATCAGTGCTTTTACATAGTTTTCAAATTATTCATTTTGTTGAATTAAAGTCTCACAGTACTGAAAGGCTATTGTTTTAACATTACAAACTGCAGAATACATTGAGGACCCTTACCCCATATGTCTGATATTGTTGCACTTTATGAATAAGAACTCAGTCTAGCCAGTTACAGAACAGTCCTTAAATATTGATAAAACACACTTTTCGTGTACTTTAACCCAGGGAAAGCAAAGCTTTCTGGTTCAGTATTGCAGCACAGGCTTTTTAATACCATATGACTTGTGATAAATAATTGACTACATTTTTCTAAATAATGTATCCTCATCAGTTCAAGAAATTCAGTAAAGCATGGTAGAACCATCTGCCACTAGCTTGAATCTGAAATGTGTAGTCCTGTACATTTAGAAAACTGGGCACTGATAGCATTTAACTAAACATTTCTAGAGTAATGAACACAACCCTAATGCAAAATACCCTAGATTTCAAGAAACTGGATCCACACACAGGAGCAGGACAGACCACATCTAAACTTTTGGCCTGCAGGATTATGATCTGGATATCCTTGCTTTCAACCCTGACTGTGACCATGTTCTGCTGCTCACCTGGAGGGACCCTGGACATAACCCAGTACCTCTTGTCTGTCAGTAAGACCTTTCATTGATGTCATGTGGACCTTGCTTGGAGCTTTGCCCAGGTCCTTGAGGGCACTGCTTGTATTGTGATCACCCAGGTCCCCTCAGCTCATCCTCCCAAGCCAGGGCAGCTCTGCTTTTGCTCCTTTCTCCTCCAGCCAGTACCAGATGACAGTCTGAACACCATAGCCTGCCTAAGGCAAAGCAAGGATTAACAGAAGTTTTGAATGTTTTCTATTTTTATATCTTGAAAGCTTTCAGCTTCATCTTGGTGTTTCTTGCTTGCATTGGGCAAGAATGTAGACGACTAAAGTACAAGTTTCATGAAATAAAATCTGTCTACAAAGATACTGCAGTTGCCCACCATAATAGCTGTTTACACATGTAGTCTATTTTCCAGGTACCAATTTCATTCCTTTTTTTCTACCTTCTGCTTCTCTTCCCTCCTGAAAATGCGTTTAGCTCTGAAATTTCTGAACTAACTTGCTGGTACCAGAAATGCAGCCGTAGGGGAAAGTTAGCAAAATTATCTTCATCTTCAACCCTTTTTCTTTTAATAACCAAAATAATTATTCTGCTGCATTGATCAAAATAATATCCTTTTTCTGTGTTTCTCCCCTGAGGAGAGACAGGTCCCAGTCTAGGATAGTTTTTCCTATTTTAATGCTTTAAAGTGTAGTGGCATAACACAATCAGAAGCCTTTGAGGCTCAGCCTGTTGCCTTTCAATCATTTTAGCTGAAGTGTGAGTGAGCCAATCAGGATTCCTCAGTCTCAGAACCTCAGTTTCTTTGTTATTGAAGGGTGTCTGCTTAGCCTGACATTATCTCACAGTTTTTCTATAGTGTTAGTGATTTCTCTAATGGACATTGCATAATACTCTGGCATGAGAAAATGTTTTTCCCTTTTGGTCATTCCTGACAGTCACTTTTCCAATATTAATTTTTCTATGTTTATGGGATGCTCTCCTCCTTCTTGGAGCACTCCACCTACCCAGCTAAGCTTTGTTCACATATAGAAACCACTTTCTCCTGAAGGGGCTGACAAGTGTGAACTGGATCACTGGACTCACATTGATATCTCCTACATATTTTGAGAAACTATTTATGTGTAGTGCAGAACCCCACCTCATATGAGTCTTTCACTGTTTCCTAGAAGGTTGTAGAAGTTTCAGCATGGCCACTGTTGCCTTTTCGTCACTGATTTGTAATCTTCTTCCTTCTGAGGTTTATTAAAACCAATAGAGTACTGCATATTGTTCTATCTTGTGCCACACTGTGGAATCTATTTCATATTTTTCTTACTGCCTTAGTGTTTATTTGCTGGCACTATGATTTTGTTTTCTATTTGCAAACTGTACAAGGCCCTTATAACTCTGTTTCAGTTTGACAATATTTTGGTGCCACATTGAAATTAAATAAATGGATTTCTCTGTCCAGCTCCCCAGTGCTTGATGTCATTGATGTTTGCAAACATCTATAAACCTTGACTTTCTCAGGAATTTCTTATCAAATTGCTGCACATTGCCACTGCACCGGCACCATAATGTTTTTTTATTCTTAAACACTATGACTTGGTCATGGTCCCTCAGCACGATACTTCTGCATTTCAGTGTGGCAGGGGTTACAATGCATCTGCCTCCACAAATCAGCTGAAATGCAGTTTTTCACTGATCTAACAGCACTGTTGCGAAATGCAACAGTGGAAAGAATGTCATCCTTTGTAATAGATGAGATGTTTTGGAAGCCTGTGATAATAAATATTCTATTGGCATAGATGCTAGGGCACATGATGAAATATCCAAAAACTATTGCATCAGTGTACTACAAGAGTTATATGTATTTCTGTGCAGATACAGGCACTACAGCACATGACTGTTACCTGTTCCTATATCCATAACTTCCATAGAGATTACCATAATATAAATTGCATTGGTAGGACAGGGGATATTAAATCAGAACAAAATTTGCAGACTAAAGAAAATTAGTTCCTTGAGGTGCAATAGACAGTGTTAGGAAGGCAAAGTGTAACTGTAAGCTGCTTATTGCTCTGTGATGTATTTCCTCTCTTCTTTCATTCTGAAATAAAACATACTGTGCTCTAAAAGCCTGGCCATCCCTGGCCAAATTTGACACTGCCTGGAAGGAGCATCACTGTTGGTGCCAGTCTCACACAGCCCTGCTGGGATAATCAGAATACAAGAAGCCTTGAAGGGATGGCTAGGATTATTTTTCACTCTCTTCCCACCAGTGGACAGCAAGTGAATGTTTTCCTTCCAGTCATGCTGATCTTAATGATATCTGTAGTGGACATTATATGACTAAACAGTCAGTGTTTCTGTCCTGCTGCTAGAGCTCTTGAAGCTTAGCCAGAAGCTCTTGTTTACCAACAGGGATAGTCACCTTTTACCCTTCATAGGTTGGTCACTCTTGTTTGGGAATCACTTCAGTGTAGCTAAACTCATTGCTTAGAAACAATGCCTCCTAGAAATTTGTGTTACAGGTCTCAAATCTGATTCTTATTTGTATTTCTGTTCTTCTTATCTGATTTGTATTCTTCTGAAGTGGCTGGTGCAATGTACCCTAACTAAGAAAAGAATATTAAAGAGCAATATTAGAGATATAAAATGGCTGTAATGAGTCAGACAATTTCTATAATTATTATTTATCTATAAGACATAAATAATATTTGACTTTTTTTTTTTTTTTTTTTTTGGGATGAATTGNGCTCCTGGAGAGAAGTTTTGTTTTCTCTCTAGTCACTACAGAGGGAGTCTGCAGGGATTTATGTTTAGGCTGGGCACCCAATATCAGTAGCGGATCAATTTGCCTTAGAAGGCAGCTCATATCCAATTTAGTCTCTCCTGTGCAGCAACACTCCAGTGTTTGCCAGCCATTCGATAGAAAGTTATGTCTAACCACACTGTCTCATTGACTTCCCAATCTGTCCCTTAAAAGGGGTAGTAGTGAACTTCATATTCTCATTTTTTACCCTCATCCCCCATAATTGCTACAAACATAGATTTAATTTTTGTTACCACCACTTTCCTGTTTATGCAAGGTTGCTTTATTTTCCTGGAAATAAAGATCACAGGTAGTCTGAGTCTTTCCTGGATGTCTCCCGCTCCGTTACAATATGCTGCTTTCTTTTCCTATTTATCACCCTCTCTCCCTTGCTGTGAGAGCTTCTACTTTTCTTCATGCACTGTGCACTATGTAATTACATTCGAGGACCTATTCTTTATAAGTCTGAGTTGTTTCTTTATTTATAAGAGCTATTTACAGAAGTGGCAAAATTAGATGAAGAATTACAGCCCTGTGCATACAGACTGGTGTCCTGCCTCTTTTTCCAAACCTCTTTCTTTTTTTGCAATTAGTGTTTCTTCACCCAGGTTTGAAGCATATTTCTCATGTACATTTCTGACACTGGCCTAGGTGTTGGGAAAAATAAGCTGAGGAACCATACAGCTGAAGAATCCATTTTTTAAATACATTTATCTGAGCTCATAAAACTAGACTGATGTCAAAATGGGATTGATTAAGCCACCATAGCTGGATCACTACTTGCACTAAAATTTGAAATCCTGAGGAGGATGACAGTGTTATTTAGGTACAAACAATAGGCTGCCATAGGGACAGGGGAGCCTTTCTGCTTCAATGACTACCCTCTGTCATCACTACAAGAACTCCAGTTTGACCCTTGATTTTCACTGCTACAGTCAATCAATTTATTATTTCATTTGATAAAAGAGACAGTTAAATAATAATGATAATAAAGCAGCAACAGATATTATTCGTTTCTATGAATTCTAAATTGGTCAACAGGAGGCATCCATAAGACTATATTGTAATTGAAAAGCTCAAAACCTTTCAGTGGTTCAATTTTCTGTATTTTGACAATTGAGATCAGAATAAGAAAAAGAAAACAGAGTTTTTACTTATTGAAAAAGGTTCACTGGTATTCACCAGAGCACTTGTTATTTCAAACATGTGGAAAGTTGCAATCATAAAGGATTGAGTGCTGTAATTTGAGAAAATGTATTTTTTGTATATATGGTTAAGAAAAGGGAAGATCAGAAACCTGATTCAACAAGATGAAGAGTAAAGCCCTGCACCTCTGAAAGAGCAAACCAAAGCACCAGCACAGACTGGAGGATGAGCATGTGGAAGGAATCTTTGAAGAACAGGACCTGAGGCCCTGCCATGAATAGACTCTCATACCAAAGAAGGCCAGTGGAACTGTGGGCTGCCTTAGGCAGGGCACTGCCAGCCATTCACCAAAGGAAAGTGATTCCTTTCCCAGCTACTCAGCAGTGGTGGAGTCACACCTGGAGTTCTGGGCCCCATTTTGGGCTCCCTTATGTCCCAAGACAGGTGTGGGCATATGAACACCATGATAACAAAGGGACTGTAGAATCTGTCATATGAGGAGAGACTGAGAGCTGGGATAGGTCAGGGTGGACAAGAATAGGCTCAGGGAGAAAAGGGTGCACAAATACCTGCAGGGAAGGTGTAATAGGACTGAGACAGGCTTTATTGGGTGGTGCTTAGCTACAAGAACAGAGGCAATGAGTACAAACTGAAAAGTGAAGGTTTCCTCTGAATAACAAGAAACACTTTTTTACCGTGTTTTTGCAGAGTACTGGCTCACACCATCCAGAGAGTTTGTAGAACCCCCGTCGTTGGAGATATTCAAAACTCATTAGGCATGGTTCTGGGCAATGTGCTATAGCTGATTCTACTTTGAGCCAGGGAAATGAACTAGAACACCTCCAAAAGATCCCTTTCAGACTAAGTTATTCCATTCTTAGGCCATTCAAACTTTCTGCTTACATAACTTTTAGGTAAATCCCAAACAATGCTTATCCAAAGGATAACTATCTTTGAAATACAGTATGAGTGGAGATCAAGTGCATCATCAACATTGATATCATGCCAACCTGCAACACCAATTTAATGAACAATCATATGCTCTCCCTTTCTTAAAAAAAACCAACAAAAAACAACAAAAAAAAACCCAAAGCAAAACAAAACTAAATAACAGGGTTTTTTCAAAGTACATTATCTATCTTGCAGTGATTTATGAACCTTTTTTTTTTCTCCATTCAGTAACTGTCTAGCGAGAATACATAAAAATGCCTGATGACAAGGGCTTGAATTGGTCTTCTCCCCTCAAGGGGAGTAAGCTAACCTTTTGACTAAAGATGCTTTTGTTTTGCTTTTTTGACTCATAAATCTTGTATATTTTGCTGCTCTTTGTTCCCCATTTATTTCCCAGCTTTTCTGCACCCCATCTACTAAAGAAATTTTCTATGAAAGTAGCAGATGAGGATTTGAAACTCTGAAATCTGACTAGAGACCTTTTTACTCAGATTCAACAAGAAAATATTTTCATTACACTATTTGTAAAAGATAAGGAATATCATCATTACCCAAATATCCTTTTGCTAGTAGTTGAATTTTTAAAATGAATGAAGCATGGTCTGCTGGACCTTTACCTAAATTCTGTACAATTTAGCTGGAATAAATATTGGGCCTGAATTAGAAACTTACATTCCAACAGATTTTTTTTTTTTACTTGCTACCATGATTTTTGGTATAAGCTTTTGCTTGGTGATTTGTATTTTAAAATAACTTGAATCATTCAGGAAACCTACTGTTTGTTTAATTTTCCTTTTAGATTTGAAGGGTATAATATGAAAAAAAATCTCAAAAAAAACCCCTGAAGTTTTTATTTTCTAAACATAAAACGTACACTTTAAAATTCAGGGCTTGTTTTTAAACTGATACAGTTTAGCAAACAAAGTGATATATGAGAAATAGTGCTGTAATTTAATCTTTTGCTCAAAAAGAATGTCTCAGGATTAAACATTTTAGTCAACATTTCTTTTCCTTTATTCTTTTTTTCTTTTTTCTTCATTTAAGTATAAAAATGTTTGCCATAATCAGACTTAAAAAGGAAAAAATAAAATAAGAAAAACATTTGTCTTCACAAATATTCTGAAACTGTCATTAACAAAAAACAACCAAAAAAAAAAAAACAAAAGAAGAAACAAAAATATCATGACATTGGTGGAAAAACAAGGAACATGTTAAAGCAAAGCCAAATGTTAAAATTTTTATAAAAAACCTTTCAACTGGTGCCCATTGTTTCTTTCTGATATGTGGGGATTTGTTACTTATGCAGGCAGCAATCTTCAGCAATTTTAGATTGAGGGGAAAGTAAAGAAAAGGAGTCAGTTCCCCTCATCTGAAGCTTCATTCTCAGCTGAGGCTGTCCTAGTTCACACCCAAGTCTCAAATTAAAATATCTCTATTGATAACATACATATGACAATAGTGGATTTCATCTCCTGGAGTCTAAAAGCACTCAATTTTATGCACAGGACAGTCTCATGAAAGTGAATATTCCTGCTCGTGTTTTTTACATTAGGCACATAACTCCACAGAACTGCTCTGAAGTCAGCAGGTCTCTCTACAGTGTTTTTTTTTGGCTAAATGAAGCATCTTAAAACAGAGAATGGCTCATGAATGCAAAACTTACATTTTTCAATATCTGACTACCAGGTCTTCCCCGGTACTAGTACATGACTTTGAGGTGAAGTTGCATTCAATCATTGTGCCTGTGTACAGGTAATGGTCAAACAAAGACGTTTCACTCCAAATATTTAAGACTTTTTTTTGGTCTCCATGTGATACAGCTTTTATCTTGCAGAAAAACTGAGTTACCATTTTTATGCTTTAGGCAGGTAAGGAATTCCCCTCCAGTTGACTCGAATGATCTTACAAAAAATGTTTAAAGAGCAACTGCTGTTAGATTAGTTCTACCAATAATTCCAGCGGCCTAATATGCTTAGCACAGCCAAGTATTTTTTAACCCCTGATCCCTACCTTTTTCACTCAGTTATTGAATTCCAGAAAGAAGTGAAAGACATTAATATCTCAGTTGGAAAAACCAAGACTGAATATTATTGAGCTCATTACAATTCCTTTCTTCATCCTGAAAAATCGTGATCTGGTATGAGACTGTTGCACCAACTGCCTAGGAGTTTAGGAAAAAAATACATATGATGGCTGGCCCAGAGGTAATTTATACATTTTTTTCATTGTTGCAGGCTGTATTTTTAATGAGAAGTTATGCACTTGAAGCATCAATGCATTGATTTCTTAGTGACTTAATAGACAGAAATGTTGTTTTGCATAATCCGATCTGCAACGACATGTCGGTCAAGAAAGACAGGAGTTGGATGTTTCTGTTAAATTCAATGGGCTGTCATGAGAGAGTAAAAACTACTTCAGCAAAAAAACAACATAGACTAATCAAAGCGAAATGAATTACATACTGTAAAATTTGCTTATTTTTTGAGGTAGAATCACAGACACTATCTCTCTATAAATCCCTCACTCATCTGAAAACGGAGTGCTCAGATACAAGCTGGTTTTCTTTTACCATAGACACTCACTCTTAGCCTCCCTTCTCTGGAGGAAAGAAAAGTCAACAAAATTGTTTTATTTCCCTTATCATCCCTGGACACCATTTCTCTGTTTCATTAGAAAGCCCCTTGCTGTCCCTGGCCCCTCCTGTCAGGGAGTACCATGTGAGGGAAACTGGGGAATGTGTGAGCTGGGGAGGTGTTTCCAATGTCTTAGCTCTGACAGCTCTATGTGAACTGTGCAGTTGGGAATGATGTTTTTAATTGCTTTTTCTTCTTTGTGAGTGAGATACAGCTGCTTAATGCAGAGGCATGGGCATGTCTGTTGCCAGGGCTCCTCTTTGTCCATATCCTAACCCCAAATTTGTCATCACTCTTGTGCAATGGTGTGTGGTGGCCCACAGTAGCAGGCACAGGGGCTGCTCAAGGAATGGCCTGACAGTGTCCTGCCAGGTTTGACACAACACTCAGGATTTGAAACAGTATGTGTGAGGACAGTTTGCACTGTGGATGAAGTTTGCTTGCACTTATCTGTAGGTAACTACAAAGACATTCAGCTGCTGGTTCTGCCAATATTCAGACGTGTACTTAATTTTGACCTCCTATTTGCACGAGCTGCCCTGCTGGAATCAGTGGGATCACTGTTGTGCTATGGGACGTGGATGCTGGCAGGGCCAGTGTGTGAGATGTGCTCAAGCAGCCACTCCAGCCTGTGTCTGCCCCTGCCCATTCCACAAGCCCCTCTAATGGAACTCAAGTGTGTGCCCAAGTGCTTTCTTAAGCCTGAGCACTGATAGCTCGTCTAATTGGGGTCAATGAACAGAAACTGCGTTGGCAGCCACATAATGAATGACATTTTCTCCATGTCAAGCACAGATGAAGTGTTTGAAAGCAAGGAGTGGTATTAGCCATTCCTATTATGTATGCAAAGTGCAAAAATGATACCTTGAAGTAATTGCACTCTGGAAAAGAAACTTTTTTCTTTTCTAGTGAAACTATTCTATTATATTTTGTCTATATTTATCTAGAGAAATGAAGATGTGAATTTCCTGCATGGATATCAGTTAGAAAAATAAATTGAAAAATACTTTTCAAATCAGTGGCAAAATATAAACATCCAAGAAGTGTGTAAAAATAGTTGAAACTGTACAAAAGTAATTTATCTGATTTTCATCACCAAAAATGGAATTAAGAATCAAACCTTAATTATTATACTTATGAATGGGATTCAAATCAAATGCATATGTTTCATATTGAAGTTGAATAAAACATCTGAACAGATAATTCAGAATCTTTTTTCAAACCAAAAAGTCAAAAAAAAAAATTCAAACAACAAAAACTTACAAATATAAATTTAAAAGTGATGATTTGATGAAAACAATTTGCTTTTTTTTTTTGCTTTTTAATATATCTGGATCATAGAATGCAGTTTTTAACAAAATTATATAAATTAATGAAATACATCAAATTAGTCAGCTACAGTCTCAGTGCTAAAGTTAATTTAGTTCAGTTATCAAAACAATTTGAACATAAAGTTATCTCAGATATTTCTAGTTTTAAAGTTGCTAGAAATCAAAGCCTGGATCATTAGGAATGGAAAACAGAGAAGGCCCTTACTCTCTAAATCCTGTGCAGTGACCTGCCATGGGTTATGGTTTGCATAATTCATAAAAACAGAGAAAGCAGAGAAAAAAGTGACAAGTCCACTTTTCAGTTGCAACATTACTCTTTGTGTTAAAAATGTAAAGACCCCAATGGCACTACAATGAGTTCTCATCATTCCAGCAATACAGATTTTTTATACAAATTTGAAGTGATTTCAGTGTATCAGATCATAGAATTACATCAAGGCTTAAAGACAACCAAAACTTGATGAAAGACATTCAGCCTGTCTTCAAGTGTTTAGGTAACAATTCAGGTAAAATTTATTCTTCAAAATTTGTTACTTCCTGTTTTGAAAGTGGTTTAGGGATCACTTATGCTAGATCCCTCAGTACCCTTTGGAGTACTGAGGGATCCCATCCAGCTCCACAGATCTGTGTGCGTGTCTAAGTGGTGTAGCAGGTCCCTGACCATTTTCCCTTGGATTTTGCGAGCTTCATTCTGCTCCACAACCCTGCCTTCTGCCTCAGAGTACATTCATGTTGATGTTCAACTATATTTAACTTCTCTCTTAAAACAGATGTGCCTGCAAATGATCTTTCTGCCTTTTCCCATCTGTATCTTTGAATTTTTTCTTACCCTGCTACAGAGGGACTCTTGTCACTGTAAGGCAGGTAGATCTTCTCCTTCAATTTCCATAAGTGATGTAAAAGGAAGTGAATGGAGTAAAATGAGGGCTGTAAAGCTGACAGAAATGATTTAAGTACAGCAAGATGACCCCAGGCCCTCTGCTGTGAGGCACTGTCTGTGTCTGTGCACAAGAAGAGGAAAAATCTGTCCCTCAAGCCCATGGAGAAATGAGTTACTGCTCTTCTGCAAGAGAGGAATTAATATCAACAGCCAAAGAGAGAGAGAATTATTCATTGGCTACAAGAATTCCCTGCAAATTGATAATCTCTAAAATTTACTATATTACTGGATAGTTCCTGTGGAACTCAAAATTCTAAATTTACTCCTTAAACATATTTAAAGCAAAACTAAAAATAAATTCATGTTGTAAATGAAAAATTGGTCATTCTGCAAGTAACATGCAGCATTAAGTAATCTGGTTTCCCTGCAAAGGGAAGCCAGCTTTTTGAGTCTATTCTGAGATCCTGACATCCTCTTGCTTAAGTTACTTGCTCTTTCAAAATATACTTCCTCTTAAAAAATCAGTTTATAAAGGTTTACATTGATCTGAATAATCTTAATGTGAATTATTTCAACAAGAATACTCTGCTGGTACTTGTAAAGCACTTTGGGAGATTCATCATGGCCAGGTTCTGATTTCAAGAAACAAATCCAGAGCAAAATTAAGACATCTAATTTTGGGAAAAAAACCCAGATATACTCTAGAAGCATTCCAATGACTTCTTACTGCTGCAGGCATTAAAACCACAGGGTCTGACCCTGAATCCTCCATGAATCCTCTGTGAGTCGGATCCTCAACACCAAAAACTTTGCTCTGAAAATCTCCTACTGGGCTGTATTTGTGGATAGTGTAGGGCCAAATTAAGAAAATGAAAGTTCATTTTGCCACTCCTTTGTTACAAAATACGTCTTGGGAAAGCTGGATACAGAATTCTGCATGGGGTATTTCAGGAGTGAGAACAGCTAACTCCATGGATCACAGTATGGATTTTTAGTTCAGATGTCATGCCTGATTAACCATCTGGCATTACTTTAGTTGTTGAGTTATGTAGTGATAGGTCTAATGAACAACTTGTCTGACTGCAAGTTAGGTGTTGGAAGGTTTGAATTTTAAGCATGTTGATCACAAATGAAAGTTGGACTTAAAAAAAAAAAAGTTTCTCTAAAAAAACCACCTTGTGTTAATCTTATATTCGCTCCTATGTTAAGCATTTCTTTCTCTTTGATATCCACTTCCTTCTGTCAGGTCTTCAATGTAAAAGTGAGAGGGAGACAAACTTAAAATTTGCATTTCCATAAAAAGCACCAGGTGTTATGCTATTTACTATTCATGCTAGAGATAAGTTCTTTCTGAAGTTGTATCACTGCAGGAAAGAGTATGGATCCACAGGGCTTTGGGAAGTTCAATAGGATGATCATCAGGAGAGTAGAGATCAGGGTTTGGATATGTTCTATGAAAGGTGTTATTCAATATTTTAGCAGTAACTTTGAAACACAAAGTGCACAAACAGAACAGAATTGGTATATTTTTCTTCTAAAAGTGCAGCATTTGCAAAGTTGCAGTTTTGTGCTCCCTCCTCTACAAAATCCCTCTGTTGAGTTCTTCACTGCAGAATCACTTCTTCAAAATGACAGAGATTTTTTAGCTAAGTTGACTAAGGCACCCTCTAGGAGTTGGGAGATGTTTTGACTGCTGTTAGAGGAAGGAAAGAACAGAATCCAGATGATTTATTTTCTAGGTAGAGTACAGGCACACAAAACATAGAGCTCAGGTGTGAAACAGGATCTTCAAGTAACAGCAGCTCTGGATGTGCAGGATCACCAAGCACTGAAGAGTTTTTAAGTCAGTGATGTGTCTGATGATATCTTTGTGGTCAGATGAGCCTGAATAATAATTATTTTGTTTAAAGCCATAATTTTTACTTTTATTGCTCAATACATGCTGTAGATCATCACAACCTTCACAAGAGCTAAGCTGCAGTTCTTCCTTTATCGCTGCCTATGTTTTTCTGCTTGCCAAATTTGTTAGCAAATCTGTGAATGCAAGCCTTTCAGTCACTATTTTTAATGTTGATTTTGCTCACTTGAAGGTAATTTCATTAATATAAAAGGAAATTTTAACTTTTTGATCAAGTTGAAGCCTGTGCCTTCTAGTTGTTTTTATGTCAAACAGCATAGATTGATCTCTGCAGTGTTTTGGATGCAGAAATGAATAAAAACTACCACTGAATACAGCAGATGTGAAAATGTTGCTGAAAGGTCTGAGAAGAAACATTAATTAACATGTGAGTGTGTTTCAACAAAGACAATGAAATAAAAGTGTCTTGCAGGATAATCACACTTATCAATTTTCTGCTCATCAATAGACAAAATTTCAGTCAGGGGCATATTTGATTATGCAGAATTGAAAGAAAACCATTTTCTGGGTTTTTTGAGTTCAGCACAAATTCAGTGAGTCTTATGAAGGATCAGTGTTTCTTAGTTCAGTTCTTCAAAAAAATCCCATTATTCTTTCTCCTTCTTTCAAACTCAGCAATGTAGAACTGAATAAATTTAAAAAATATTTTTTATATAATCATTGAACAATAATCAGATTTATAATATTGATTATTGTTTTTACAGTTAAAAATGTTACATACCTACATATAAAGTCAGAATAATAGCATAGCATACATTATCTACAGACAGGTGGTGTGATATAAACTGTTCATTTTTCAGATGACCTTTCTAATGTCACCAGACTTAATCCCCCAAAATTTCTCAAGTCTCCCCTCTCTCACCTTTTAATATCCTTCTCTTTTAGTCTGGACACTTAAATTCACTTTCTTAATCAAATCTCAGATCTACAATTGCTTTTATAGCAATAAAAATGCTGTTCTCATTACTTTCATAGTTTTAATTGGTGATTTTTTTTAGACAGATTAAAAGCTGTTTAAGTCACATTTTCCTTTTCTGGGATGCCCAACGACTGGAATACTTCTTAGCTAGCACTGTTTTAGATTAATCTTGCTCACAATATATATTTTTTTTCTAAAAGGAACTATTCCTGAATTTAACATAGATAGTGACAGCATTACACATACCCAAAAAACCAGAAAAAAATCCCAAACCAACAAAAAACCCCAAAACTAAGCCAAAACAAAAAAACAACCAAATAAAATTAATCCCCAAAAAACCAGCAACAACAGTAACAACAGCAACAACAAAAATCCCAAAACAATAACCAACCAACCAAACCAATGAAACCAAACCAAACAAACCCCCAAACACCACCCCCCAAAAAAAACAAAACAAACATAAAGAACCATGTGATTTGAATTCTACAGAGGAATTTCTGGAGTCTTTAGGATAATCTGTTTGATAGGTAAAGTGAGAACTTTTGACTGACATTTAAAGAAATAATTTTGCTTCTGAGATGATATTTAAAACTAAAAAATTATATTCACCAATAAACTTGGAACCCATGCTCAGTATTCTGAATATCTATGATTTCAGATATTGACTGTAATCAGGATCCCTGTTTATAGGTTCAAGTCCATAAGATTTGTTCTCATTTTCTCTTTGACTTGTTATTTTAAACTTATATCATTATTTCTTTGACAGCAAGAGAGAGATATAAGTTGTTCTGCTGAAGAGTATCAGACATCAGTTTTGATGATATTTCTATAATCTCAACAATGTTAAAGTAGCCTGCACAGTGCAAGTGATAGCTACATTATTCCCAATGAGAAAAGTAAATCCACTCTCAGTGGTCATAAAATTGTGAGGGTAAAAATGTCAGCAAAGCCTCTTAATATTATTTCAATGTGGGGGCTTATTTTTATATATACTTATGATCCTCTAGAAAAAATATTGATAACAGAGAAAGAAGGTAATAGCAGGTAAGTTAATTATGCTGCCATGGATACTCTGAGAAGAGAAAGCTCACAGTAAATTTTAATACAATTCAAGAAGGATAAAACCGATAGGATTCAACCAACACACATAACATCTATACAGAATATTTTCACAAAATTATTGCAAAGTCAGATTATCACCTTGACTGTTTCTGCCTAAATTTGTGGGCAATAGACATGAATCAGAGTAAAGTTGTGGCTTGGTGGGAAGTGTCCCTAAAAACAAGAAATGAAATATATCAGTGTCTTCACTGTCTTCATATAGGTTAATCCCTTTCTAAACCCTGTGTAGAGGGTGGTGCTGAAATGGGGACAACATCTAAGAAAACTCAACACCAAGGTGAGTCACCTATCTGTGGAGTTGTCTGAATGATCCTGGGCACTGTGGTAGTTTAGAGGGGGAAGGCACAAGAACATTTTTGAAGCTGCCTATTCTATTTTGAAGCTGAAGGGAAAGACTGGAGAGGTGAAGGGACAGCACAAAAAAACTCACAAAAGCAGGCTTGTCTTAAAAAAAAGGGATTCAGAGCTAAGGCTCTCCATCATGAAAACAAAACCAAAGGATGACTCTCTCTCCCCCTCCAACTTCCTGCTTACATGATGTTAGATTTGCAGAATTACTTTGTCAGAGACAGACTCAGGCAAGAGAGGTAAGGTCCCTTGGTTCTTCCACTGATACAGTTTGAACATTAATATATTTCTGAAAACAGACTGATCCCATCAAGTCTTAGGGAAACATCCTATTTGGAGTTTGAATAAGGTTCATTTTTACACTCTAGCAACAGTAGAATACATTAAAATATTTCTGTGAAGAGACAAGGGTACCTGTCCACTCATTTTAAAACAAAATAAAGGCATTTTAGGGTAAGTAGCTCCATAAGGAACACAGCTTTTGGCTCATGCATCATTTCCATAGAAAAGATGCCTACATTACCCTTTGTTAAACTCAAGTAAGTTTCCTAGCAACCCAGTCATTATCTCTGTGGGGTATAAAAAGACACCAGCATTATAAAGAAGTTGAGTCTTTGACAGTATTGTGTTTTTTGACCACAGTTAAACAACAAACCTGCTGGCATCAATCTGAAATCCTCTTCTTCAATAAGTATCAACAAAGTACTTTGTTAATGTTAATGCATTTTATTTTATTCTACAGGATAAAATCAGATTCTGTATATCTAGTATACTGTGCAAAGTATAGAGCATCCTAAATAAAACAACTTCAAATTAACCTCCTGTTTTGCACGTCCAGTGTCAAGGATAGCCAGACACCCCATCAAAAACAGCACTTCTTAAGGTTTATTTTATTAGGAAATTAACAGCCTAAATAGAAAACCTTTCTAAAAAAAAAGCTCTTGCTTTTTTTTCCCCCACTTTTGAGCTGTTTGTTTTGCTTAACCTGCTGGTTTGTTTTTAAGGTAATTTTTCCAGTTCTGCAGTGTTAGATAATAGCCAATAACTCAAGACTGGCTGCTAGCTTCAGGACTGGAGCAATGAAGAACATAATTTGCAACTGAAATATAAGGATCATTAATTTATGTTGCCCTGTATGTATGGTTATGCTATTAATAGATGAAAGATATCTCAGAAAAACAAACAGCAAGGCACAAATGGACAAGTGGAAAAAGATTCCCCATTATTACTTCAAAACTTGTGTTGAAATGTCTTTATCTTTGTACAGAAGAAACTCTTGCCTGAGTTGTCAAATTTATTGAATGTATAAAGAAATGATGACATTAACATTTAGAGAGCCTTTATTTTTATAGTAATTATTTGTGTTTGAGCAAGTATGTTCTTGAATAAAACTAGACTTCTCTCCACCTAAAATTTCACTAATAGTTCAAAATATCAGTATTTTTCAGTAGTTGCTTGTCCTGCCATTAGAGGTAGGTACAAACCAAACTGAAAGAACATGTCACTGTAAAAAATTACATTATTTATTGGTAGTCTATCACATTAGGAAAAAAGAAAAAGAATAAACAAAAAAACAAACAAAACCCCTCAAAAAACTCCAAACAAAAAACCAACAAAAAAAACCCAAAAATAACAAAAAAAGGAAAAACAGAGAAGTATTTCTTTCAGATGTATATAAGGGACAGCATGAAAAAGAAGCAGATAATTCAAATCACCCTTTCTTCAGAAGCTATGCAACTCCGGGCAGAAAAGGAAAAAGAAGCCTGTGTGATCTGTGAGGAACCTATGATAGCAGTTTCTGTATTATTCCTTCCCTTACAAGCAGAAGAAAAGGTCGTGCAGGTTTGCTGACTCCTGACCTTTCTTAAAAGGGAAGTCTCCTACCTATTTGTATTTGAGTATCTGGACTTGGTCATCTTTGAAGTAGTGTTTTTTGGGTTTTTTTAGATTGTCTCTATCACCTACAGTGATACAATAAGGATTATTCACCTATAGGGCAGGTAGTCTATTGTAGAGATATTTATCTCCACCACAATGATTCCCATAATATGCAGGCAACATGACTACAAAACAGAAACTGCATACACCTCATATTGCCTCACTGACGTTATGGAGTAATGTTATGGTAATCTTTAGCTCCACTGCATTTAGAAGAATTTAAAAGAAAGTAAAAGAACCAAACACATATAGTCCTGGTCTGTAGCTTAGCACAAACTGAGAACACA